>JANRMT010062817.1:12774655-12800022 GCA_026402145.1 Polypterus bichir lapradei | reverse complement strand
TATCTATCTATCTATCTATCTATCTATCTATCTATCTATCTATCTATCTATCTAGTCGACATCTGACTGTATTAAAAAATAGCAGCAACCCCAGAACTGACCCTTGCTGAACACCACTCTTAACATCGGTCAGTTCTGAAGAGGTTCCTCACACAATCACCCTCTGCTTCCTGTGTCTGAGCCAGTTCTGCACCCATCTAAAAACATCACCCTAAACTCTCACTTGTTTGAATTTGATGCCCAACCTCTCGTGTGGCACCTGCCTTATTATAATGTGCAGCGCTCATCTGTGACATCAAAGATAATCCCGAATATAGACTTACAGAGTCTGTATAAAGTATTCAAACTTTGGAAGTTTCTTACATTTTATCGTTCTACTACATGAAATCAGATGGGATTTATTTATTTATTTATTTATTTTTTGACTCTTTAATGTCAAAGTGAAGACAGATGTCTGCTAAGAGTTCTGATCAGAGATCTGTTTTCACTTTGTCATGAAAGCCAAATTAAATCCATTGGGATTCAATGTTGTATAATAATAAAATGTGAAAAATTCAAAGGGGATTAATATTTTTATTAGGCATTGTGCCCTATTACTGTCTTCATTAGTATCAAATCAGTCCTTTAAGTTTAAAATTGATATTTAGTCTAAGGCTTTCTTATCACATGTGAAGGGTTTTTGAGCTCCATCCTGTACATTCATGTCTCCATTTTCTGAACCCAAGGTGGCACTTAAACCAGTAACATCAGATGAAAGGTAATAAGCAGACATGGATGGTATCAGGACAATGGAATATTATGTAATTAAAAAATGAAATAATTACATTAACAACATTTACTTATTTGGCTAACAATATTTGAGATAAAATTGCTTACATTTCTTTTGTTTTCTCCAATGAGAGCACAGGCAGGTGACCAGACCTGCTCATGGTCACACAGAATCAGTATTGAGATAATAACCTCAAAGCCTTAACCACCACACCAAAACAACCAACCAACCAACCATTATGCAGCCCGCTATATCCTAAATACTGGGTCACAGGGGGGTCTGCTGGAGCCAATCCCAGCCAACACAGGGCACAAGGCAGGTAACAAACCCTGGGCAGGGCGCCACCCCACCGCAGGGCACACACACACACACACACACCAAAACACCAAGCACACACTAGGTACAATTTAGAATCGCCAATGCACCTAATCAACACCAAAACAACCATTTTATTATTATTTTTTTCACCTTTTTATTATTAATATGAAATGTCTATTGTGTGAAAGCTGACATTTCAGACATTCCACTGCATCCCACCCGTAAAGTAGTGGGCACTACAGAGCTCAGGTTCACACTAAGCACACTGACAAATCTAAAATATATTCAGCTTACCTTGGTATCTTGAAGAGAGCCCTCATGGGATGCAGGTCAGCGAGTGGTGGATCTCCGTCTCCGAGTTCAATTGCAGTGATGCCAAGAGACCAGACATCACATCTAGCATCGTAAGTGGAATCCAACTGCTGTTCACAAGCAATTACCTTGAAATGATACAATGGAATCACACAATGAAGAACTTCAGAAAGCCTCTAAGATTTCAGCATCAACTGTAAACCAGTTTTTCCTCTTCTTGCACATGCCTACCTTTTTATGGCACTTATGTCAGAAATGAGTCAGATTTAACAGCTAAGGTGATCACTGGATCATTTGTACAGAAAGGAGAAATACTGGGAACTGTATAATGGGAGAAGGCACTATGTGGAAAGGAGGGCAAAAATGTCTAACATAATGAAACCTGTAAAATAAAAAGTGTACTAACATGATCACAATTAATGTAGAGTATAGGGTGAGCTATTATAAAAAGTGTACTAAAATGACCACAATTAATATAGACAATAGGGTGAGTTATTATAATAAGTGTTGAAAAATGATCACAATTAATG
Organism: Polypterus bichir lapradei; assembly: GCA_026402145.1. Lineage (NCBI taxonomy): Eukaryota > Metazoa > Chordata > Cladistia > Polypteriformes > Polypteridae > Polypterus > Polypterus bichir. Next base: position 12,798,093 of record JANRMT010062817.1, on the reverse strand, counting down.
TAGACAATAGGGTGAGCAATTATAAAAAGTGTACAAAAATTATCACAAGTAATGTAGACAATAGGGCAAACTATTATAAAACGTGTACTAACATGATCACAATTAATGTAGACAATAGGGTGAGCTATTATAAAAAGTGCACTTAAATGATCACAATTAATGTAGACAATAGGATGTGCTATTATTAAAAGTGTACTAAAATGATTGTAATTAATGTAGACAATAGGGCGAGCTATTATTTTGAATGTTCACATTACTTTTACGGAATTTGTTAATTTACTTCATTATTTCAATGAAGTAAAACAAGACATATTGGACCAGATATCTATTATAATAGGGAATGAAAAAAGAAAGACCACATCTGGAGTATTATGTGCAGTTCTGATCAACACGCTACAAGAAAGACATAGCAGCACTTGAAGCTGTGCAGAGGTGAGCGACCAAGTGCAACGTGGGACTTAAGGACATGTCCTACTGTGACAGACTCTGAGAATTAAACCTGTTTAGTCTCGAGCAGAGGAGACCACGTGGGGACCTATTCCAGGTCTTCAAAATCCTCAAAGGCATTGATAAAGGAGATCCAGTTTAAGGGTGAACTGTACTTGAGGACACTTGAGGAAATTAAAGTAAAGTGCATTTAGGACTGAAGCCGGGAAGCACTGCTTTACACAGAGTTGTGGGACTCTGGAACAAATTATTGACTCATGGAGTTGAAACAGAAATTTTGACAACCTCTAAGAATCAGGATGAGACAATGGGACAGCTTAGCTATCAGCTAAACAAATAGGCAACAAATGGACTGAACGGCCTCCTAGTGTTTGTCAAATGTCTTATGTTTTTATGTTCTACCCGCTCCTTCAGTTCTGTGATTTTATTAATTGCAGTCTAAATCACAATTTGGTTGTCTGTACTAACCCCTACTTTCTCTGCTGTTCTTTTTCTGGTTTTCTGTGGTGGTGATCTGCACCCCCTACCTGATCAGGGCACCATGCAGTCCCTACATTGATGGATTGAAGAAGAGAGGTCCACATGACCATCATCATCTAATTCTTCCATGTGAAGCCTGAAAACCATGAGGACTGATTGAGATCATTTATGGTAGGTAGAATGCCTGGGGGACCTGGGTGGTCTCGTGGCCTTGGAAGCCCTGCAGATTTTGTTTCTTTTGTTGGGCTGAATGGCCTCCCCTCATCTAGATTGTTCTAATGTTCTAGAAACTGCAGCTTTACATGTTTTTAGTGATGACATAACTATGGATTGTCTATTTATAGCACTATTTTCCACAAGCTGTTGCCAGCTGTCTACTAGATGGCAGCAGTATACTAGGTAATTGAGACGTGGCAGCAAACTTGCCAGCAAGCTGCCGGCTGTATACTGTTGTAAATGCCACAGGGGTTGGACTGGCATCCCAACCAGAGGAAGGGGATGATTCCTTTTCCAGACAGGAGGCTCCAAACAGACAGATGGACAACCCACCCAGGATAGAGGAAGGAGAAGTGATGGCTGAACAGTCCACCAGAAGAAGACGTCATTGGGGACTTTTTATTCCCCCAGGATGCCAAATGGCAGCGGACCTGCATATCGGTGCCCAATATGGATTCAGTAGGGCATGCTGGGAAGTATAATCTGGCAGCACAGCCCTGCTGGGGACCCTGGGTGCCACAAGGGTTTGTTGCAGGGAGTGGTTCCATCGGGCAGTCGCCCTGGCAATGGAAGTACTCCTGGGTCCTCAATAAAAGGGACTGCACGTCCTTGTCCAGTTGAGTCGAAGCTGGGAGGAAGGAAGGCAACACTCAATTGGAGGAGGGCAGTGCGGTGGTTAAGAGTATTTAAGGAGAGAGGATTTGTGGATTGTGGAGTGTGACAGATAGGGGTTGCTATTGCCCCTTGAACCCTCAGACAACACATTCAGACACCAGGTAAAATGTCCCAATAATTAATTTATTTTCACAACAGGATTGGCTCCAGCAGACCCCCGTGACCCTGTGTTCAGATTCAGCGGATTGGAAAATGGATGGATGGATGGATGGATGGATTCACAATAATGTGCACAAAGCACCTCCACCTCCATTATACTCAATAAAACAACAATAATAATAAACCACAATACACACAATCCTCCACTCCCAGCAGCCCCGTCACCCTTCCTCCCATCTCGACTCTCTCTGCTTGGGTTTCCCATTGTCCTTTTATATTCCTTGACCCGGAAATGTTTCTGTCCCTCAGTCCACGTGATTTCATAACACTTCCGGGTCAGATGAAAACTCCTTCTTTTTTTCAGCCCGGAAGTACTTCATTATTTCTGTTCACATGACTAGAAAGTACTTCCGGGCTATAATAAAAATCCTCATGCCTTCCTGCAGCATCCCCTGGCGGCCCCCATGGTATCCAGCAGAGCTGTGATGTAAAACTTCAATGTCCATAATGCCCTGCTGGAACTCGGGGCACCTCCATGTTGCAAGAAGGACTCCATCTGGTGGCGTGAGGATATTGGCCGGGATAAACTGCTAGCCATATATCTCCGGAGATAGAGAGAGATTACTTGTGCTTGTGATACTTGGTGGTGGAGATTTGAATATTTGAACCCGGTACTCTTTGTGTATTCGTGTTTGGGGGATTTGGGGCTTGCTGGCACTCCGGAATGATATCACAACTGAGATACGAGTTTTCTCACACGTTGCATCTTGACAGGCTCAAAGAGACACGACTTAACTTGTAGCTCGGGTTAAAAGTGTTAAAGATCTCCATTAATGGCGTATACTTGACACAGTAAGTTAATTTGTAGGTGAAATCACAAAGAATGTTTGTGTTTTAAAATGAATGAATTTGCATATGTCGTATTTTGAAGGGCTCAATGAGTTAACTCTTATCTTGCGTTCACGGTGTTAAATAACAGAGAGAGTCACGTGAAATTAAATCTTCCAAGCAGGACTATACGTTTATCTGTGCTTTCTTTTATTTTATGACTTTCAATGTTCCGAGTTTTGGTGGAAGCAAAACTCTGTTTGTTATCTTAGCTGTTTGTCTGTCTCTTTGTGGCCACAATTGTCTTCTAATGAGAATCAAAATGAGACTCTCAATGGTAGGAATGTCACCCTGCATATGTCTGATCGTGTTCAGCCCTGGAAGCTAAGCGGTGATGCTGTCAGTCAGCTCGTTGAGAGGAGGCCATTGGGAATACTGAGTATTGTAAGCATTATGTTTCCTAGCTAGAAAAAAAGTGAATTTTTCCTTCATCGTCCTCTAGCTTAGAGGTTCCCAGATTCAGTCCTGGAGTAACACTGAGGCAGCAGGTTTTCATTCCAACCAGTTTAAATGGTTCACTCTTAGGTAGTGTGATAGACGGCCGGCAGCTCAATCCAGCCGGAAGGTCCCAGAACTAGAAGAGTGGAGAAGGGCAGCCTTTCCAGGACACTGCCTCCCCCAGGACGCTAGCTGGCAGCTCCCCTGGAAGGTAACTGTACCCTGGATTCCCTCAGGGCATTTTCTCAGCCCTGTTGGGTGCTGTGCATGCCACCAGGGGGAGCTCATAAAGGTCCTGTGGACTCCTACTTTTCTTACAACCCGGAAGTACTTCATAGTCACGAGGACGGAAGCCCACAGTACTTCCGGGCTACTTGAGGGCTGATGATGTGGCATTTGACCCGGAAGAAGAGGAGGAGCACTTCCGGGTCAAGGAATATATAAAGGACTGTTCGAGACCCAGCAAGCTGAGCCGGAGTTGGGAGGGTGTGTGGCGGAGCTGCTGGGAGTGGAGGAGTGTATAATTGTGATTATTGATTATTGGAATATTGGCGAATAGTGGTGATTGTGGTGCTTTGAGCACTTTATTTAAGAAAAAGGTTAAAATTTATACTTGGTGCTTTTATACGTGTGTCCTGGACATCTGTCTGTGGGGTTTCACGGGGCAACAGCGCCCCCCTAGCGTCCAAAGTAGGGTTGCAAGATTAGAAAATTAGAAATATGGGACACTCTTAAAATCTCTCTCTATATTACTATGTATATGAATGTAGAGATCCTACTCGCAATAACTTTATCAGCAAACCCTTTTCATGTGAAAAATATACAACAACAACAACATTTATTTATATAGCACATTTTCATACAAACAGTAGCTCAAAGTGCTTTACATAATAAAGAATAGAAAAATAAAAGACACAATAAGAAAACAAAATAAATCAGCATTAATTAACATCGAATAAGAGTAAGGTCCAATGGCCAGGGGGGACAGAAAAAACAAAATAAAAACTCCAGACGGCTGGAGAAAAAAAAATAAAATCTGTAGGGATTCCAGACCATGAGACCGCCCAGTCCCCTCTGGGCATTCTACCTAACATAAATGAAACAGTCCTCTTTGGATTTAGGGTTCTCACGGAAAGGCTTCTGTAGATATGCCATAAAAAGAAGAGATATTTATATCTTTAACAATCTCTGCAATGGTGTATGGAGCCACAACATTTTTTATTATTGCAGCATATTTAGTCCTAGCACTTGGCAATTTGCTTGCAATTTTAGAATCAGGAAATACTGTTAGTAGTAATACATTCGTACAGTCATTTGAACTGAATATCATAACACAGGGTCACGGGGGTCAGCAGGAGCAAATCCCAGCCAACACAGGGCTCAAGGCAGGAACAAATCCCAGGCAGGGCGCCAGCCCACCGCAAGACACACACACACACCAAGCACACACACTAGGGATAATTTAGGATCGCCAATGCACCTAACCTGCATGTCTTTGGACTGTGGGAGGAAACCCACACAGACACGGGGAGAACATGCAAACTCCACACAGGGAGGACCCGGGAAGAAAACTCAAGTATCCTTACTGCAAGGCAGCAGCGCTACCCACTGCGCCACTGTGCCACCCCACCACCGATAGTTAAGCCCTTAATTACTAATCAGCACACACATTAACATAACATTGAAGTAGCGGCTCTGCTTTAACATTCAGTGTCATTTACACCTGCTTATCACTATCCGTCTGTATTTGGATACAATTTAAGAGCAAAATCCACAGAAATAAGGAAAGGTGACATAAAAATGGGAAAAGAAAGTTATAGTTTCAAAACACATTTCTGAATTTCTTCTATGCACAAATAGCATACTAGAGCACGTTCCTGAATTCAGAATATATATAAAAAAAAAGTTAGAATGATTAGACATAAGAGTGACCCACTAATTTGTGAAAATGGTTGGAATTAAAGTCTGCAGTCACAGTGGTACACCAGGACTTGGACCCCAGCTCTTTGCAAAACATTAGAGAAGTTTTCAAAATAACAGTGGATGAGAAATCTCTCTATTATAATAAAATAATCCTTTGTCGAGGTGAGACTCTTTGGAAGATTTTTTTCAAGTCCCGTGAGATGAGACCTTGGCCATGAGATTTTTTCAAGTCACGCCCTTCTCTCAATCATTTTCAACCACTCACACGGTAATCTCACCTCTCATTCATGTGAATGCTTTTGTCAGACACAGTTCCTGCTGTCTCAGCTCTTATAAATTTTAACGTTTTCCACACTTTAAGTTCCCAATTAAAGAAGACGTATTATGTCCAAATCTTATTGAAGAATTTCATCCCGAAGGGTTATCAACAGAAGAAATGAGTATACGGGCAATCCTAGCAACGAGAAACGATGAAGTCAAATGAATTAAAAGACGATCAGTTACACTGCAAATTGGTTAAATGCGTATCAATAGACTTTGCTGAAACAGTTGGTGGTGATCGTGAGGAAGATGAAAACATCAACTTGCAATATCACAAAGAATATCTACAACCGTTAACACCGTCCGGTCTTCCACCACACAAATTACTGTAGAAAGAAGGATGTATCCAAGAAAGGTACTGTAGTACATCTTCAGGGGATAACATTACACAACAAAGGAGATCTTGATATGCCATTCGTATTAAAACCCAATTAACAAATGACAGAGCCAAACATTCAAAAAACTTTTATTTAATAGAGAGAAAGAAATGAAATTCAATCATGGGCAGTTATAGGTTGCGTTGTCAAAATTCAATGTGATATTGATGAGAATTGAATTTAAAAGTATTTACGTGTTCATTTCGAAGTAAACAGAACGAAATGATATAACGTGATGAATAACTCTAACGCAACATGAAGCATAATTTACTTTCAAATTATTACATTTTACTATTTTTTACTATGGTTAATTACTCGCTGTAATGTAAAATAGTTCTATTATGCATATGTAACAATTCCCATGAAAATAAAAATCTGTTTAAATTGTACAACCGCATCCCCATATGTGAGCGACAGAACCGCAAAGAGGCTAGTGTGTAGCGCTGGCACAGGGGTTGGTGACTGAAGTGAGCAGAGGGGCAAAGCCCCCTAGTAAATAAATAAGTAAATGTCATTCCGTCAGCTAGTCATTTTTCAACCTGCTTATTCCTGAAAAGGGTCATGGGAGTGGGGGGTGCTGGATCCGTACTGACCCCTACTCTCTCTTCTGTTTCTTTTTCCGGTTTCTCTGTGGTGGCAGCCTGCGCCACCACCAACCTACTCAAAGCACCATGATGCCCCAGCATTGATGGACTAAAAGCCAGAAGTCCACGTGATCATCATCATCATCATCAAGTCCTTCCGTGAAAACCATAAATACAAAGTGGACTGTTTCATTTATGTTAGGTAGATTGCCCAGAGGGGACTGGGCGGTGTCATGGCCTGGAATCCCTGCAGATTTTATTTTTTTTCTCCGGCCGTCTGGAGTTTTTGTTTTTTTCTGTCCCCCCTGGCCATTGGACCTTACTCTTATTCTATGTTAATTAATGTTGACTTATTTTATTTTCTTACTGTGTCTCTTATTTTTCTATTCTTCATTATGTAAAGCACTTTGAGCTACATTTTTTTTGTATGAAAATGTGCTATAGAAATAAATGTTGTTGTTGTTGTTGTTGGAGTCTATCCCAGCTAGCTTAAGGTGTAAGGCAGGAACTAACTGCAGACAGGGTGCCAGTCCATTGTAGAATAAATAAAAGTAATTTTAGCATTTCAATATGACTAAACAACATGCAGCACATCGCCATTCTCCAACACCATGATTAGCAAGTTTAGCTACCTTACCTCGAAATATAATATTAATACAGTAAATAACCCATGACGCCTTAAAAATCCAAATGGGCTCTTCGATTCACTTTATTGATTTGTTTTGATTCATTTGATTCATTCAGAGTTTGGTGTGTATGAGGAATCCAGTGGGAATGTCCCCTCTGATCGCTTTAGAAATATATAAATAAATAATTTGGATATTAATTTGATGTATATTATATATATTTGATATTTGACAGGAAAATATCGAATTAGTGTAATTTATTTAATATTATGAAGATCTTATCTAATATTTTACGCTCGTATATGTTTTACACTATGGTCTGTAAATCCAGCATGCATTCTGTAGGACAAAAATTGTGCTTTGCTGGGTCAGACTTTAACACTTTTGACAAGAGCGATGTTGTGTGTTATAGTAAATCAGATTATTAAATTAAGCTCTTTGTACATTTTGAATGTCTTTTCACTTTGACGTCCTCTAACACATTTCCACCACGCTAAGCTATTAATTTTTTTTGTAAATTGTTGCTCTTTGTATTATAACCATTAATGTATCCTTGTGATCTCCAAACACCCAGTGCTCCTCTGATCAACATGTCCCAATACCACCTGTTAAATTATTACTCTTCACTGAGATTAAAAGAAACCCGTATGGTTATTATTATTCCATCTTACCTCTGGTGCCATCCAGAATGGGGTTCCCACGGATGTATTTCTGCGTAGGCGTGTGTTTGTAAGTTGAGCAGAGACACCTAAAGAAAAGTGGACACATAAAACAAAAACAGCAATGTAGATTGATGATCAGAGTTTGTGGAAATGTGAAGTGCTGTCACTTCAAAGACTTGGCATGGAGTTTACAGTAAACACGACAATGAAAAGAACCCAATGGCCGCCTATTATACAGTTATGTTCATAATCCCTGGAAAATGTACTAAAACAGACTGTAAACCTCTAAAAACAAGTATTTTATATCAGTTCACATGCAGGATAAAGTGCTGCAAATTCAGCAGCTAATAAAGGGACAGTTATACAGTAATGTTATAAAAACCTTCAGTTAATGGCCAAAGGAACTCATCCATTAGTCTACTTTTACATCTGCTCATTCTAGTTCAGATAGCAGGCAAGTGGGATGCTCTGGAGAGAAGACAGAAGCTGACCCTGGAAATTAGGGCAGGGAACACACACACACAAACACACACACACACACACAATTATAAGCATTTCAATTTAAAGCTAATTAACGTCAGGAGGTTTGTCTTGCGGATGTGGAGGAACAGCAGAATGCCTGGAGAAAAGCCCACACAGACAGAAAATGTGTAAGTTCCACATACAGTATACAGTGACCTGGATTTTGTATGCATCTTCATTAAGAAGCAACCGGTACTGAAAAATGAATGGCCTGCTGTAAAACATCTTCCCATAGTGCAGCACTGTGTTAAAAGAGTCAGCTTCAGGAACCCGAGATCAGTGTTGATGAAGAATATGAGAATTCTGCTCATGAAGAGAGTTTACTCTGGGTGCTTGAGTTCTTCAAAAAAATGATCATGTTAAGCTACCTGGAGTTAAGGTACCCTGTGAAAGACATGGTATCTCATCCTGGCCTGCTTCCTCCTTAGAGGCTGTAAAATGCTAAGCTCACCGCAGCTTTGGATTTGGAAGATAAAATATTTTCTGAAGTGGGGCAAATTTTGGCTGCTGCAGTTTAAACCAAATTGAAGTTCAATACTTTAGGTATACAGAAAAAAATGAGTTATTTTACAAGCATGTTTCTTATGCCAAGCATGTCTTCCATGTCAGCCCATCCATATATATATATACAGTGGCTTGCAAAAGTACTTTTCCACATTTTGTCACATTACAGCCACAAACATGAATCAATTTCATTGGAATTCCACGTGAAAGACCAATGCAAAGTGGTGTACACGTGAGAAGTGGAACGAAAATCATACATGATTCCAAACATTTTTTTACAAATAAATAACTGCAAAGTGGGGTGTGCGTAATTATTCAGCCCCCTTTGGTCTGAGTGCAGTCAGTTGTCCATAGACATTGCCTGATGAGTGCTAATGACTAAATAGAGTGCACCTGTGTGTAATCTAATGTCAATACAAATACAGCTGCTCAGTAACGGCCTCAGAGGTTGTCTAAGAGAATATTGGGAGAAACAACACCATGAAGTCCAAAGAACACACCAGACAGGTCAGGGATAAAGTTATTGAGAAATTTAAAGCAGGCTTAGGCTACAAAAAGAATTCCAAAGCCTTGAACATCCCACGGAGCACTGTTCAAGCGATCATTCAGAAGTGGAAGGAGTATGGCACAACTGTAAACCTACCAAGACAAGGCCGTCCACCTAAACTCACAGGCCGAACAAGGAGAGCGCTGATCAGAAATGCAGCCAAGAGGCCCATGGTGACTCTGGACGAGCTGCAGAGATCTACAGCTCAGGTGGGGGAATCTGTCCATAGGACAACTATTAGTCGTGCACTGCACAAAGTTGGCCTTTGTGGAAGAGTGGCAAGAAGAAAGCCATTGTTAACAGAAAATCATAAGAAGTCCCGTTTGCAGTTTGCCACAAGCCATGTGGGGGACACAGCAAACATGTGGAAGAAGGTGCTCTGGTCAGATGAGATCAAAATGGAACTTTTTGGCCAAAATGCAAAACGCTATGTGTGTCGGAAAACTAACACTGCACATCACTCTGAACACACCATCCCCACTGTCAAATATGGTGGTGGCAGCATCATGCTCTGGGGGTGCTTCTCTTCAGCAGGGACAGGGAAGCTGGTCAGAGTTGATGGGAAGATGGATGGAGCCAAATACAGGGCAATCTTGGAAGAAAACCTCTTGGAGTCTGCAAAAGACTTGAGACTGGGGCGGAGGTTCACCTTCCAGCAGGACAACAACCCTAAACATAAAGCCAGGGCAACAATGGAATGGTTTAAAACAAATCATATCCATGTGTTAGAATGGCCCAGTCAAAGTCCAGATCTAAATCCAATCGAGAATCTGTGGCAAGATCTGAAAACTGCTGTTCACAAACGCTGTCCATCTAATCTGACTGACCTGGAGCTGTTTTGCAAAGAGGAATGGGCAAGGATTTCAGTCTCTAGATGTGCAAAGCTGGTAGAGACATACCCTAAAAGACTGGCAGCTGTAATTGCAGCAAAAGGTGGTTCTACAAAGTATTGACTCAGGGGGCTGAATAATTACGCACACCCCACTTTTCAGTTATTTATTTGTAAAAAATGTTTGGAATCATGTATGATTTTCGTTCCACTTCTCACGTGTACACCACTTTGTATTGGTCTTTCACGTGGAATTCCAATAAAATTGATTCATGTTTGTGGCTGTAATGTGACAAAATGTGGAAAAGTTCAAGGGGGCCGAATACTTTTGCAAGCCACTGTATATGGGCTTTCACTTCTTCTTTCCACTACTCCGGTCAAGCTTCGTCCTCCTCCTCCCAACTCTGGCTTCCCGAGTAGTGGCTGCTGGCTCCTTTTATAAGGCACCAGGAAGTGCTCCAGTTGCTTGATGACTCATTTCTGATAGCACTTCCAGGTGTGGTGGAATAACTGCCCATAAGGGCTCAGCAGCTCCTGCTGCAACATCCCCTGGCGGTGCCCGCGGATCCCAGCAGGACTGCATCAAATTCCAACTCCCATGAACCCCTGCTGGAGTATGAGGCACCAATGCAACCCATAGGGGTTGCCATCTAGCATCCCGGGGGAGGTAATGCTCTGGCCACGTTTGCTCCCCTGATCCTCCCAGCCCAGGCTGCATGCTACAATATATATATATATATATATATATATATATATCTCCATCCATTATCCAACCCGCTATATCCTAACTACAGGGTCAGTGAAGCCAATCCCAGTCAACACAGGGCACAAGGCAGGAAACAAACCCCAGGCAGGGTGCCAGCCCACTGCAGGGTGCGCACACACACACCCACAGCATACTCTAGGGACAATTTAGAATCGCCAACCCACCTAACCTGCATGTCTTTGGACTGTGGGAGGAAACCGGAGTGCCCGGAGGAAACCCACGCAGACACGGGGAGAACATGCAAACTCCACGGAGGGAGGACCCGGGAAACGAACCTGTCGGAGGCCTAAAACTGTCCGGACTGCAGCTGGATACTTCTCTGCAGGCCAGGGAGGATGGCACATGGTGGTCATTCAGAAACTGTAGGATGCTTTGTGCCACATCTGGTTGAGTATTGTCTTGCTGAATTATGTCACCAAGGAACCTCTGGAGGAAGGGTATCACCTCAGCCTATGACACCTCTGCGATGCATTGATGGCTGCTCACGATACTGTCAACGCATATGAGACGGGAACTGGAATGGATCTCAATTGCACTCCACGACAAAACAGTTGGTGATGGGCCCATACAAAGCTTCAAAATGCATGCCTACAGGAGAATGTCGTTGCTGTGCCTCCATACATGGATCCATCCATCATAGTGCAGTAAATTGAACCGGGACTCATCTGAAAACACAATACATTGCCAGCCATCCTGACATGAGCAGCATTCTTGGCACCAGTGCAGTTGCAAATGCCTGTGGTTGAGGTTCAAGAGTATCTGAAGCAATGAGGGGAAAGTGGAAAGGCATTGAAGAATGTGTGAGGACACCAGAGAAATGTACGAGAGCCACACCTGTCAGGCTAGGGTCTGTGCTGTGGCTATTCATTTATGCGTTGGGGCTTTCCAGACCCCTCACTTTGGTGGGTCTGACTCTCCTTTACCCACTGACACCATACTTTCATTGCTGTATTCATATTCTGCTCAACATGAGTGCTGATGTTCCGGAAGGATAATCCCTTCCACATTCCCACAATTTTTCTTCAGTGAAAGTCTGAGAGCTGGACATACGGCTGTCGTCCTCTTTACTGGGACATATTTGGTCCCTAAGATTACGCAAACTGCCAGTGAGGTTCAATTTGCAGGTGCCATTTATACCCACTGTGAGAAAGTCCAGATGGCAGATGTGTTGAGCTTGTAATCATTTTCAAGCTCTACCATAACCCAGCCATCCTGCAAGTTTCTGAACCAATATGATGCATTTTTTCCCCAGGGTTGCAGCTTTAATAACTCCCAGTATATTCTGTAAAAATGTTAACTTCAATATTTCCCCTTTCCTTGAAAAGCAGGAAATTAAACCACATGCTATAGTACACTGCTTGTATGTTGATGTGGATCTTGTGGTCTGTGATATCTCCAAACCCCACGGCATAATTGTTTTCATGTAGTGCACAGTAATTATCAAATAAGTTTAATGGCCTCCACAGGGAAGCAAAATCAGATGGCAGTACAAATGCAAAAAAATAGAAAGCTGCAAACAGATTATAACATGGATTATGCATCCTAACATATATATAAAAAAAGATATAGCGTGATATTACCAACCGCAACTAGACCAGATTTGGGGCTTAGAGGGGCAAAGCCTGTCCTGGCAAAACTGAGATGTACCCCTTGACGGGCCCATCTGAGGCCACTAAGCAGGAGCTCTGCCTTGGTGATCCAATAAACAAATAATAATCCTAGAATTTTTTATTTTTTGTGATCATTTAAATGAATGTGAACCAATACAAAGTAAAGCCAACCAACACTGAACCATAATGAAATATCAAGATAAAGAACAGGAGCCCCATGGTCCCCTTGTCTAAACCTTAGCAATGTCAGTCAGTCATTGTCCAACCCAGTATATCCTAACACAGGGTCACGGGGGTCTGCTGGAGCCAATGCCAGCCAGCACAGGGCACCAGGCAGGAACAAATCCCAGGCAGAGTGCCAGCCCACCGCAGGGGACACACACACCAAGCACACACTAGGGACAATTTAGGATCACCAATGCACCTAACCTGCACATCTTTGGTGTCTGAAGAACACCCACGCAGACACGGGGAGAACATGCAAACTCCACACAGGGAGGACATGGGAAGCAAACCCAGGTCTCCTTACTGCGAGGCACCACTGCTCCACCATGCCGCCCTACCTTAGCAATGTGTGCCCAACAATTGCCTCACGTAGTAAATAAAGTAATGAGATCAGAGCAACGCTGAGGGTGAGAAATGCAACTTCATGGAACAAAGATGGCAAAACACAAAGTGGCTCCCTAACCAGGCAACTGCCAACAAGTGGTACAGAAGACTTCAATTTTTGAAATGTAGAAGATGGACTTACCATTGATTCGTGCTACAGTTACAGTGGATTGAGTAAGTGTTCGGACCTCTTCAATTTCTGCACTCTTTATTCTGTTGTACATTTAATTTAAAATGGATACATTTGCCACGGATGCAATTATCAATCTGCTCAACAAAGCTTATTCTCACCTGGACAAAGCAGCACTGTGAGGATCATGTTTTTTGATTTCTCCAGTGCCTTCAATGCCATCCAGCCATCACTGTTAAGGAGTAAAATCATGGACATGCTGGTGGATGACCCTGTGATGTCCTGGTCAATGGACTATCAGTCAGGCAGACTGCAGTTTGTGACTCTCAAACGGCTGTGCGAGCAACACTGGAGCACCACAAGGAGCAGACCTGTCTGCTTTACTCCTCACTCTGTACACCTCAGACTAGACATATAACAGCAGGTCAGGTCACCTGCAGAAATTCTCTGATGATTCTGCACTTATGGGGTCTATTGATAAGGGAGACGAGACAGAGGAAAGGAGACAATAGGTCGATTGAATTGGTAATGGTTATGGGTAGTATTAAGTAGAATGGCTTATGTTAAAGAAATGGTTTCATCATTTCAAAAGACACAAGTGTATCTGTGGAAAGAAGGTCCTACAATTCACTGATAACATTCAAGACCATATCTATCCATCTTTTATATAATGCCTTTTCTAGCCATCTATCTTCTATATCATGCCTTTAACATCTATCTATCTATCTATCTATCTATCTATCTATCTATCTATCTATCTATCTATCTATCTATCTATCTATCTATCTATCGTATAGCGCATTTCACATCTATCTATCTATCTATCATATAGCGCATTTCACATCTATCTATCTATCTATCTATATTATTTGTAGGCATCTTCTGTATTCAATGGTTGCAGATTTTTCATGTAATTAAAATCATCTTGCAAAGTGACTTAGTTAAGAGTCTGGGAACTTAGACTGCAGTGCCCTTAAGTCTGGCTCTGAAAAGTTTAGAAACCATTGGCATTTATCAGATTAAAGGGCAGTCTCTCACCTTTAAAATTATGCCAGTCGGAGTTTTGAAGAACATTTACACAAAGAATACTCAGAATCACACATGATGTACTTTTAAATAGCTGAACAGTTGTTTTCAGAATATAAAATGTTAAAACTGCATCAGAATAAGTGACTCTGGTAAAATATACTTTTTTCCAAATCAAACAAACAAACAGAAAAATATTTAAGGTGACACTTTGATGGAGTATATTTGTAACAGTCAAAGCCCATGGACAACATTATCTAAAGTAAGATCTAATTCATTAGTTATACAATATTATAATTGTATGTTAAGGTAATTATTACTTTCAAAGTTGGCCTGATATGTGTGAATGTGACTTGTGATGGATTGACGTCCAATCCAGAACTGGTTCCTGACCTGTCCCCACTCCATACTGTATGTTCTCCGCAGTCACAAATGGATTAAGTGTATCCAGAAAGTTCAGAATGAAATGGCAGCCCTTTAGCTATCTGCCTTTGAGCAACAAAACAGCGCTGCTTGAATACATTTAGACCAGTGAGTCTCCCACTGTCTTGAAGGAACATAATAAGCCTCCTCACAGACAAATACAGAGTGGTCTTCGAAGAAAAGCATCTCAATAGTGCTGCACACAACCTCAGACTTAGGCAAAGATTCACCTTTCAGCATGACAATGACCTGAAGCATACAACCAAGACAACTCTACAGTGACTTCTGGAGAAGCCTCTGACTGTCCTTGAGTGTCCCAGCCAAAGTCCTGATCAAGTCTCCACCAAACATCTGTAGGAAGACCTGAAGATGCCAGTTTACAGACACTTCCCATCCAATCTAATGGAACCTGAGAGGATCTGCCTGGAAGTATGGGATGAACTTGCCAAATCTAGGTGTGCAGAGCTGATCAAGACTTACTCAAGAAGACCGAAAGCTATAATTGCTGTCAGAGAGGTTTCTACAAGGTACTGAATTATGGGTCTGAATTCTTTTATGAATGAGAGGCTTCAGTTTTTGATTTTTAATAAATGTGTACACATATCTGAAACTGGCATGGACTTGTGATGTGGAGAGACACTGAATACATGGGCATATGTGTGATGAGATGTACAAGGGAAGAAAAAGCGAGGGAGCCCAAAGCGAAGGTGGATGAATAAAGTAAAAGAAGGTCTGAGGGAGAAGGGTTTGACTGCAGAGAAGGTGCAGGATCATGGTGTTGAGAGATGGTGGATCAAGAAGATGGACCCTCCATATAAGTGGGAAAAAATGAAGAATAAGAAGAAGAAGACATAGAACAAACGAAGACATAGATGAAGAA
Organism: Polypterus bichir lapradei; assembly: GCA_026402145.1. Classification (NCBI taxonomy): domain Eukaryota; kingdom Metazoa; phylum Chordata; class Cladistia; order Polypteriformes; family Polypteridae; genus Polypterus; species Polypterus bichir. Next base: position 12,782,511 of record JANRMT010062817.1, on the reverse strand, counting down.
AAAGATGATGAAGAAGAAAACAATGAAGAAGACAAAGAAGAAGATGACGAAGAAGAAGAAAACAAAAAAGAAGACAAAGATGAAGAAGAAGTAAAACAAGACAAGGACAAAGAGAAGACAAAATGAAGAAGACAAAGACAAAGAAGATGATGAAGAAGAAAACAATGAAGAAGACAAAGAAGAAGATGATGATGAAGAAGAAGTAGAACAAGACAAATACAAAGAAGACAAAGTGAAGAAGACAAATACGAAGAAGAAGAAGATGAAGAAGAAAACAAAGAAGAAGACAAAGACAAAGAAGAAGATGAAGAAGAAAACAATGAAGAAGACAAAGAAGAAGAAGTAGAACATGACAAATACAAAGAAGAAGTCAAAATGAAGAAGAAGAATAAGACAAAGAAGAAGACAAAGATGAAGAAGAAGAAAAGCATACCTTTCTGAAAACATGTTTCACTTTGTCATTACGGATTACAGAGTGTAGATTGATGGGCAAAAATGTCAAATGTATCTATTTAAAAATTAAAACTACAGCATAATAAAGTGGGCAGAAAGTGAAGGGGTCTGAATACTTTCGAAAAGCACAGTATTCTGGACACTGCACTGGATCCACACTGTAATCTTCATTAAGACGCTCTATCTGCATTAAAGAGACACTAAGGTCAAAAAGTGTAATCAGTTGGTCACTAGATACTGTGATAAAAGCACAGGCCTGATTCTAATGGAGGACTTGCATACGTCTCGCGGCCCTCCAGGCAGTCATTGTTTTACATATCCCACGTCCTCTCATAATTCGTTCACTTGCATTAACATCAACACATGTCACCTGAGGCTCTTGTGTGGTTTTGTATGCTTGTTCTGGTAATTTTATATTTTTGTTCAAGCAATAAGCATTCACTTTAAATTCCCAGAAATCCCATTCGCTCTTGGCTTGCTGGCTCACATTTCTCAGGATGTGGACTTTTTTGTTCACTACATGACTTAACCGTATAATTTGTCGGTAAATTCTTGGAATAATCTGCATGAGACAGAGGCTGAATTCTCATAAACAGAAAGAACAATGAGTGATAACAGACACCAGACTCGGTAACTGGGCTGGGCAGTTTTAGGGACAATAGAAGAAACATGTTTATATTTTGAAATATTTGAAGATTATTTAAATTTTCTAAGATGGTTGTTTCTGGATACCTACTGCTAAAAAAGATCAAGTTTTTCTGTTTATTTAGTGAGCTTGCAAATGAATGGATAAAAGTCCTGCACTCATTTTTAGAATACCATGGCTGACTAGGATGATGGTTTGCTTCCTAATGTGAACAAAAAAATGAATTCTGTCATGCAACATAATCAAATTTCAAAGGCCTGTTTCTGCTCAAATTAACCCACAGGCATCCATAATTTGTAAGACACAAACTGTACCTGTAATTACTCATGTAAAGAACAGGACAAAATGCCACATTTTGTTTAAATACTGAACATAATGTACTTTTTAACATGATTGTTTAATGGAATCTTGGAAAGTGAGGGGATGCCTGAGGAGTGGAGAAGAAGTGTACTGGTGGAAATATTTAAGAATAAGGGGGATGTGCAGGACTGTAGTAACTACAGGGGAATAAATTTGATGAGCCACAGCATTAAGTTATGGGAAAGAGTAGATGGAAGCTCAGTTAAGAAGTGAGGTGATGATTAGTGAGCAGCAGTGTGGTTTCATGGCAAGAAAGAGCACCACAGATGCAATGTTTGCTGTGAGGATGTTGATGGAGAAGTTTAGAGAAGGCCAGAAGGAGTTGCATTGCATCTTTGTGACCCTGGAGAAAGCATATGACAGGGTGCCTTGAGAGGAGCTGTGGTATTGTATGAGGAAGTCGGGAGTGGCAGAGAAGTATGTAAGAGTTGTAAGGGATATGTGCGAGGGAAGTGTGACAGTGACAGTGGTCTGCGATAGGAGTGACAGAGGTGGGATTACATCAGGGATCGGCTCTGAGCCCTTTCTTATTTGCAATGGTGATGGACAGGATGACAGATGAGATTAGACAGGAGTCCCCATGGACTGTGATGTTTGCTGATGACATTGTGACCTGTAGTGAGAGTAGGGAGCAGGTTGACGAGACCCTGGAGAGGTGGAGGTATGCTCTAGAGAGGAGAGGAATGAAGGTCAGTAGGACCACCAAGACAGAATACACGTGTGTGAATGAGAGGGAGGTAAGTGGAATGGTGAGGATGATGCAGGGAGTAGAGTTGACAAAGATAGATGAGGTTAAATACTTGGGATCAACAGTACAGAGTGACGGGGATTGTGGAAGACAAGTAAAAAAGAGAGTGCAGGCAGGGTGGAGAAGAGTGTCAGGAGTGATTTGTGACAGACGACTATCAGCAAGAGTGAAAGGGAAGGTCTACAGAACGGTAGAGAGACCAGCTATGTTATATGGGCTGGAGACGGTGGCACTGACCAGAAAGCAGGAGACAGAGCTGGAGATGGCAGAGTTAAAGATGTTAAGATTTGCATTGGGTGTGACGAGGATGGACAGGATAAGAAATGAGGACATTAGAAGGTCAGGTTGGACAGTTTGGGAACAAAGTCAGAGAGGCGAGATTTCGTTAGTTTGGACATGTGCAGAGGATAGAGCTGCTAGGGAACAGAAAAAGAGGAAGGCCTAAGAGAAGGTTTATGGATGTGGTGAGAGAGGACATGCAGATGATGGGTGTGTCAGAGCAAGAGGAAGAGGACAGAAAGATATGGAAAAAGATGATCTGCTTTGGCAACCCCTAACAGTCAGATGGATGAAGAAGAAGAAGAAGACGGAGCATAATGTACCTGTTGCCAGTTCAGACTGCTTCAAAATGTTTTGGTTATTTAGCTATAAGCAGACAATAAATTCAGATCCTTTGCACCTTTCTTCATGCACAGCACTTCAGTCTGACCAAAGGAGCTAAACAAGCCAGGCACAACCTGCATCTAATATGTGTGATCAAGTAACGGTCATTGGCAAGATGTGCAGTGCATGGCAAGAAGTTTCTGGGTATCTGATCATCACAACTAGAACATGGATGATTTTCTAGGACATGGATGAGGACATGAGCTTCTAGGACATGGATGATTTTCAGGGGGTCCGTGAGGGTTAGATAAAAATGACCATTTATATTCACTGTTGATGTGCAGTAGATGCAGCAGTATTAGTAGTAATGGTAGTAGAAAATGTAGAAATAGTAGATCTGTTTTAATTTGTTCAAGAGGACTGTATTTCATAATTAAAACGAGTGGCTATTACTTTTGCATAAAAAAGGAGTGTTTTTTTAGATTTTTACTTTATAAAGTGTACATACTTTGTGTATGTCATATATGTATGAGACAATCAAATCTTGATAAATAAAGTACATTATATTCATTGCATGCAAAGTTGTGTTTTTTTATGTGAATATTTCTGGGGAAGGGGGTCCAAAGCTTTCATCAGATTCTTCAAGGGGTCCGTGACTCAAAAAAGGTTAAGAATCACTGCACTAGGACATCTCATTCCAAAAGCCATGGGCATTAATATGCAGTTGTCCCACCCCCTGCCGCTAGAACAGCCTCTGCTCATTTATTACACGTGGTTTTAGAGTATGTCGGTGGGAATGTGCGCCCATTCAGCCAAAAGTGTTTTTGTGAGGTCTGGTAGTGATGTTGGACGAGAAGACCTGGCTCACAATCTGCGTTCCCAAAGTTGTTCAATGGGGTTAAGGTCAGGGCTCCTCGCAGGCCCTTAAAATTCTGGCCAAAAAACAGAAAGCAGAGGGTTATGGGGCAAGAAAACTTATCAGGATTGGGTAGCGTTAGTAGTGATATCCAGCAGGGGTCAGTGTTAGGGCTGCGGCTATTATTAATAGATATAAATGATTTGGATAGAAATATAAATAACAAGCTGGTTAAGTTTGCAGATGATACCAGGCGAGGTGGATTGGCAGATAATGGAGAATCTGTTGGGTCATTACAGAAGGACTTGGACAGCATGCAGGCTTGGGCAGATTTGTGGATATTGAAGTTTAATGTCAGTAAATGTAAAGTTTTACATGTAGGAAGTAAAAATGTTAGGTTTGAATACACAATGGGAGATCTGAAAATTTAAGGTACATCTTATGAGAAGGATTTAGGAGTCATAGTGAACTCAAGATTACTTCCCGACAGTGTTCAGAAGCCAAAAAGAAGGCTAACAGAATGTCAGGTTATATAGCGCCTTGATGTGTGGAGTACAAGTCACAGGAGATTCTGCTGAAGTTTTATAACACACTGGTGAGGCCTCATCTGGAGTCCTGTGTGCAGTTTTGGACTCCAAGTTATAAAAATGGACATAGCAGCACTAGAAAAGGTCCAGAGATGAGCAACAAGGCTGATTCAGGGCTACAGGGGATGAGTTATGAGGAAAGATTAAAAGAGCTGAGTCTTTACAGTTTAAGCAAAAGAAGATTAAGAGGAGACCTAACTGAAGTGTTTAAAATTATAAAGGGAGTTAGTCCAGTGGGTCGAGACTGTGACTTGAGTTGAGTTCATCAAGAACGTGGGGACACAGTTGGATACTTGCTAAGGTTAGGTTTTGCATAAATATGAGGAAGGTTTTCTTCACACGGAGAACCACAGACACGTGGAATAAGAGACCAAGTAGTGTTGTGACAGTACGACTCTAGGGACCTTCAAAGCTACACTTGATGTTATTTTGGAAGAATTTAGTGGATAGGACTGGCCAATGGTGAAGTTCACGGTGCAGTGAAATTGTGTTTTGTGGTACAAAGAGTCAACATTTCAAATTGTTTTTGGATAAAAATAGTCATTGAGGTTCTCTGGGCATTCCAACCTGTCATCACCATCAGGTCCCAAATAACAGTCATGGGTATGGGGGTGTGTCAGTGCCACTTGAGACCGCCTTCCCCTCGCCCAAACACTAACCTTAAGGTCAATAAAATAGGTCCCTGATGTTAAGTCACTATTTTATAGCTAAAATTATAACAGAAATTTGAAACCTACTTATAGACCTAATCTTAATTATTGTGAAACAACCAAGTGGCGTCCGCTTTCTGAACAAGAGCCACTTGCATATCTGTGAGGGCACCACTAATACAGAAAGATACGTACTGTACACATTTTGGAGCAACATATGCAGCCATTCAGATGCCATCTTTTCCAGTAACATCCCTGCATTTTCTACCTGGACAATCTGGGTAGACCAGATTCTACCCAGATAACAAGTGCATGGGCACCAAAGCAGAGAGTGTGGGTATGACATTGGCCTGCCTGCTGTCCTAAACTATATGGGACATTATGAAGTGCAAAATATGACAACTTTACAATTTTACAAATTTTCTGCTGATGACTTCCATGATGGATGAATGGGGGAAATCTGTACTTGTTAAACTTAGCTGGTGTCATCAGTGCCCTAACGCTTAATAAGTGTAATATAAAGACATGGCGATGTTACGCAGCGGCAAACATTTGACTACTCCAAGTTTTTTGAAGCGTAATGTACTCATTACATTTCACTTCAATAGATATTAAAAGAAACTACTAAATTCACAATATAAAACATTGTTGTAGAATTTTAAATATTCAGTAGCACAGTTAACAAAATTTACAAATTACACGTTTTGCTTTTATTAGCATTTTCCCTACTGTCCCAATTTTTTTTGGAATTGGGGTTATGTTTAAACCCAGTGCTCATACTCCAGTCTAGCCATTAAGATCATTTACGAAATTAACATTCTGTCAAGTATGAGATGAAGAGTTTCAGTGACCTAGAATAGAGCACTTGCTAATACTTCACAGTGCATTGTGGGTAAGATAAGGTTGCCATGGAAATCAGAAGGAAAGACCTCATCAACCAGGGGAACTGTGGGTGAAATCACAAGCTCCTCGACACTTGTGCAATGATTTAAAAAGGCAAACAGCTTTGAGGAACTGGAATTAAAATGTTCATCTTAGACAAGAGCGGGAGTTTTGAGAAGAGCAGCTCATCAAGAGTTACGCACGGAGGGACACTACAACAGTACTTGCGTTTTATTTTCAAGATATCTGGAAATATATTTTAAGATATCTTTAAAATGACATGAACATATTTCAGGATATCGGAATAGCATTTTCAAATATCTAGAATAAAATTTAAGATGTCTCAAATGCATATCCAGGTATCTCACAATACCTTCCTGTCTATTTTCAAATATCTGAAATGCATTTAGAGATCTCACAAAATAACTTGCTATTCATTTAGAGCTATCTCAAATATATGTCAAGGTATCATACTCTTTTTTAAAACATGGCAGGATCTAATTAATAATATTTCAGAATAAGCATTGATATTGGGGATAAAGTCCCCTTTCTCTCTATACCTTGAATATCGAACTCCGGTCCTGGAGGGCCTCAGTGGCTGCAGGTTTTCATTCTAACCATCGTCTTCATTAGTGACCAGTTTTTGCTACTAATTAACTTCTTTTGCCTTAATTTTAATTAAGTTGAATAAGGCCCCTTAGTTGTTTTTTTTGTCCTTAATTAGCAGCCAAATGATAGTGAGACACAAAATGAGCTGCCACCTGTGCCCACCACACAATATCTTCTTTTTCGTTTTCTTCTTTTGGCTGCTCCCGTTAGGGGTTGCCTCAGCAGATCATCTTCTTCCATATTGTCCTTTCCTCTGCATCTTGTTCTGTCACACCTATCACCTGCATGTCCTCTCTCACCATATTCATAAACCTTTGCTTAGGCCTTCCTCTTTTCCTCTTCCCTGGCAGCTCTAACCTCATTAGCATTCTTCTCCCAATATACCCAGCATCTCTCCTCTGCACATATCCAAACCAATGCAATCTCGCCTCTCTGACTTTGTCTCTTAACTTTCAACTTGAGCTGACCCTCTAATGTACACCACACAATATCTGAAAATAAAGAAAGGTAACAGTCTCAGTAAGGTTGATCTCTCAGGTCACCAAAACAGTTTGACGGTGCTCTTAGAAAAAACAGAAAAATCAACAGTTTAGAAATGTCTGATATAGCAGAATGAGAGCAGCAACACGGCATGGAAATAAATAACGAGTTTAATTAACAGCAAGAATAATCTCAATTAAGAGATTGGTTGGAGTGAAATTGGTTGGAGTTTGAAATCCCAATTTCGCTGGTCATCTGTTGGCTTGTTTCATGTCTCATTTCTGTTTGGCTGTTATTTAATGAAGAAAAGAATCAATTCAGAGGACTGAATCCTTAAAAACAGGGCTTGTAAAATGAAGGGAAAAGGAGTTAATTAGCAGTGAAAACTGATCACTGATTAGGAAAAGACTTAGAATGAAAACCTGCAGCCACTGCGGCCCGAAGTTTCACACCTCTGCACCATATCCATCCATCCATTCATTATCCAACCCACTACATCCTAACTACAGGGTCACGGGGGTCTGCTGGAGCCAATCCCAGCCAGCACAGGGTGCAAGGCAGGAAACAAACACAGACATCTCAGAATAACTGCATCTGCATTTCAATATATCTCAGATGAATTTTCAGATATCTTAAATTGACCTTGCATGCATTTTAAGATATCTCAAATACATTTCAAGATATCACCTGGCACTTCCTGTTTAATATAAGATATCTTCAAAGGAGTAGGAAGTGATTCTGAGATATCTTGAAATGTGTTTCAGATATCTGAAAATGTACAGGAAGCTGTTTCGAGACACAGGAAATGTATTTCAGATATTTTACATTGTATTGCTGATATCTGAACATTCTAATGAAATATCTTGAAATAATTTCAAGTCTTTTTAAAGATATCTCAAAATGGATTTTAGATATCTTGAAATACAATTTGGGATATCTTGAAATATATATATATATATATATATATATATATATATATATA
>JANRMT010062817.1:12758939-12774555 GCA_026402145.1 Polypterus bichir lapradei | reverse complement strand
TACAGTGGTGTGAAAAACTATTTGCCCCCTTCCTGATTTCTTATTCTTTTGCATGTTTGTCACACAAAATGTTTCTGATCATCAAACACACTTAACCATTAGTCAAATATAACACAAATAAACACAAAATGCAGTTTTTAAATGATGGTTTTTATTATTTAGGGAGAAAAAAAAATCCAAACCTACATGGCCCTGTGTGAAAAAGTAATTGCCCCCTGAACCTAATAACTGGTTGGGCCACCCTTAGCAGCAATAACTGCAATCAAGCGTTTGCGATAACTTGCAATGAGTCTTTTACAGCGCTCTGGAGGAATTTTGGCCCACTCATCTTTGCAGAATTGTTGTAATTCAGCTTTATTTGAGGGTTTTCTAGCATGAACCGCCTTTTTAAGGTCATGCCATAGCATCTCAATTGGATTCAGGTCAGGACTTTGACTAGGCCACTCCAAAGTCTTCATTTTGTTTTTCTTCAGCCATTCAGAGGTGGATTTGCTGGTGTGTTTTGGGTCATTGTCCTGTTGCAGCACCCAAGATCGCTTCAGCTTGAGTTGACGAACAGATGGCCGGACATTCTCCTTCAGGATTTTTTGGTAGACAGTAGAATTCATGGTTCCATCTATCACAGCAAGCCTTCCAGGTCCTGAAGCAGCAAAACAACCCCAGACCATCACACTACCACCACCATATTTTACTGTTGGTATGATGTTCTTTTTCTGAACTGCTGCGTTCCTTTTACGCCAGATGTAACAGGACATTTGCCTTCCAAAAAGTTCAACTTTTGTCTCATCAGTCCACAAGGCATTTTTCTCAAAAGTCTTGGCAATCATTGAGATGTTTCTTAGCAAAATTGAGACGAGCCCTAATGTTCTTTTTGCTTAACAGTGGTTTGCGTCTTGGAAATCTGCCATGCAGGCCGTTTTTGCCCAGTCTCTTTCTTATGGTGGAGTCGTGAACACTGACCTTAATTGAGGCAAGTGAGGCCTGCAGTTCTTTAGACGTTGTCCTGGGGTCTTTTGTGACCTCTCGGATGAGTCGTCTCTGCGCTCTTGGGGTAATTTTGGTCGGCCGGCCACTCCTGGGAAGGTTCACCACTGTTCCATGTTTTTGCCATTTGTGGATAATGGCTCTCACTGTGGTTCGCTGGAGTCCCAAAGCTTTAGAAATGGCTTTATAACCTTTACCAGACTGATAGATCTCAATTACTTCTGTTCTCATTTGTTCCTGAATTTCTTTGGATCTTGGCATGATGTCTAGCTTTTGAGGTGCTTTTGGTCTACTTCTCTGTGTCAGGCAGCTCCTATTTAAGTGATTTCTTGATTGAAACAGGTGTGGCAGTAATCAGGCCTGGGGGTGGCTACGGAAATTGAACTCAGGTGTGATACACCACAGTTAGGTTATTTTTTAACAAGGGGGCAATTACTTTTTCACACAGGGCCATGTAGGTTTGGATTTTTTTTTCTTCCTAAATAATAAAAACCATCATTTAAAAACTGCATTTTGTGTTTACTTGTGTTATATTTGACTAATGGTTACATGTGTTTGATGATCAGAAACATTTTGTGTGACAAACATGCAAAAGAATAAGAAATCAGGAAGGGGGCAAATAGTTTTTCACACCACTGTATATATATATATATATATATATAGTGTGAAGGACAGCCAGGTCCCATGCCCGGCAGGGATGCCCCTGCTGCTTATGTTCCGGGGGAGCCACCATGGGCACTCCACTACCTCCCCCGGGACGCTTGGTGGCAGCCTCCCTGGCCGACGGTGATTCCCCAACCGCCCGCAGGGCTCCATGGGAGATGGAGCCCTCCACAGCTTGGTTGGGGCCCGGGGTGGCCGCTAGGGGGGGCTGTCTGCTTCCCACAGCCCTGCTGGATGAGTCTTCAGCCCCACCCGGAAGTGCAATTAGGACCAGGTGGTTAATCACCTGGAACGGTTCCGGGTGCGCTATAAAAGGGCCCAGCCACCACCACTCGATGAGCCAGAGTTGGGAGGAAGGAGACGAAGCTTGTCTCGGAGGAGTGGTGGAGAGAGGTGAAGAATTGTGTTTTGTGCTTGGTGATTTTGGGACTGTGTTTGGGCTGTGTGGCACGGGGAAGACGTGTCCCACAGCTGAAGAAAAATAAAAGTCATTGTACTTTTTATACGTGCCTCTGTGTCTTTCTGTGTCGGGTCAGGCGCCTATATAGCGCCTTTGTTACAATATATATATATATATAGCAAAGACACATTTTCAGATATCATGAAATGAATTTGAGATATGTAAAAAGGTATTTTAGTTATTTCAAAAAGACATTTGTATGTCTTTATTTGTAACAAAGCAATGTAATATTAGTATTTCATAAGTCAGAAGCATTTATGGTTACCCTAGAGGACTAAGTCAAGATTGTGAATTTTAGGGTTGGGGGAAGTGCCTCAAACCAGTGTGGTAAGTGATTCTCTGCAGGACTCTCTCAATCAATCCCCAAAGGACTGCCTAGCTGGCAAGCTTCAGCTGAACAAATGGTTTTGGGGGCAGGTGTGAAGTTATTCTGTGCCCCGTTGGTCTGAAGTATGGCTGTTTGGAATGAGCTTGTATCAGAAGCCTTCAAGTACCATGATGCCCTATTGGCTGTAGGGGTGGGACAGAAAATCTATAAATTTGCTTGCTTTACCCCATCCCTCTCTCTCTCTCTTACCAAACTGATGAAAGACCATCTCACATCATGAACTGAAAAGGACAACACAATGAAGAGCACAGCTCAGCAGCTATATTGAGACAGGCATGCGGCCTTGTCTGAAGAGAGCTGACCTCAAGTGATGCCTTAACTAGAGACATTTTCAGTAACTAACAAGTCTGTGTGCCGCCTGAAACTATACATCAACATTTATCAGGTTGTATGGTTGCCAGTGTGCACTTGTACTTTGTAAATTGTTATTATTTTATGAATATTATCAATAATAAATTTGTTAAATTGTAACTTAACTCCTGCTTATCTTTTACTACACCTAATTGCCTGAGGTTATAAATGTAGAAGGGAAGGTTATATACTACAGTGTATTATAAACAGTTGTAGGTCTGTGAGCTTTGAGGCATTCTGACAAAGGCTACATATTAATAATAAAAGAAGGGGAAAGTAGAGTAAAATACACAAGCAAGGTGAGCACATCAGCAAACTGAAACCTCTGAAGAAAGACAAAGTCGCTTAGCCTCTAATTACAGAAGGTGGGCGAACACATCGGAAAAATGGTATCCCTTTTACTTTTCCTCCTGCCGCTAATGCACTGCGAGGTGTGGACTTCGGCATAACGAATCCTCCTAGGAGAGAGATGTCCAGAGTAGTTCCTTTCAATTACCTGACATCTCTACATTTCAGTTTATTTTCTGACGATTTCAATAGTTTCTAGGACTCTGGGCTTTTAACAACACATGGGCTTACACAGCTAGTCTTTAATAAGACTGTAAATTATTTCATGATTTCTCAACAGCATTTTTCAGATATCTGCAATACAATTTAATTTTTCTCAAATACACTTCCAGATATCTCAAAGTGGCCTCCTGTCCATGTATAGATATTTGAAGCACATTTCAAGAAATCTCAAAAGTGCTCCTTGCTCATTTTGCAATTTTTCAAATAGAGTGGTAGCGTTGCTGCCTCGCAGTTAGGTGACCCGGGTTCGCTTTCCGGGTCCTCTCTGCGTGGAGTTTGCATGTTCTCCCCATGTCTGCGTGGGTTCCCTCCGGGTGCTCCGGTTTCCTCCCACAGTCCAAAAACATACAGGTTAGGTGGATTGGCGATTCTAAATTGTCCCTAGTGTGTGCTTGGTGTGTGGGTGTCTGTGTGTGTGTGTGTGTGTGTATGCCCTGCCCAGGGTTTGCTTCCTGCCTTACACTCTGTGTTGGCTGGAATTGGCTCCAGCAGACCCCTGAGACCCTGTAGTTAGGATATAGCGGGTTGGATAATGGATGGATGATTTTGTGATATCTTGAAATGTGTTTGAGACATCTCAGAATGTATTGCACATACCTTAAAATGTAAAGGAACTCATTTTAAGATATTCCAAAATGAGTTTCAGAGATCTTAAAAAGTTAATTACATATTACGATATCTCTAAATGCTCATTTTGCTGCTCATAAGCACAGTTATCTGGAGATATGTGAAAATTCTGTTTTGAGATATCTTGAAATGCATTTGAGATATCTCAAAATGTATTGCAGATATCTTAAATCTTTCTATATAATACGCTACTGTGGCTGTCCGTTTGTCTGTCCAGGATTTTAAATCACCTGTAGCTCGCAAACCGTTGGACCCATTGACCTAAAATTTGGTACACAAATACTATGTGACATCTTGTATCTGCTTTCAGGGTGATGATTGACCTCCAAGGTTATTAATATTTTTATTTTTATGTTATTTTATTGTAGAATCAACTCTTGTCAGCGGCCAGAATGGCGGCCGTGCACCGTTCTCATCCCTACCACCTTCACCGTCACTTCCCTTACCTCTTCATATCTTAAATCATTCTTGAGGCAGCTTAAGTGAAAAATTAAATAACACGTACTAAGTAATTGCAACACAAACACTGACTTAATCAGTTTTAATGCAAAAAGATGCTAACGAAAGAAGAGAAGAAGCAGGCCGCTAGGGTGGAGACAAGAAGAGCTGCTCATCAACCTCTGAGCAAACGAATGCTAAACGTAATGAGAAAGAAAGAGAATGAAAACTATAAGTTAAGTGTATTCACTGCACGTTATCGTGCAGTGCACCATTACTGGTGTAAGATAAAAAGCAAGCTGCGTCGAAATCTGTAAATGTTAATTCATATTGCCACACAGGGCACCAAGCAGCATCCCTTATCACAGTGCCAGGCAAGACCCCTTGGTGGAGTGCCCGACAAGTCTCTTTGTTCATCATTATCTACTAGCAGCTTCTTTTGGTCGAGGATGTCCTAATGTATTAAATGCGCATCTTTCTGACTCAAACCTTGACCTCACTAAGCCTTGTCCCATTCTACATCAGATTTTTTTATTACTAGATCAATTTGCTAAATTGTCTTCTTGCCCCAAGCACATGCCAGCTGCCTTCCCAGCCAGCAATATTCACTCATATTGTCAACTGAGCTAGCAACGTTGGTGCCCTTCTGATCCGAGATCAAATTACTTTGCGCTTATGTTTCAGCATGACTGGTTCCCGCTAATCTCCTGCCATGTCAAATATGCCTTTTGTTGCATTAGTATTTATGGCTTTATCAATACATTTGTAATTTGAATTCATCAATGAAAGATTTTGCCATCCTTTTAAGACTTGAAAAGAAGACCATTTCAAACCTTTAAAGGCCCCTAAAGACAAATCTGTGAGGTTGGAATCTGATGTTCTCATTTAAGGTGGAGGTTTAACTGCTAGATACAGTCATATGAAAAAGTTTGGGAACCCCTCTTAATTCTTTGGATTTTTGTTTATCATTGGCTGAGCTTTCAAAGTAGCAACTTCCTTTTAATATATGACATGCCTTATGGAAACAGTAGTATTTCAGCAGTGACATTAAGTTTATTGGATTAACAGAAAATATGCAATACGCATCATAACAAAATTAGACAGGTGCATAAATTTGGGCAACAGAGATATGACATCAATACTTAGTTAAGCCTCCTTTTGTAAATCTAACAGCCTCTAGACGCCTCCTATTGCCTTTGATGAGTGTCTGGATTCTGGATGGAGGTATTGTTGACCATTCTTCTACACAAAATCTCTCCAGTTCAGTTCAATTTGATGGCTGCCGAGCATGGACTGCCTGCTTCAAATCATCCCATAGATTTTCGATGATATTCAAGTTAGGGGACTGTGATGGCCATTCCAGAACATTGTACTTCTCCCTCTGTGTGAATGCCTTTGTAGATTTTGAACTGTGTCTTGGGTCATTGTCTTGTTGGAATATCCAACCCCTGCGTAACTTCAACTTTGTGACTGATGCTTGAACATTATCCTGAAGAATTTGTTGATATTGGGTTGAATTCGTCTGACCCTCGACTTTAACAAGGGCCCCAGTCCCTGAACTAGCCACACAGCCCTCCAGCATGATGGAACCTCCACCAAATTTGACAGAAGGTAGCAGGTGTTTTTCTGGGAATGCGGTATTCTTCTTCCGCCATGCAAAGCGCTTTTTGTTATGACCAAATAACTCAATTTACAGTATGTCACATCAGTCCAAAGCAAATTGTTCCAAAATGAATCTGGCTTGTCTAAATGAGCATTGGCATACAACAAGCGACTCTGTTTGTGGCGTGAGTGCAGAAAGGGCTTCTTTCTCATCACCCTGCCATACTGATGTTCTTTGTGCAAATTGCGCTGAACTGTAGAACGATGTACAGATACACCATCTGCAGCGAGATGTTCTTGCAAGTCTTTGGAGGTGATCTGTGGGTTGCCTGTAACCATTCTCACAATCTTGCACATATGCCGCTCCTGTATTTTTCTTGGCCTGCCAAACCTGGGTTGGTTTAACACCAACTGTGCCTGTGGCCTTCCATTTCCTGATTACATTCCTTACAGTTGAAACTGACAGTTTACACCTATGAGATAGCTTTTAGTAGCCTTCCTCTAAACGATGAGACTGAACAATCTTTGTTATCAGATCTTTTGAGAGTTGCTTTGAGGATCCCATGCTGTCTGTCACTCTTCAGAGGAGAGTCAATGGGAAGCCCAACTTGCAATTGACCACCTTAAATACCTTTTACCACTCATGATTAGACACACCGGTCTATGAAGTTCAAGGCTTAACGAGCTCGTCCAACCAATTTGGTGTTGCAGGTAATCAGCATTGAGCAGTGACAGGCATTCAAATCAGCAAAATGATAAGGGGACCCACATTTTTGCACAGCCGGTTTTTCACATTTGATTTAATTTCATACAACTAAATACTGCTTCACTAAAAATCTTTGTTCGGAAAACACCCCAGGACTCCGATGTTCCTAGGAAATGAAAGACATACCACTGTTATCTTTTTTGTTGAAAGTAGAGTCAATTATTTTGCAGGCTGAGAGGGGTTCCCAAACGTTTTCATATGACTGTACGTATTAAATTTGTTCTTTCATATTTCTCTGTGGGTTTATCTAGATCTGTACATCCAAGGCTTGCTGATAGTCAAAATAGTAATTTCTGAGCATACTGTGCCTTCAGAAAATATTCAGACCACTCTTTGTCATGTTGCAGCCTTACAGTAAAATCATCTACATTCCATGATTTCAAGCAACACTCAATACCCCAGAATTATTTTTTGCAAGTTTATTTATTAAAACTAATAAACTGAAATATCATATTGATGCACGCATTCAGATCCTTTGCTCTGACACTTTAAATTTGGCTCTGGTGCATCCTATTCCATTGATCATTGTCGAGATGTTTCTACACCTTGTCTGCATTGCAAAAAACTAGACCAAAAAACTTTAAATGGGAGTTGTTTTGCAGAGAAATCTGCCAATGGGGTAAGCAAACTTTACCTGACAAGATTTCTTAAAGTAAGCTAAATAATCGTACAGTAAATACAAATTTTTTGTTAAGTCAATAATTCTTACAATAAAGAAGACTAGATTTAATTTCATGTGTGGGGTACAGCTCGGACACAGACAGGTAGACATGTTATTTTGCCACAAACGTGTTTATTTACACTATTTACAAGTGGTAAAGTGCACAAACCCAGTGCTGCAGCACCAATCACCCCTTCAAGTCCTGGCCGCACGACAATGCCTTGCACACTCCTCAGACCGCCTCCACTCCTCTCCTCCGAGCTCCGTCCACTTCCACCAGACTCTTGCTGTCGACTGGAGGGAGGCGGCCCCTTTTATGTACGCCCGGATTGGCTCCAGGTGCTTCCTGAGGAGCTTCCGCTGACACACCCCCGTGTGGCGGAAGCACCAACTGTGTAGCCGGACGTCCTCCGGGTGTTCCTGCTCCTCTTCCCCCCAGCACTTCCTGGTGTGGTGGAAGTGCTGGGCTCTAGGTTTCTTCAGACTCCGGAGCGCCGCCTGGCGGTGGCCACGGGCCCCTACAGGGTTGGGCTTCCAAGCCCCTTACCCGAGGCCACCAACAAAACCAAGGCGGTTGCCCCCACGTGGTCGGGAGGACGCACCAGCCCTCCTCCAGTCCCCTCGGGCGTCCTGGCTGGGCTCCACCCCCAGCCACCTGTGACACATAATATAAATACTTTTCACTTGCTTAGATTTCTTTTTTTTTTTTTTGCAGTGTGGAGTCCATTTGTGGTCAATTCAATTAACTGGACTAATTAGAAGAGGTACACACCTGCCTGTAGAAAATCCACAAGTGGGCAAAAACCAAGCCATGAGATCCAAAGAACTGCCTGCAGAACTTACAGACAGGATTGTGTCAAGTCAAGGATCCGGGAAAGACTACAAAAAAATGTCTGCAGTATTAAAGGTTCCCAAGAGCACAGTGGCCCCCATAATTCTTAAATGGAATAAGTTTGGAACAAGCATGGCTCTTCCTAGTGTTGGGCCTTGGTAAGAGACATGAGCAAGAAACTGATGGTCACACTGGCTGAACTCCAAATAAATTAAGCTGAGATGGGTGAAACCTCCAGAAGGATAAGCACCACTGCAACACACCACTAATCTGGGCCTTATGGCAGAGACGTCACTTGAGAGTCCACAGAACATTTGCAAAAAAGGCACCTAAAAGACTCTCCACAACTCACCCAATTGTGCTTCACTCACTCAGAATATGGAACCAATGTAGGAAATATTTTAAGATAGAGAAGCTTTGATCTTTGGCACCTCTGCACGAGAACCACCTTTTTCCACCCTCTAAAACAGGGGTCCTCATTCACAGTCCTTGAGGGCAGCAGTGGCTGCAGGTTTTTGTTCTAACCCAGCTGCTTAATTAGAAAGCAATTCTTGCCAATAATTTCATTTCATGGCTTGTTAGTGCTTTAACTCTGCTATGTTGTTAAGTTGTTCTCATATCCTAGATTTTCTTCCCCTTTCTAAGGATATCATCTAAATGATTTGAAGGCTAAAATGGAGGAGTAATTCTCAATGCTTCACTTTTTTCTCTTCACTTTCCTTCCAAGTATTTAATTAAACCCAATGGCGCATGAAAATACACACAGAGGTGTAAATGGTAACAAGTTAAATGGAGAAATGCTGATCTCTTTTGTTATTTGCATGTTATTGCTAATTAAAACCAAGAATACAGCTGTTTAAGACTAAAATAAGCAATAAGGGTTTGAAATCTTAACGAGAGAGACAACTGAAGTGAAGCTGAAGTGTTACTTGAGCAATAAGTGCTTCTTATTGAGCAATTGGGTTGGAGCAAAAACCTGCAGCCACTGCGGCCCTCCAGGACCGTAATTGAGGACCCCTGCTCTAAAACATATGCAGTTTTTAGTGTCTGGAAAACATCACTCAGAGATCTGTACATAGACAACGTCTTTGCATCCTGTGAACAATTACTCTCCCGTCAACACATTTCCGTCACTACCTTCAAATTAGAAACTTTGTTAAACAGAACCTGCCCAATTTTCCTCACCTCCCACCTACCTCCATGCCGGAAAAAATATCGCTCAGTCTTGAGGACTCAGACAGCATCTCTGTAATATATAAAAGCATTTTACAGTCCCTCCCTTTCAAAGATCCCAGAGTACAGTGGGAAAAGGATCTCTCACTCAACATCTCAAAAAAAGAGTGGAAGGTAGCAATGCACAGAATTCACTCAAGCTCCATTTGCGCAGCACATTATTCAACTTTAAATTATATATCGAGTGCATCTCTCTCATTTAAAATTGTCCGAAATGTTTCCAGGGGGAAGATCCAACCTGCAAATGCTGCAATCGAGCTCCAGCCTCACTGGGTCACATGTTTTGGGCCTGCACCAAATTAATATCATTCTGGAATAAAATCTTTAAATGCCTCACAGACAGCCTTGAGGTCACAATCCCTCCTAATCCACTAACAGATGTGTGTGGTGGGCTCACAGAGGGGCTTAAAGTGGAGAAGGACAAACAAACGGTGATTGCCTTTACTGCACTATTGGCACGTAGACTTGTCTTGCTCAATTGGAAGAATCCTAACTCACCTCTTTTAAGTCAATTAGTAACTGCTGTTATAGACTATTTGAAACTGGAAAAAAATCAAATTCTCACTTAGAGGATCTGTACAAAACATCTTCAAAACCTGGCAGGATCTGATCAATAGCATTTTAGAATAAGCATTTAAATTGAGGAAGCAGGTTCAATCCCCTCTTTTACTCCATTTATCTTTATTTATTTATTATTTTATCTATTAATTTGCTTTACTAGCATAAAGTTTTACACAGCTGGCCTAGCTCTCTTTCTCAGGGATTTTTAATAATTTTGTAAACCTCTGAATACAGATCTCAAATTAATTTCAAGATATATTAAAATGGGTTTCTGCTCTTTTTAAGATATCATAAAACACATTTCAAGATATCTGAAATACATTTAGTTAGTTGGCTGATACCTTAACCCATGTTAACTTATTGATTATATATATATATAATAATATATTATATATTACATATTGTCACACTCGTGCGATTAGGAGGAAGTTGAGTGGACCAAGTGGAGGTAATTATCTGCCAGGCCAGGCGCTAAACCTACTCCTGTTATCTCTGCAGGCCAATATGGGAAAACATACCTCATTTAACAACAACAACACCACTTCCAGTTCCGGCAGCAAGAAAGACGTCACTTCCGGTTCCGGCGGCAAGAATGACATCACTTCCAGTTAAGGCCTTTTGATGACATCACTTCCAGTTTTTCACATTTAAAACCAACACCATCTCACCACTCAGACAGTTCAGCTTGGAACTCAACCACAGCACTACTTACTTCATTCAGTACCCTTTTGCAGCCAGAGACAATATACGGGTGGCTTCCCCAAACCTTTTTGTGTTAAGACTGATTCTTTCACTCTCTCTATATATATATAAAATCAAACGTCTGTCTGTCTGTATGTCTGTCTGCTTTTCAGGACAGAACTACTTAACGGATTTAGATTGGGTTTTTTTCTATAATTTGCTTGAACATTCTGGTTGATTTTGCGACTTTTTTCGCTTGCAGGAGCAGCATATTTGCGCTAATCCAAGAGAGAGGCTGTGGGAAGAATGAGGGGGGCGGGGCCTCAGGAGTAGGGAGATGGGTGGGGCCCTCCTCACTCACTCGCCAGCCTCCACTCAAGTCGCTGTACTTCTCACCACGTGTTAGAGTGCACCGTGCCTTCACTTAGCTAGCGATACCTGTTTGTTCAGCAGACATTATCATCTACAGATTGTTACGGAGTAACGTTTGACGTTTTGACAGAGAGATCAGAGCTACGTGTGTTTTACAGGGTAGCTGCTGATTGCCAGAGCTTTTCTCCCCACATGGGGGACACTCTCCCGTCACAGCTGAACATGATCAGGTACAGTGGCAATGTTTGACGTTGGAGCGTATCTACCTTATGCCTGGCCAGAATTACATTTTTTTTATTGATTTTTAAAGTTTGTCCTGTTTCACTACTATGTGAGTGGAGACGCATATTTTATATATAAAATCCAGCGTCTGTCTTTATGTCTGTCCACTTTTCACGAGAGAACTACTTAACAGATTTAGATTGTTTGTTTTCTATACTTTGCTTGAACATTCTGGTTGATTTTGCGACTTCTGTCATCACGCAGAATCATAGTTTGCTTGCGGCAGCAATTTATTTGCGTGAATCCGATAGAGAGTCTGCGGGCCGCTTGTCTAGAATTACATTTTAAATTTTTTTTTATGATTTTTAAAGTTTGTCTTCTTTCACTACTGTGTGGACGGAGCTGCGGGGGGGTGGCTAGTTTATCATATAATTGGTTACATTTTCTTTTTTGGTTTTCCAATTGGAGTAAAGGCAGGGCAAGTGATTTGCTGAGGGCCACACAGTGTCATCAGTGGGATTTGAACCCACAACCTCTGGGTTTGAAGTCTAAAACCACTACACTACACATTTAAAAATATCATTAAAAAATATTTCAAAATAACCTCAAAAGCATTATGGGTACATTGAGGGCAGACTGGGGGGGGAAAATGACCAATTAATCCATTTCAAATTAAATCTACAACACAATAAATTGTGCAGAAAGTGAAGGGGTCTGAATACATTCTGAATTCATTGTATAGGGTGGTCCAGATCAAATTATGCAATTTTTATTACCCTATAACTTATTAAGTTTATTACTTAGAAAATCACCTGAAAAATCCCGGACCATCGAGAAGTGTGCGAACTGACAACATGAAGGACCGTCTTCACACCGAACTGGAATCGTCCCTGCATAAATCAAAGTCATCCAGACGATCTGGATCTGCATAATTAGATCTGGTCCACCCTATAGACATACAGTCCCTGACAAAAGTCTTGTCGCTTCTCTATTTTGTAGAAACTCCTGCTATTAACCTGACTTTTAATTAATCAACTGGTGTTAGAAATAGCTCATATGAAAAGCTAAAGCCCTCCCAAATGATGTTTAATGCACTGAAATAAATTAGTTTCACTGAAAAAACATTTATCATTTAATCAAGACAGAAAAGTCAAATTTGGGCAAGACAAAAGTTTTGTCGCCTATACAGAAAATGAACAACTTTACTGCAAATCCAAAAATATGTCAGCAAATTAAGTAGTGGTGCTGTGAGATCCAAATTTAATATCTTGTATGACTTCCATGAGCTTGAAGGACAGCATCCATGCGGTTTGGCAAGGATTCATACAATTTATTGATGAAGTCATCAGGAATAGCAAAGAAAACAGTCTTGCATGCCTCCCAGAGTTCATCAATATTCTTTGGTTTCGTCTTCCATGCTTCCTCTTTCATCCAACCCCACATATGCTCAATGATGTTCATGTCTGGTGACTGGGCTGGCCAATCCTGGAGCATCTTGATCTTCTTCGCTTTAAGGAACTTTGATGTGGAGATGGAAGTATGCGATGGAGCACCATCCTGCTGCAGAATTTGGCCTTTTTTATGGTTGGGAATATAAGAGGTAGCTAAGATTTCTTGGTATTTTAGACTATTGATGTTGCCTTCCACCCTGCAGATCCCTCGCATACCCCCATACTGGATGTAACCCCAGACCATGATTTTGCCTCCACCAAACTTCACTGTTTTCTGGGTAAATCTCGGCTCCATGCGGGTTCCAGTAGGTCTCCTGCAATATTTGCGGTGACTGTGGTGTAATTCAACAGAAGATTCATTTGAAAAATCCACCTTCTGCCACTTTTCCAGCGTCCATCCTTTTAGCAGGCTGTGGGCCTTGGCAAATGCCACACGGTTTTTCAATTGTCTTTTGTTTAGTGCTGGCTTATGGGCACTGATTCGACCATGAAGGCCATTTCGAGACAGAATCCGACAAACTGTTCTGGTTGACACAGGGACTTCAGGTGACCAGGTCTCGTGGAGCTCTGCTGCAGTGGAAAATTGGCTGGCCTTGGATTTTCAAGCCAACAAACGGTCCTCTCGAACAATTGTCTTGCGGGGTCTTCCTGACCTAGGCTTGTCAAAAACGTCTCCAGTCTCTTCAGATCTTTTTTTTATCCTCTCAACTTGACGCTGAGACACATTGAAGGTGTTTGCCACATCAGCAGTGGATTTGGTCTTCAGCCTCTTGATAATCAACACTTTAGTCTCAGGGTGAATCTTAGGCATGTTTGCAGAGGTCTAGTTGCAGTTGATGTGAAGGTC
The DNA here is from genome assembly GCA_026402145.1 of Polypterus bichir lapradei. Taxonomy (NCBI): domain Eukaryota; kingdom Metazoa; phylum Chordata; class Cladistia; order Polypteriformes; family Polypteridae; genus Polypterus; species Polypterus bichir. The sequence continues at coordinate 12,760,846 of JANRMT010062817.1, read as the reverse complement.
TAGTGTACTGGGGTTCTTTTTATACACACCTCAGACCTAATTGATCCATTATTAGTCACAGGTGAAGCTCATATGACAAGGCGACAACACTTATGTCTTGCCAAAAATTGACTCAATGGGCTTTACCAAGCTGTGAATATTAGAATACTTTTTGTCAGTTTCGTCTTGCACTGAAACATTATTACAAAAGCTGATGGGATTAAAATGACCCATTTCTTGTAACAAAATCTTGATTAGAAATATATTTTAGCGGCACTTCAGGTCAATTTGTACACAAGCGACAAGACTTTTGTCAGGGACTGTAGATGGGGGAGAGGGTCTTCTGGGTCTAGTCAGGCCCAGAGGGGCTTTAAACTTTCAGTAATAAACTTGTATTTATTGTGTTTCATGACCTTCCTGCTTCACTCTGTAACTTATGATCTGTTTTATCATATTTGGCCTCCTTGGCATTATTTGAGTTTGGGACTTGTGCAGTAAGACCCTGTTGTTAAAAAAAAGATCTTTAAATAAATGTAATGTTATGAAATAGTTTCAAAGTTTGTAAATTGTGAATGCAGCAAACTAACAAATGGAGCCGTGTAAGAAGTTTCTAAGTAAAGAAAGAAATTCATCCATCTTTCATTCATTTTCGGTCCGACTTATCAAGTTCAGGATCACAAAGAGCCTTTGCCCATTCTGGCAGCCCCAGGCACAAGAAAAAAATCAACATTAGATTGTGTGCCATTTGATAAAAGAAATGTAGAAATTGTTAAAGACAGAATCTGGTATGTAAGCATTACATTTGATACGCTCTTCAGTCTGAAATCAGGACAAAAGAACTGAACGAAGCAAATCTGAACTCCAGTCAGATCCATATAAAAATGCACAGAAAAAAGTGTGTCATTATATTTTCATGCTCAAATCTAAGAGTGACATTTAACCTTTAAAAAGGATTATGTACTTTGTGTTAAAAAAAAAATAAGTAGCTATCCCCTCAGGCTGTGAAAATAGAAGCAATACAAAGGGTGGACGTGGACTATTGTGTTTGCTGTTTGCTTGATCCTGTATTCTTGTATGGAGGCCCCGTATAGTAAGAGATCTGCCATCAGCCATTTGCAGGGCTTTTTTTCCCCTTTTATTACAGGTCTTTGTGTTTGCTCCACCCATGGATTGATTTCTGTGGTTTATCTTTAAACTTTTTTTTTTCTTCTATTGAGTTGTTGAGTAATATAACAGTATAATCACAGCCTGGAGGTATTCTAAATTTACCCATAAAACTTTCCTTTATTTAAAATGTGTCATATTGTTTCTCAAGACTCCTCAACAGTAATTGCTGCCCTTTGTACTCCTGATACAAGTGGAGTTCTTGAAAATGCAGGAATTCCTGGAAGGCATCGGGAGAGGCAATGGGATTTGATGGTGCGATCGCCATCCGTCTGGTTAGGCCATTCTGTTTGTTGAGTCCTTTTCATCGTCACATTACACCATTTTTCTGATGATTTTCAGTCGCCGACTTTCTTTACAGTATATAGAGGTGCTTCATCATGTGTTGGGTGCGGCAACAGGCTGTATTTAATGTTAGTAAAGTCGGTCACAGTTACTGTTAGCTTCCGTGATCCCCATTTGAGTAGTTTGACATCCCTGGCGACTCAGTCCAAGCAGTCTGTGACCAAACCTGACTGATTCTGACTTAGGTCCCATGGATGGTCTCAGTAAGTGCAAGAGCTGAGAGTCAATAAGCGCTCAACCAGAAGCGGTTACAAGGAAACAGTGGACACACGTGTTTTGGACATTGACAACAAAAGAGAAACTCATCATTCTGATGTCTTATGTTTTAGATAGATAGATAGATAGATATAAAAGGCACTATATGATAGATAGATAGATAGATAGATAGATAGATAGATAGATAGATAGATAGATAGATA
>JANRMT010062817.1:12737944-12758652 GCA_026402145.1 Polypterus bichir lapradei | reverse complement strand
ACTATATAATAGATAGATAGATAGATAGATAGATAGATAGATAGATAGATAGATAGATAGATAGATAGATAGATAGATTGTTGGGCTTCTGCTACACCTGAGAGTACTTCTAGACCTCACTACTGAGCCACCCTGAGCGACTCCGGGTGTGGCATGAAAGGAGCCAGCTGCCACTGCTTGGGGAGCCAGAGTTGGGAGGAAGAGGGACGAAGCTTGCCGAAGGAGTGGAGGCGGAAGGAGACAGAAAATAAAAGTGCTCTGTGTTGTATTTGTTATTGTGCATGGGTACTATTCTGGCAAGTGGGAAACAGTTTGGAAAGAGTTTTGCACAGCTCAGTAAAAACCTGTGTTGTGCTGGGACTTGTGCCTGTGTCTGTTGGGGTGATTGTTTGACGAGCTGGAGTCTGACAGACAATTTTCAATCTGCTCTGTGTAGTGTATGCTGTCAAGTCGCGCACACAACTTCCATTGCGTCTCCAGCTCTGACGTGAGGTTTTGGATGTTCCCCAAATCAAGGTGCTGCAGCTTTGAGGAAAGATGTTACATTTTTCATTTGAAAGCATTAACTGTGCTAATCAAATTGACTATGGTTTTGTCTTTTCCTTGCAGCTCTAAATCAAGCTCATTCAACATGTTGGTCAGATCGGTAAAAAAAATTCCAAGTCTAGCAGCCATTGATCGTTATTAAGTTGCTTGTATGCTGCATGTTTAATGACGAGGAGAAACTCTTTTATCTCTGGCCAGGGGTCTCGAAATCTCAGCAGGAATTTCCCCCTAGCCATCTGCCTCAACGAAGGCCTCTTTTATCATCTCTCCATCTTGGAAGGACTTCTTATGCTTAATGATCGAGTGACTTGCCCGGAATGATGCTTCAGTGTCTGCCTTTGTTTTGAAAAATGACGGCCCTTCGACTAACTGAGATTTCAGTTCCCTCGCCTTTTTCTTTCTCAGGTCGCTTTTCAGAAGGAAGTCAATTTCATAGTTTTTATGAACAGTTCGAAAGTGCCTTTCCACATTTTCCTTCTTTGGAATAGCAATGATAGATTGACAGATCAGACAAACGCACTTCGATTGTGACATTGTGAGAAAAAAAATTCCTCCTCCAATTCCACATGTCCAGTCCCCTCTACCAATTTTTTTTTTCATATCCCTTCTTTAGTCGATGTAAATTGGATGGCTAATTAGATCACTTAGATAGCCGGAGTTTTGCAGTAACTCGCGCATTTGATCATGAATGCGGGATGACCCGTGTGTTAGAAGAAAAGAGATCTCAGACTGGCCGCCATGTATGTCAATCAAGTGGCAAATGCCATAGGAAGGATATATGATAGACTAACATCTAAAAAAAAATTATTTGAATGCAATGCGATCTACCTGCACTACCTTTCCGATCTACCGGTCGATCACAATCGATGTATTGGGCACCCCTGCTCTATATGGACAAAAGTATTGGGATGCCTGACCATTACACCAACATGGACTTTAATGACATTGCATTCGAATACATAGGCTTTAATGTGGAGTTGAAACCCCCCCCCCCCCTTCCCCATTTGTAGCTATAACAGCTTCCACTCTGCTTGGAAGACTTTCCATAAGATTTTGGAATGTTTCTGTGGGAATTTATGCCCATTTCTTTTGTAGAGCATTTATAAGGTCAGGCACTAAGGTTGCATAAGAAGGCCTGACTTGCAATCTCCACTCCAGTTCATTCCAAAGGTGTTCAGTGGGGTGGAGGTCATGGCTCTATTCGGGCCAGTCAAGTTCTTCCACATCAAACTCATCCAACCATGCCTTTATAGACCTTGTTCTGTGCACTGGGGCACAGTCATGCAGTGAATAGTTCCACAGAAGTATAGCATTGCCCAAAATGTCTTGGTATGCTGACGCATTAAGATTACCCTTCACTAGAAATAGGGGGCATAGCCCAAACCCCAAAAAACAGCCCCACACTATTTTCCCTCCTCCACCGAACTTCACAGTTGGCACAATGCATTCAGACAGGTAACGTTCTCCTGGCGTTCACCAAACCCAAACTTGCCCAATACAGAGAAGCGTGATTCATCACTCCATTGAACATGTTTCCACTGCTCCATAGTCCAGTGGTGAGCTTTACAACACTTCATCCACCCCTTGGTATTGGACTTGGTAATGCGAGTCTTGCATGCAGCTGGAAACCCATTCCATGAGGTTTTTGTGCTTACAATTAATGCCAGTGGATGTGTGGAACTCTTCAGCTATGGAATGAGCAGAGCATTGGCGACTTTTACGTACCATGCACCTCAGCAGTCATTGACCCCGCTCCATGACTATACGTAGTCTTCCGCTTTGTGGCTGAGTTCCTGTTGTTCCTAAACGCTTCCACTTTCCAATAATACCACTTACAGTTGACCGTGGAATATCCAGAAGGGATGAAATTTCACGAACCGTCTTATTGCAAAGGTGGCATCCTATCACAGCACCACACCACAAGTCAGTGAGGCATTCAGAACGAACTGTTTTATTTCACAAACGTTTGTAAATGGAGACCCCATGACTAGGTGTTTGATTTTATACACCTGTGGCAATGGGTCTGATTGAAACATCTGAATTCAATAATTAAGTGGTGTGTCCCAATACGTTTGTCCATACAGTGCATAGTACCCCCAAAATGTATAGTACAGCTATAGATGATATTAAATGTAGATTTTACATGGCACTGTAATCTAAATTTCGGCAAATGTTTATTTCATACATCTGGAACAGCGGAGGAGGTCTGACCTGCAGAAGGCCAAGTGGCTGATGTTCTTTTGTATAAGAGTGTTCTCATGCATTGAATTTAGACCGGCTTTTCATTCAGTCTGTTAAAGAAAATGATGCCAAGTTCTGTGGCATAATCAGTTTGTCATTGTCACCTCTTATTTTATTTATTTCCCATTAATTTGTAATTGAATGTTCACGATTTACTGGACAATCATTATCCCCCATTTGAAGATTACAATTCTCAGATGGATATTTGAAATCACAGCCCATTACCTGTCACTTCATGTGTGGGAGGAGATATGTATTGCTGTACTTAAATGACAGCAAGTGCTAAAACGATGATATAAGGATGCTCTCTTGTTTAAAAATTATTTCAGGAACATCCATGGCTACTCCTTCTTTTAAAGGATATTGTGAATACAGTTTTGCTTGTTACTAGTTATTATCAACATTCATGTTCTTGTTTTCCCACACAGAGTGAACACATTGCCTTACTACCAGTTTAGCCGTTTTTCTAGTTGTAAGCTGAAGTGACATTTTTAAGAAGGTGCTGCTGTTTGTTTGAGTCACATTACCAGACATTTAGGCTGAAATCAAACAAAACAAATTACCAAGACCATTATGGAGCTTAACAGAGAGCATATATAAACCGTTGACCCACATTTTTAGGATGTCACTGCACACTGAAAATTCTGAAGGACTCGAAAATGGCAAATACAATCCCGTTTTATAAAAAGGGTGATCAGGTGATTCTGGTTCCTGTGTGCTCATGACATCCTTTTGACAGCTCTTTGGTCTTTTCCATGGTGGCAGAGAGGTTGGAATGGAAGAAATTGTGGTCAATGATTTTGTCTCCGTTTGTGCTGGTGATTGCTGGGATTACATTGCGAACTTCTTGCTTGTAGATTTGTTGGGCTAAGATCCTGTTAGCTTTCTTTCCATGTTCATAATAATGATGTCTTGACTTAAGTATGAGTTGTTCAGTTTCTTTAGTTGTTAAGAGGTTGAGCTCTGAATGCAGAGCCTACCTTCTCCTATGAAGCATCTCACTTGGACACCTGGCATATTTTTGATCTATTCTAGTAATTTTGTTGATTAGCTCTGATACCTTCTTGTTTATTTTGTGGGAAATATATGAGATAATCTGTCCTTTTATGAAGGCCTTCAGGGTTTCCAGGAGTGTTCCTGTAGAAACCTTTGAGAGTGTATTTGTCTCTAAAAAAAACTGATTTGCTTGGATATAAATTCTGTACAGTTCTCGTCTGCTAATAAAAGTGGATTAAGACACCATCTGCGAGATGAGTATGTGAAGCATAATGATTTTAGCTCCAAAATCAAAGGGGTGTGGTTGGAAAAGCATCGTACTTACAAGATTTAATTATAGGCAAGAAGTTGTTATCTGCAAAGAAATAATCAGTAGCAATGATGCACTGGTGAATAGAAGGAGTATGTTCTTGACTTTGGGTTTAGAAATCGTCAGGGGTCTGATAAGTTGTGGTCAGTTACAAACTGTGTAATTGTCTTTGCAGTGTTAGAAGTTATCACCCTTGTGGCAGGAGACCCAGCTACTGTAGGTCTGGATTTAAAACACAATTAAAGTCCCCAGCCATTATAATTTTATGAATGTTCACATTGGGAATGGATGCAAATACGTTTTGGATGAACTCCCTATCATCCACATTGGGGGCATAAATATTTATCAAAATTACTTTACAGTTAAATAAATTACCTATGACAATTAAATATCTCCCCTCAGGATCAGATACTACATCTGATACTACAAATGAGACTGCTCTATGTAATAACTTTCTCACACCTCTAGTTTTCTTTGTAAAGCTGGAATGGAATATTTGGCCAGTCCAGTCTTCATGCAGCCAAAACTGATCCTTGCTTAATAAGTGGCTCTCCTGCAAAAATACTTTCCTTCTCTTTAATTCGTGATTCAGGTCATGGAAAAGGGTGATCAGGTGATTCTGGCTCCTACAGATTGGTTGTGTGCCCATGATGTCCTTTTGGTCTTGCCAATGGTGGTGGAGAGCATGGAATGGAAGAAATTGATTCCGTGGACAAATGTGCTTTATGCACATCACGAGTTAAGATCAGGAGTATCTGGAATTGATTGATTGATTCATTAATTGTAATTGCCAATCTGTGGGAGCCAGACTGGCTGGGTTGTAGGGGATCAAATATAAATTGATTTGTACATCAATGAGTGAAATAAATAACTTTTATGTAATGTGTTAGTTCCTGGATTTTTGGTTAATATCCTGTCTCTCTCCATTAAAATAAAGTTATCACAAAAATTAGATACTGTTCATTTCTTTATGTTGTGGGGTACAAAATCTGTACATTTTGGTTTATATTTCCATTATATTTTGTTCAAGACAAGACAACAGATGAACTACATTCAGGACAAAGCAAAGCATGTCTTCTTCCCAGTTTTATCTCACTTTTAACAGCTGTTCCAACAAAGAAAGGAAAACATGCTGGTGATTCAGGCTATCAATTACTTTATAACCTGAGAAAGGATGGACATCTAATTATTTTACAGCCTGGGAAAGGAAGACATAGTGACACCACAGAGAACATAAAAAGTTTTATTGTTTGGGAAAATGGACATTAAATTCATTCATCATATTGACAGCCAGCCATACAGAATATCTAACAATCACATCTTGCAAACCACCCCCCAAGGTAGAATTTTAGAATAAATTTGCCTCGTCTAAGGATCGATATAGTTTGTAAGGAAGTAAGGAAGTGTTGTGATGTGAGATTTTGCATATAACTTGATAAATGTTTTGTATGTCTTTATTTGTAATTTAGGAAAAGCAATGTAATTTAGTGTTACTTTGGTGAGAGGCATTCATGTTTGCCCCCACGTTTACGACTAAGTCTCTTTGTAATTTTACGACAGGATTTGGGGGATGTGTCTTAAACCAGTCTGATGAGCATTTCTCTGCTAAAGTCTTTCAACACCCGCAAGGAACCCAGGTTACATTAACATATGGTTTGGGGGCAGGTGTTAAGATGTTCTATTTCCCCCATTGGTCTGAGGTATGGCTGTTTGGAATTGGCTTGTCTCAGAGGCCTTTAAGTACCATGATGTCCTATTGGCTGTAGGGGTTGGACAGAAAACCCATAAATCTGCTTGTTCAACCACATTCTCTCTCTTACTGATCTGATGAAGAAGACCATCACACCAAGAACTGAAGACAACACAATGAAGAGCACAGCGTCAGCCATATTGAACAGACATGTGGCTGAAAGCTGAGTACCAATGATGCCTTAACTAGAGACATTTTAAGTAACTAACAAGTCTGTGTGCCACCTGAGCTACACATCACCATTTAATCAGTTTGTATGGTTGCCAATATTCAAATGTACTTTGCATTTTGTTATTATTTCTGAATATTATCAGTAATACATTATTTTATGTGTAACTTAACTCCTGCTTGTCTTTTTACTACATCTAATTGCCTGAGGTTATACAGTAGATATAGAAGGGAAGGTGGGGATAAGTTATATTCAATAATACCTTATAAACAGTGGTAAGTCTGTCAGATTAGGCATTCTAAGGCTGCATATTAATAATACAATAGGGGAAAGTAGAGCAATATACTGTATATATTACTCTACCAAGATAAAACAGGAAGAAGGGAGGAAGAAGAAGGGACAAAGACATCACTGGTCATCAGAAAAGCATCATGAGCAACTACGAGTGCTAGATCACAAGCCGCCTGCGACATTCATCCTTGTCATCTGTAACTTTTTTGTAAGCTTTTTCTAAAGACTATATATATATCCAGACTTTTCTATCAGTTCTATTTTCTATTATTCTTTGTTCCATTGGTATTATTATCCCAGTAATTAATACCATACTGCTTTTAACTTTCCATGCTTTGTCTTAATGTCTATAGAGTGACTGAAGTAATAAGTTAGAATTTTTTGAGCACCTGGTGTGGCCGGAGGTTTGCCATACGCTCTGTGCTGTGAGGTTTATTAAGGCTGAGGGTGAGAGCTCCACTCAACAGTAGGGAACAGGAAGTAAAGTAAGGCATTCTTGGCTGATAAATGGCCTATAGTCAAGGATGCTGAACCTTTTTATCTTTAAATGTTTCCTTGTAGACCAAAAGTAATATTTATGTCTGAGATATCATTAAAACACGGGCGACATGGTGGCGCAGTGGTAGCACTGCTGCCTCACAGTAAGAACACCTGGGTTCGCTTCCCGGGGTCCTCTGTGCGTGGAGTTTGCATGTTCTCCCCGTGGCTGCGTGGGTTTCCTCCGGGTGCTCTGGTTTTCTCCCACAGTCCAAAGACATGCAGGTTAGGTGCATTGGCGATTCTAAATTGTCCCTAGTGTGTGCTTGGTGTGTGGGTGTGTGTGTGCCCTGCGGTGGGCCGGCGCCCTGCCCAAGGTTTGTTTCCTACCTTGCACCCTGTGTTGGCTGGGATTGGCTCCAGCAGACCCCCGTGACCCTGTAGTTAGGATATAGCAGGTTGGATAATGGATGGATGGATATCATTAAAACATCGTATGTTGTTTGTGACGATAAGTAAGTCTCTTCAAGTGCTGAGAGAGTGACAGGCTGTGTTATTTCTAAAGCACTTGTGTGGTTTAATGTGCTAGAGGTTAATCAGTTGTGTGTGTGTCATTCATGGGGCACTGTTGTGGTTAGGGTCTGTGTGTATGTGCATAGCTATGTATGTGTGTGTTAATCTTAAAGTGTAATAGTCTGTGCATCGTATTCATCACTTTTGAGCTTTAATATGTTTGTCACATCAAAGCACATTATAATAATGACTCAGTGATATGAATTGTTTTGCATGTCATTTAGCTGGTTTGACTGCATTTCCCTACTTGTTTAAGGGTGTTGCTATTTCTCACTTTCTCCGAAATATTGCATACACATGGGTCAGAGTTGTCATACATATATGCATGTTACCCCAACAAGTGTTCTTTTATAAATCCCAATGTGTGCTTGGGAAGTTCTGTATGCACATTTTAAGCCTTTTTTTGTGCATAGGCAAGTTTTATAAATGAGACCCATATGGTGAACAGGATATAGTAAGTGGTGAGCACAAGATAGTAAGTGGTGCACTTGAAATAGCATGTTGTGGTCACAAGATACTAAGTGGTGGGCATGAGATATAGTAAATGGTGAGCATGAGATAGTAAGTGGTGTGCTCAAGATAGTATATGGTGGTCACAAGATAGTAACTGGTGTGCATGAGATAATAAGTGGTGGTCACAAGATAACAACTGGTGGGCATGAGATAATAATTGATGAACATGAGATTGCAAGTAGTGGGCACAAAATAGTAAGTGGTGCACTTGAGATAGTAAGTGGTGGTCACAAGATAGTAAGTGGTGGGTACGAGATAGTAAATGGTGAGCATGAGTTAGTGAGTGGTGGGCATGAGATAATAAGTGGTGAACACTGAGTTGGTAAGTCACAAGATAGCAAGTGCTGTGCATGAGATAGTAAGTGGTGGTCACAAGATAGTAAGTGGTGGGTACGAGATAGTAAATAGTGAGCATGAGATAGTAAGTGGTAAGCTCAAGGGATTAAATAGTGTGCTCAAGATAGTATATAGAGGCCACAAGATAGTAACTGGTGGGCATGAGATAATAAGTGGTGAACATGAGATGGTAAGTGGTGGTCACAAGACAGTAAGTGGTGTGCACCAGATTGATTCCCAGAAAAAAAAAGAAAATGACACCAAGTCCCCTCAGGGTCCCTGTAGTTTTTTGGATATACACCACCAAAAATAGGGGGCAACCCAAAAAAGCTCAACCTCCTACATAACGATGACAAATCAAATGGCATATCATATGTGAGGATTTTCTCATACTGGTGAGTCAGATGGCACCAGACAAACTAAAAAGAAAACTGAAGTGATTTCAAAGCATTCAGAAGTAATTCTTATGAACACAACAAGCACAACCAAGTAAAGCTTTTCAATGTCACTTTATGCATTTCACGGGCAAATGAATGTACATATGGCACCTACGGTGTATGCTTCCTTGCAGTAGGTCTTCTGTGTGAAACCTTATATTTCCCATCCCTTGACAGGTGCCTTTGGAAGGAGATAATCAATGTAATTAACTTCACCCGTCAGTGGTTTTAATGTTGGGGCTGATCAATGTATATAAAGAACTTGGAAAATGTTTGCCAGGCCACCACTCCACCTGCCAGTCTTATTTCTAAACTGAACCAGGTAATTTTAAGATTTCATTTCACATAAAAATTATCTTGATGCATGGACAGATAATTTCATTGGTATTAAGCCATTTTCTCCTCAAATTCAGTGTTTATTTCTTATATTTTAGCTATCCTTTCTTGCAGTGTAATCTCTGTATATCTCTCTGCCTGGCATTCATTCCGAGGCATAATTTAGTTTGCCAGTCACAATATCCGAAGAACAAAGGCATGTGGTTGGCCTATGATACCAAATTTTGTGTCCGACATCTGTGCATCACACGGTCCACAACATAACTGGAATGTTCAATGAAGAAAGGCAACAAGACACGTAAGGAAAGAGGTATGTAAGGGATGTCCTTTGAAAAGAAGTTCATAAATGAACAACGCGATCGAAACACACAGACTTATAACTGTACTATTAAGCTCCTGTTATAATTAACGTGTGTTTCAATATGCTAGTATAATAATAAAATGTGAACTTTTCCAAGAGTGTGAATACTTTTTATAGACGCTGTAGATAACGAGACAGCAGACCTATAATGTACAAGATGTACTTCTTTAGATTCTTTAAAACAGAATACAGTGATGCTTTTCAGTTTGACACACACGTTTTAGAAGCAAGTTGAATTGTATGGTGCCAATTGCTTTCTTCTACTTTAGTAATCTATATATATAAAATTCTTTTCGCATTTGAAACGGAAATTGCGTATGACCACGCGAAACGGAAATTACGTATGACCACAGAACATATTATAATACAGGAACTAATCACTTCATTTGTGGAAGCCATTTTTATATCGTCTTTACGAATTGTTATTATTTGTGTGAGTTATTTTACTGATATTGAAAAGAAGTAAACACAAACACGGTGATCTATACCGTAGAAGTGCGCCCCGCGTCACCATCTCCCAGCCTACCTTTTTGGACTCCAGCGCTGAGCCGTCCGCCACCAGGCGCGTTCTGACAGAGAAGTTTTATTTATTCGTCCAAGTGACTGTCGTGGAAACTGCCACATTCTAACTTTTTTTTAATTGACAGTACTTGATAGCAGAAGAGAGGAAAAAAACAGCTTTGCGTCTTTCTACTTTTTAACTGCGCTGAGCTGTAGAAGACCGCCTTCAGCGGCGAGGGGTCGTGACAACAAAGTGGACGCTGGAAGGCGCGGAATGTCAGGCCGCTCTGCCGGGTCGACAGCTTCGCAGTTTCGGGCAGCGTCCTCTCTTCTCGCACTGTTTGTGATACTTCAAGTTCTCCGTCGGCTGCTTGGACAGTGGAAATCATTGCGAATGAGTGTAATCGGCGCCATCGAAGCGTGACTCTCTTGGTAAATTGAGGTGTACGGCTACTTACTGTCCCTTAAGGTGAGTTCTGGTCACTCAAACCCCGCAACATTCAAGATTGCTTTTGTGATGAATTCTTTTAAGAAGATGGAGGGTTTACATCTAAGACTATGTACCAACCTCTTCATGTAAAGTATTGGACTTGGGAATTGTTTGGACCTTCTGCCCATTAAGCACGGACGGGCACATTTCTCAGAATAATTTTTCTCTTAAATCACAGGCACGTAGTGCAAGGTTGTCAAGCAGGTAGTTTACCCGAAACCACTGCAGTAGTACTCAATGTATCTTTACTTCTTAAATGTTAATGTTTTACTGTTTAATAATTTATACACTTCTTATATATCATTCAAATTCTCTTATGGAAATGTTTTAATGTTTAATAATTTATACGCTTCTGATATGTTCTTCAAATTATTTTATCAAAATGTTTTACTACTTAATAACTTATTTTATAAATACTACATTTTATTTTTTTCCCTTGCACTCAGTGAGCAAAGCCACTGAGTAATCAGCTAGTTAATTATAATATTTTAATGGAGTGTATATTGGTAAATTATGTAGCGTTAGCTAAAACATTTCAATTACAAAAGTGCTTTAAGTCATTTTAAGGAATGCAGGAAAAGAGCAATTTTCCCATTGTACTTTGAGTTGCTTGCTGAATTAAAAACAACACAAATGTCGATTTGCTGCCCACAAGATGATGTCACATAACTCTGTTAACCAAGTGAAAAGACTTAATGAAAAAGCAGAGATTAAAGGTTTTGTCTTTTTGGATCTTCCTAAGTAGTCATGAAGTATATGGAAAAATCTTGGCTTTTGAACAGTAGTGCCAGAGATGACTGCTTCATGTGTCATAAACTAAATGTATGTACTGCCCCACATGTTGTTAACTGTTATATGTTGAACTGTGCTCCCCCTTCATCTTGTCATTTATTAACACACCTGTGAGTCATGTCTCATACTCACAGTGGTGTCATAAATGTCTATGAAACTCACGTAAAGCATGTAGGACGACTAATAATCATTTGAATAGAATACACCCCATGTGTCTCATGTTGGCACCACTTTATCTCTTGTTTCGGTCACGTCCGAAGCGTATCTTTAAGGTAGATAAACCCTTGGGTCTCGTTAGTTGTGGTACACAGCAGTTTGAACCTCTGTCTACACACTTCTCTTTGTCTTGATCTAACCGTGGAAATCACTTGCCTTGTGTCTTTTAAAGCTTTATTGTTTAATGTATACTGCCTGCTACATATTGCTTTGTAAATCATTCTTTATTGTCTTTGGTTGTACACCTGCATATACCTGTATGTTTCTTTTTTATATATTTTAGTTTACAATGAGATACATCCAGTAAACGCCTTCAAGAAAGCTCACCCCTTGTCATTTTTATGTGGATGTGCTGAATTGTTTGAGCTCTTTGCGGCCGCGTTGCACGGACAGCGTGGAGTGAGACAGAAAAATGTATGACATAAAAATTGAAGAACTCACATCAGATGGACCCGATTGTATTTTGGAATCAAGCTGGCTGATTCCTTTAAATCTTTAAATCACATACTGATACTTAAAAAAGCTAAAGGTTAAAGGAATACGGAAGGAGACAATGAGGGATGGTTACCTTGAAATGAAATATTACTGAGAGACAGACATTACATTGAGAGTAAAGGTGTGGGGCTTCATTTATCAGACTTGGTGTGATTTTGTGTATGAAAATACACATACGCTAAAAAACTGGACAATGCATATGCCAAAAAAAATCTGATTTAGATAACCTGGCGTGCGCACATTTCTATACAATTTACCCTTTAGAAATCGCAGTCATCTTGGGACCTCAAACCCCACCTGATTCCACTCTGATACAACCCTATATGCACTAAGCTAATCAAACTCATACAGTATGCAATCACGATGCTGCAGCTCTTCATTGGCTGGTAGTGGAGCCACATGACGCATCCAGTAGTGCAGCGTTTCTCAACCTTTAAGTATTTGCGACCCGAGTTTTCATAGCAATTTTAATCGCTCCCCTCTAACATTTTTTTGAAAGGAGCTCACTAATACCAATTTATTCTTTTTTAATTAATGATATATCATAGATGTATATTTTATTATACCTACTTAACTTTTATCGACATTTATCTAACTCTATATTTATTTTTCTAGTATCAGAATGTAGTTTAAGTTAATTTGTTTTGGTTTCAATAGATGTATTTTTCATATTTCTGTTTCTTGTTTTCTTTTTTTCACATCTTTGCGCCCCCCCCCCCCAGGGGGGCCCGCCCCACAGTTTGAGAACCACTGCAGTAGTGCAAGATAGAAAAACTTGTCACTAAATCAAAGGTGCAGAAAGAACCTTTATTTAGTGGCCTAAGCATGGGTGTCATCAACAAGCGCAAATATGTTGAATGGCAAAATGTTATTCCTATTACACGGAACACACATGCAATGCATGTGCTCCAAATAACGATATAGTATTTACTCTAGTCTATACAACTCTAAGCAACTGACACGCAGGTAGACAGACTTGAGCCAAGAAAACCTTGTGCGGTGTTGGAGGAATGTGATAGCAGACTGCTTGCTGCTTATCGACACATTTACAAGACAAAAGACACTGACGGAGAGGTGCAAAGGGATTTAAGGTGGGACGGATTTACAAGTTTTTTCATAGGCTTTGGTAATTCTAGTGTTAAAGCTGAAAGTCTACACTTTAATCACATGATTGCTTTAATTGAAATTCTTTTTGGTGGCGTAGAGAGCCAAGATTATGAAAATTGTGTCACTATCTAAATACATATGGACCTAACTGTATATACAGTTTGGAGTCTACAATGTTTCTGTAAACACTATTTGCTGCTGTCTTGCTGGTGTACTGATACAGTGGTGAAAATGACAGCAAGATATACAGCATAACTTAATCGTTACGTTTCAGACGTTGAGCACTTAAATTGATAGAAGCAATTTTACCTTTCTATTTTCTCCCAGTGTTTTCTTTACTTTCTTTTCTCTCTCCTTGTTTTCCCATAGTGGTGTTACATATTTCTCTAATGCATTAGAGGAAATGGGACACGGCAACCACAAAATGTTTAAAGTGCATGAACTGAAGGAAATTAGGGGTGGGTCTTTAGGAAGAACCCTGTGGGCGGAGCCTTTTCAGTGGAGAATTTTGCTGACATCCACTACAAACCTGTTATCATGTTGTCACCCCCAGACGTGCTTTCTCATTTGGGAATAACCATCTGGCCCCATGAGACTATAATTCACCTGACATGCAAAACATTATGAGCATGCGGAAGAGAGCAGACAAATCTGGAAAAAACTGAAGTAGATAAAATGGGGAATGTGTGTATATGGTAATTGGGCATTGATCTGAACCAAACCTCCTGGAGTAAATCACTGATACAAGGGGATGTTCAAAAGGTTTCTGCACTTTTATTTTTTCATTGGAAACAGTGAAGGTGGGAAGAGTAGTAATTGGTCGTGTCTGAGAGTGTCATGTGACTAGTTCTCTCTGGCAAGCCAGCTGCCTTGGACGTTTAGTATAAGAGTCGTATGTGAAGATGGCTGAGAAACTTATAAATTGCACCAAAGAGGAACAGCTTTCTGTCATATGCTTTTTGTGGGCAGAAGGTGTGCCGGGAGCACAAATTCATCTCTGCATGCGTGCTCAGTATGGGGATAGAGTTTTCTCTTGCAGAGTTGTCTATGAGTGGATTGAAATGTTCGAAAATGGCCGTTGTAGTGCAACGGATCCAGAGTACTCCGGACGTCCAGCTACAGCCATGACCACGAGGAATGAAGAAAGAACCGTGGAAACGATTCATGAAAACAGAAGAATAACAGTTGAAGAGATTTCAGGAGAGCCGAGTGTGAGTGTTGGATCTGCATATGCCCTGATTCAGTAAAGTGTGCGCCAGTTGGGAGCCTAAGCAACTGGCAGAGGAGCAGAAGTGCAAGCACTTAGACGTTTGTTCTCGACACTTGTTCTGTTCTGTGTATTGTATTGTATTGACCCCCTTCATTTTGACACCCACTGCACGCCCAACCTACCTGGAAAGGGCTCTCTTTTTGAATTGCCTTTTCCAAGGTTTCTTCCATTTTTTTTTTCCCTACAAGGGTTTTTTTGGGAGTTTTTCCTTGTCTTCTTAGAGAGTCAAGGCTGGGGGGCAGTCAAGAAGCAGGGCCTGTTAGAGCCCATTGCGGCACTTCTTGTGTGATTCTGGGCTATACAAAAATTAATTGTATTGTATTGTATTGTATTTTATTTAGCTTCTTTGAACTGAGTACTGCGCCCACACTTCACAAACACACAGAATCATCTCTCATACTATGTTTTAGTCATTGTTATCCGCATGATATACTTGACCAGTTTGATAGGGCATATGGAGCGCAGCTGTTCAATGAACATCATGGCACCAGGGGCTGCTTTTACACTTGCATTCATAAATTTAACCAAACAGATGGTGCCCATATATGAACTGTTGCACTTGCTGGTTTTGGCCTGATGGCTGTAAGCAGCAGATTGAGTACAACAGTACAGCAGAGAAATTTAATGCAGGGAAATGACACAATAGGTAAAAACTGAAATTTGCAAGCCTTTGGTACGTACGTCTTCTGCCACTGCCAGGCATTGCCTATGATGACTGCCCAGAAATGTTTTAAAGCGATATAATTAAGAGGTTGTTGTGATTTGGTGTTTATTTCAGCAGCGACCTAAGCTTTTCCTGGTTGGTCTCCAATCCAAGTACAGGTCGGGCCCAAAACATGCTTAGCTTCAGGAAGTTGACCTCTTCCACAGTTCATGTGGTATGGTTGCTAACATAAGAAAAGTAAATCAAAAAGTAAAGGCAATTAAACAGGAATCGCTGGGTCATGATGGCTTATGGGTAGTTTGACCAAGTACAGCACAGTACTCTGCCATTAGTCTATTTCAAGCCGAGGTCAAATGAACATGAACACTCCACTACAGGATTTTGCACCATTGTGAAATAACATGCCGTAGTGAAATCTCCTTGTGCTGAGGGAGTGAAATCTGTTGAAATTAACTGAAGACTGTTAGCTCAGTACGGGTGTGAAAACAGCACGACTCAATGAAAAGTTCATCATTGGATAGTGTTACGACCTACTTTAGATCTAGTTGGTAAACTAAGCTTGTTCTCCTTAATTTGGTGCAGATGACTTAATTGGGTCCTGCCCTAATTACTTGCCTATTGAATTGCCCACTGTTATTAAATCTCTGGATTTGTGGGTGGGGTGTAAGTATAGGGGGAGAGAGAGAGAGTGTGTGTGTGCATGTGTGCGTGCGTGTGTGTGTGTGTGTGCGTGTGTGTGTGTGAGAGAGAGAGAAGGATTTGGGTTTAACAGAGCAAGGTATGGAGAGTTAGGACTCGATTGTTCTGTCTTTTGTTTCTTTTCTTTTAGCTTGTTAAAAGAAATGTAACTGTTCTAAGCTCACCATTCAGGTGGTAAACGTGGCAAGAGTATCTAGCTGCATAAATTTAGTTTTGCTAGATAGCGACGTTAGTGTTGTCCTTCTGCCTTGCTTTTGTTTTGTGCGTAACTGTCAACATATCTTGTGAGGTTTTCTTTTTGACAATAAAGGTTTCACCCCCTGCTCGCTTCAATCGCCAACCCCCTGGCCTTCTCTACGTGCCAGTCACTTCGCGTGTCACCAACAAGTTTTTAATTAGCTGGTTTAGTTTTTTTTTTTTTTGTGTTTTGTCAACCTTTCACTAGTGTGCGGCCTATTTATATACCCCTAGGCCATTGGTAGGCCGTAACAGTAGAAAGATTTAAAACGGGAAGAACAAGTGTCACCAACTCGACCTGGTCAAGCACTAATATCACGAACACAAGCTCACATTGACATGCCCAATGCCTTTATCAGAAACCACAGATGGATTATGTTGTCTGCCATTGCTGCACATTTGGATATCAGTCTATGGATCTGCACATGCCATAGTACATGATGACCGGGGTTACTGTAAAATTTTGCTCAAGAGTGATGCCCAAACAGCTTTCTGACCTGCCACAAGCTAATATCCTTCAGTGAATTTCAGCAGGTTTCACTCCCTCTGCCCAAATATGGCATGTTATTCAACAACGGGCCAATCCTGCTCCAGGGCGTTCATGTTCATTTGACTTTAGCTTCAACTAAACCAACTGTAGAGGGCTTCCCTGTTCATAGTCTACTTACCCATAAGCCATTACGAACATGTGGTTTTACTTCAGCTTCTGTCTCTTTCATTTACCATTGTGATGGAAAGCCAGGGCTGTGTGGAAGGACCGAGGGAGAGACCACTTTGGGGTCATTATGCTCCCCAAGACACAAGAGGGTAGCCCCCCCCGGGTTACTACGTTACCTCGGATCCTTGTAGGACATATCAGGAGATGTAGTTTGGAGCAGCCCTGTTGGGCTCCATGGGCGTTGCCAGGGGGTCTTTAGCAGAACCACTTCCACCTCACCTGGAAGTGCAGCCGGAAGAAGGTCAAGAAACATCTGGAGCACTTCCAGGTGTACTATAAAAGGATCCACCACACCATTAGTCGGTGAGCAAGAGTCGGGAGGAGGTGGACAAAGCTGGCAAGTGGAGGAGTGGAGGCGAAGAAGAGAGAAAGAAGACAATGCTTCCCCACTTAAATAAAGGCGTGTTGTTTGGCAAAGCTTGTGTCTCAGCCTGTCTGTGTTGGGGTTGGGGAGCCATACGCCCACTGGTAGTCCACACCATGTAATTTTCAAATTGACTTTACTTTCTGATTTACCCTCATATTATCACTTTCTAACTGTACTGAGCCATGTAGCAAAAACCAAAAACCTTTCAGACGTATCTGGATGGGATATCAGGACAGCTTAGCTATTAGCCAATCAAACAAGCGACAAACGGACTGAGTGGTCTCCTCTTATCTGTTAAGTTTCTATGAAGTGCTCGACCGTAATGATATAGAAGCACTATTAAAACGCACATACCAAAATCCACAAGTTTGATTCCTCCATTTGTAGTCAGCAGGATGTTGTTGCCTTTGACGTCACGGTGGATTGTCTTGTTGCTGTGTAAATGCTGAAGACCCTACAAAATACATAAAAGGAAATCAACACCTTCCACTGAAATCAATCTTCAATGATTCTCATTACCATTTCATCTCTCCTCCATCACCAATCCCACTTCATTCAGGTCACAAATAGCTGGGCACAAGACAATGCACTGGGGAGGCCTAATTTGGAGTCCTGTGGGCAGTTTTGGTCTCCAGGTCACAAAATGGACATAACAGCACAAGAGAAAGGTCCAGAGAAGAGCGACAAGGCTGATTCAGGGCTACAGGGGATGAGTTATGAGGAAAGATTAAAAGAGCTGAGCCTTTACAGTTTAAGCAAAAGAAGATTAAGAGGTGACATGATTGAAGTGTTTAAAATGAGGAAGAGAATTAGTCCAGTGGATTGAGACAGTTACTTTTAAAAGAGTTCAACAAGAACACGAGGACACACTTGGAAATTTGTTAAGGATAAATTTCACACAAACTTTAGTAAGTTTTTCTTGACACAAAGAACGATAGACACTTGGAATAAGTGACCAAGTAGTGTGGTTGACAGCAGGACTTTAATGACTTTCAAAACTCGACCTGATGTTATTTTAAAAGAATTAAGTGGACAGGATTGTGGAGCTTTGTTGGGCTGAATGGCCTGTTCTCGCCCAGATTGTTCTAATGTTTTAAAGGCAGGAATTGGCCATGGACAGGTTCATTTCAGGGCAGACACACACACATACACTCAAACCCAGTCATACTGGACCAATTTAGAGATGCCAGTTCAACTTTTGAGCAGGTTTCTATTGAAATCAAGCAAACTAAAATTCATGAATCAGTGTCACGAATTATCACACATATTTGACTTCAGTTGGTACTTTATACCCTGTGGAGGACTGCCGGCTTCCCATGCCAGTCCGCACCCCCAGGCCGCCAGGAGGAGCTCTCCCGACAGCAGGATCGTGCCCCGAGGTCCAGCAGGGCCTTATGGACTTTGTAGTGTTTATACACAGCCCTGCTGGATACCTTGGGGACCACCAGGAGTCGCTGTGGGGGGGCTTATGGGCTCTGTGATGCCCTATAACCCGGGAGTACGTCCCGGTCACATGACGGGAAGGAACGACGTGCTCCTGGGGTGAAGAACAGGACTGTTTGCCCTGACCCGGAAGGAAAAGGGAACTGTGGACTGCTGGGTCAGGGGCTATAACAGGACGGTGCCTCAGTCCAGACACTGAGCTGAGCTGGGAGGTAGAGGAGCAAGTGTCTGGGCGAGGAGGAGAGTTATTAGAAGAGTTTATTGTGTGAGTTTATGAGTAGTGTGGAAGGTGCTTGGTGCACTGTGAACCAAAATAAAGAGTCTTGGACTTTTACCTGGTGTCTGGAGTTGTACCTGAGGGTTCAAGGGAGCACTACTGCCCCCTATTGCCACAACCCATAACCCTTTTTTGCCTTACTGAGCAATTCATGGCACACATTACACACATTTTCTTTGAATTCACAGGCCTTCTATTCTCTGTTTGTGGTTTTAAACAAATAGAAGCATTCTTCATTCTCTGAACCTCCCGGCTCATTTTCTTGTCAGAAAGTCTGTATTTGAACTGAGCAGATAAGCAAGTAATAAATGTATGAGGGTAGGAACAACAGTAAAAATACTATTATGCCCTTTTTTTTATCTGGCGGCTGGAGATGAATGCACCTTGTAGCGTCTTCAACAGAGAGTCTGCATCTGACATTAACATTCCTTATAGGAGGTGTCATTTCTAATTATTTTATTCAGATATGTCACAGTGGGATTGACAAGAATGAAAACGAGAGCTGGTTCGTATAACATTTCTGTCTGTTAAAAAGATAACACCTTCAAGTTAATGGAAAAGCTTCACATTCATGTTAAAGCTCCATAAATAGTATTTAACATTCTTAAATCAAAATTAAGTGATTATGATAACATTCAGCATGGAAGGCTCTATATAAATTAAATGTAAAGTTTAACTCATAATCGCGTCTTGAACCTTTTGTTGTTGATAGGTTGAATACCAAATATATATATATATATATATATGTACAGTACTATATATATATATATATATATATATATATATATATATATATATAGTGGCAGTAGGGGGCGCTAGTGCTCCCTTGAACCCTCAGGTACCACGCTGGACACTGGATAAAAGCCCAAGACTTTTTATTGATTAACAATAACGTGCACAAAGCACCCTCCACACTACTCATAAATCAACAATAACAATAATATTCTCTCCTCCTCGCCCAGACACTTCACCCTCCTACCTCCCAGCTCAGCTCAGTGTCTGGACTTTCCCAAAGTCCTTTTATAGCCCCTGACCCGGAGGTGTTCCTGCCCTGCCAGTCCACAGTTCCTTATTCCTTCCGGGTCAGGGTAAACAGTCCTTTTTCTTCAACCCGGGAGCACGTCGTTTCTTCCTGTCACGTGACCGTGACGTACTCCCGGGTTATAGGGCACATATGAACCCACGAGCCCCCCTACAGCGACTCCCAGCGGCCCCCAAGGTATCCAGCAGGGCTGTGTACAAACACTACAAGGTCCATGATGCCCTGCTGGAAGAGGCAGCTAAAAGGCTCAAAAGACGGTAATTCCATGCCAAACCAGGGGACGGCAGAGTGCACAAATCCCTATTTCTTTCTGTTGACAGACCGATCATGGGAAATCTTGCTTGGGCCCAATGACGTCACTTCTGGTTCTGGTCCCAAGACGGCACTTCCGGTCCCAGCACCAAGGACGTCACTTCTGGTTCCTCTCTGATGACATCATTTCCTGTTTCCCCCCTATATAACCACAATGTTTGCCTGTTTATTTTGTTTTTGGTTATGGACTCATCTGTACCACTTGAACTACATCTTTTGCTACAATTTTGGCAGAAATTTTCAAGTATACGGGAAGTTGCTCCCAAACCTCTTTCCTGTGTTGTCTGAATCATTTTACTATATATCAGCGCTTCCCGATTCATTTTACCCTGTGACGGAAGAGGCCGATTTCGCACCCCCTTGGTTTGAGAAGAAGTATGAAAAAATATGACGTTAACACAGAAAAACAGATCACCAATTGAAGCTTTATGAATAATGGATACTTTATTCTCCATCAATAATTGTTTTGGTAAAGCCATACTCAGTTTAATCCTCCTTCCAGTTTCTAATTTTTTCGCGACAAGCCATGATTAAATGAACGGTAAAAAAGTAAGAGCGAAGCGACGGTGACTTATTGAGGCAGGCAGGCGAGAGCACAATAGCACGCGGGCTCAATGTAGTGCATGTCAAGTTGATCTAAAATGCGCGGTCATATTCGAAAAAATATATCTTTTCAAGTTCTATTTGGATATAAGTAGGTTCTATTTAGTCAACAGAAATATCTTTGGTAGGAATGTAAGTT
>JANRMT010062817.1:12704429-12721009 GCA_026402145.1 Polypterus bichir lapradei | reverse complement strand
AATAATAATAATAATAATAATAATAATAATAATAATAATAATAATAATAATTAATAAATGAGATGACATCCTTTCTATATAGCTGGTTTGTGTCTTCCACCCATTGTTGCTAGGGTAGACTAATGTTTTCTGAATAAAGGTTATCAAAATCAGATTAATAACAACAACAACAACAACGTATTTCTTTAATAACCCAGAATCACATAAGGAATGCTATAATGGGCTTTAACAGGCTCTGATATTGACACTTCCCAAGAAGACAGGAAAACAAAAACCCTTGAAGGGATTTTAGGGATAATAGAGACCTGGATCTTATTTGACCAACATCAACTGCAAGACAAGAATCAAAACTGTTCTGAGTGTTATCTCATCAGGGCATACTGTCACACCCTTATCCATTTTTAAGGTCCAAACTTAACTTGCCAACAAGCTGATTAACAAGACAGGCTTAGTTATGCGATGCCCCTAGTAATGAAGGTGAGAATGAAGACAAACCTGACTGCCATTATGAGCAATGTTGCACATCCTCTCTGACACACCAGTCAAGAAAATATGGAGAAGAAAGTGTGTGAAGAAATGTGAATGGGCTCCTATATATCTACAGAAAAACACCTGTATAATGTCTTATTCAAAACAGAATTTTTATTCTTTTTAGTAATTCTTGGAGCATATTTTAGAGGGTTGTTGTTGTTTTAATATTTCTTGAGATTCTCAAACACAGCTTAATTTTCCACTTAGTTCAAAGCAAGTGCTATCTATCTATCTATCTATCTATCTATCTATCTATCTATCTATCTATCTATCTATCATATAGAGCATTTCAGATCCATCTATCTATTATATAGTGCCTTTCAGATCTATCTATCTGTCTATCTATCTATCTATTATATAGTACCTTTCAGATCTATCTATCTATCTATCAATTATATAGTGCCTTTCAGATCTATCTATCTGTCTATCTATCTATTATATAGTACCTTTCAGATCTATCTATCTATTATATAATGCCTTTCAGATCTATCTATCTATTATATAGTACCTTTCAGATCTATCTATCTATCTATCTATTATATAATGCCTTTCAGATCTATCTATCTATTATATAGTACCTTTCAGATCTATCTATCTATTATATAGTGCCTTTCAGATCTATCTATCTATCTACCTATCTATCTATCTATTATATAGTGCCTTTCAGATCTATCTATCTATTATATAGTGCCTTTCAGATCTATCTGTCTATCTATTATATAGTGCCTTTCAGATCTATCTATTATATGGTGCCTTTCCTATCTATCTATCTATCTATCTATCTATCTATCTATCTATCTATCTATCTATCTATCATATAGTGGCTTTCAGACCTATCTATTTATCTATTATATAGTGTCTTTCAGATCTATATATCTATCTATCTATTATATAGTGCAGTTCACTTCTGTCTGTTTATCTATCTATCTTCAGTGGCCCACAGAACCAGGGTTCGGGGCTGTGGACTAATGGCTTCTCTCTTCCTCCCTCTGCTTTTAAAGGGAATTACATAAATAAGAGCGCCCCTAAAACCTTCATGTGGGTGATTCCTTCTCCTGCCCTGAAGGACCATTTTGGCACCTTTATTTTTAAGTGTGCACATCTCCAATGCTACGAGGCAGAGACAGCCTTAGGGGTGTGCGGGGCCTCGGGCTGACCAACCTCACGCAGGACCGCTTACGTCAAAAGCTGTTACCAGTATGTGTGGACTGTATAAACTTGCGAGCGAATTTAATAAAAATAATGTTAACATACACTGGATTTTCTCATTACAGTATTCAGCTACATTTTTAACACGTGGACTTTATCAAAATATAACTGAGAATATAACTTGACAAATCTGCTCGAACGGGACACGCAGACCTCAAAAGCGGTTCCCCTTAGGCGCGGGGCCTATGGCGGTCGCCCCACTTGCAATCCCCAAACGCCGCTCTTGCTATTTAGTGCTTATCATTGTATCACCAAGCCACCCCATGTTACTGTAATGAAATAAATGCACAGATTTAGAAAATTATAATTGAACATACATGATTAAAGATTTTTAATTTAATCTCGCAAAAGCACATTTTGTTATTTTTTTTTAATATAATTTGTCTTATTTACAGTCAGGCTCTCAGTATATCTGATGCAAAAATTATGCTTCATAAAGTAAAAAAGGTGTGAAACGCACTGTCTCTCCATTAATTAATAACATTTATCATACTTTTACTAATTAGTTCCTAGTTAAGTAGAAGACGAAGCCAAACATCTGCTGCGATAAATTTTAATCATTTGCACAATTGCTCAAATATTTATACTGAAGCCTTGACAACGGTGAATGTTTATTTGGCTTTTTTCACTTTAAGTCTTGTATTTTAAATTGGGACAGTGTGTCCTGCTTTGCAGTGGTTAAATTTACAGGAAAGAAACTGTCAGAGGCCGGTGACCCTAGCATCTGACACTGGGGCGATAAGCTGATCTCTCAGTGGCACAGTCCTTCCTTCCTGGTGGGCACAGCTGTGAGAGAAACTGAGCCCTCCTGGAAAGGTGTTGCCTTTCAAAGCACCAGTCTGATCAAAATGATAAAGACGTCTGCTCTTGGTAACCTATGCCTGAATCCCCCCAAATGAGAAAGCAGGTATAACAAGAGAATTAAGGTCATGTCATGTTTTTCTAAACCAGACTAGGGTTAGTGTGTGGTGGTTTGAGACGAGGCCTTTCCCAGCTAGCATAGGGCGCAAGGCAGGAACAAACCCTGAACTCGGTGCCAGTCCATTGCAGGGCAAACACATGCACCCTCACCAAACACACATCCACTAGGGCCAATTTAGCATTGCCATGTTCACCTAACCTGCACGTCTTTGGACTGCCAGAGAAAACCCACACAGACACGGGGAGAACAAGCAAACTCCACACAGGAAGGACCTGTGACATCCAACATGGTCTCCTTACTGTGAGGCAGTAGTGCTACCACTGCGCCACTGTGACACCCAACAATTACCGTGTTTAAAAATATTAATGGGACCCTAAATAAGACATTAAAAAAATCTTTCATTTATGTATTCAGATTTTATAAAAAAAACGAACTGTCTGCCACGGCTCCACCCATGTAGTAGTGAAACAGGAGAAACTGTAAAAATCAATCAAAAAGAAAGAAAAATTGTAATTCAGGCCAAGCGGAAGGTAGGTAGGTACGCTCTAATGTCAAACGTTAGCACTATATCTGATCATGATCAACTCTGAGGGTAGAGCGTCCCCTGAGCGCCACAACCTATGCTCCTTCGTGGGGCCCTGTCCATGCTGCCTTTCCTCTCTAGGTGGCCATCCTGAGACTGTTCTTCAGCTGCCTTTTATCCTCTGTTCCTTTTCTTTCTAATGTTCCCCCCTCGCACTTCCCATTCTATACGTGGGGATGTGGCCCAGGTGTGGCGATTAGCAGCAGCCACCATCAATTATAGACACGGACGATTCCTCACCTGTGCACTTCAGTGCAGAAACACCCGTGTCGCATCTCTTCTGGGAACCGCTGCAACCACGCTACCACGCCCTCTCCACACGGCGATTACTTTTTTAAAAGACAATGAACCGCAGACCTCACCTTACCACATCTTGATATTGTATTTATATTCTACTAGCTGTCTACTAGCTTCGCCCACATAGTGGTGAAACAGGACACAATTTAAATAATCAATCAAAAAAAAAAAAAGAAAAAATGTAATTCTGGCCAAGCGGAAGGTAGGTATGCTCTAACGTCAAATGCCGTCACTGTATCTGATCATGTTCAGCTCTGACGGGAGATCATCCCCTGCGTGGGGAGAAGAGCACATGGCTGTGATATCTCTGCCAATCAGCAGCTACCCTCTAAAAGACACGTAGCTCTGATCGCTGTCTCAAAAACCTCAAATGTTACTCCTTAAAAATCTGTAGATGATAATGTCTGCTGAACAAACATGTACTGCTAGCTAAGCGGAGGCAAGGTGTGCTGCAATATCAAACACTGACGCTGTATCTGATCGTGTTCAGCTCTGACAGGAGAGCATCCCCCACATGGGGAGTGCCAGTCTGAAGCAAGATGTGGGAAATTAGCCACATGTACCTAACCCTTAAGTGTACAGTGCCGGTCCTCATTTCAACTGATTTTCCTTTCATTCAGATAATTTGTTACTCTGCCACGGATGGAATACAAGTTAAAAATTCCAATTTTGTCCACAAAGCAAGACTAACATGCTGCAATATCAAACACTGACGCTGTATCTGATCGTGTTCAGCTCTGACAGGAGAGCATCCCCCACATGGGGAGAAGAGCACATGGCCGTGATATCTCTGCCAATCAGCAGGTACCATCTAAATCACAAGTACCTCTGATCGCTCTCTTAAAAACGTCAAACGTTACTCCATAATAAAGTCAATGTCAATGTCAACTTTATTTATATAGCACGTTTAAAACAACATAGGAATGCTGTGGTCAAAGTGCTTTACAATAATAGAATAAAAGAAAAACATACAATTAACATGAATAACATAAATAGAAGTAAAATAAATGAACATAAATTAAATAAATAATAAATAGAAATAATGTTACATAATCACAATGAGGAAACCATCAATATTACTGAAGGTCACGGAATGCAAGTGACTAGAAATGAGTCTTTAATCTCGTTTTGAACAGTTCAATTGTAGACGACTCCTTTATGTGATGAGGTAAAGAGTTCCACAGGCGAGGAGCAGCAGCTGCACAAGCCCTGTCTGTCCCCCTTAGTTTTACCCTTAGTACAAGGGACAACATGAGACAACTGACCAGAAGATCTAAGCACTCTGGATGCTTTCGCTCCTTCTCCATAGACAATAGGTTACTGTGGGGGAGAGTCAAAGAAAAAAAAAGTGGGATATGCATAAAAAACAAAACAAAAAAAAAAAGCAAAATGAAACCGAAGCCCACTACGAGAGACAATAATTGTTGCTGAGAAAACAAGAGGGTTAAAATTGAACGTACATGCAAGAAAAGAGCACAAAGATAATCTTTGAATACTTGGTTTGGTATCCGCAGATCAGATAAGGATTAGTATCCACAGCTGTCCTTTCATCCCGTCGCATCAACGACACTGAGGCCACGCCCCTAGCAACCCTGGAAGTGGATCTAAGGATGGAAAAAATACACTGGTGGTCTTTGAGGACCCAAACTCATGAAACTGTGTTATCATACAACATTGAACCAAAGCAGATAGGTTTTGGCTTTTTTGACACTAATGACCAGAAAATGATACTAATATCAAAGTGTAACCGGATCTCTGCACAGCGGTCTAAATTAATTACAACTATAAAACACAAAATGATTGGTCA
Source organism: Polypterus bichir lapradei (assembly GCA_026402145.1). NCBI lineage: Eukaryota > Metazoa > Chordata > Cladistia > Polypteriformes > Polypteridae > Polypterus > Polypterus bichir. The sequence goes on along the minus strand of JANRMT010062817.1, from coordinate 12,715,660 downwards.
CGTAAGTATTTACCCCCTTCAAGTCATTATTTCGTAGATGGTAGCCATGACAGCCTTCAGTTCTTGTGCACAGGTCGCATCAATGACGCTGAGGCTACGCCCCTAGCAACACTGGAAGCGAACCTAATGACAGAAAAACACTGGTGGCCTTTGAGGACCCAAAATCATGAAACTGTGTTTATTACATATCATACAACATTGAACCACAGCAGATAGGTTTGGCTTTTTTGACACTAATGACCAGAAAATGACGCTAATATCAAAGTGTAACTGGATCTCTGCAAAGCTGTCTAAATTAATTACATTGGGATTCTGGCCCCTAATCATCCCGTGTCTCTAATTGGCTATCTGTCTCTCAGCACTTTACCCCCAAACAGCTAATGTGTGGTGAGCATATTGGCACAAAAATGGCTGCCGTTGCATCATCCAGATGGATGCTACGCATTAGTGGTAGTTGAAGTGGGTCCCCACTCGCTATTCAAAATCACTTTGAGTAGTGAGAAAAGCACCATATAAATGTAAAGACTTACAATATATACTTGCGTATAAGTTGGGTCTTGAAACCCGAAAAATCGATCATAAAATCAGACCCCGACTTATGCACCCGCAGTTACCAATTTCTTTCGCCATTTCAATAACTTTTAATTTAAAACCAGCTTCATATTTTCTTCTGGTCGAACGCTCCATCGTAGATAAGGGATGCTCTTACGATAAAGGTGTATGAGGGTGTGAGATACAAAAAAACACAAAACAGTGCAAACGACACTTGGGAATAGTTCGGGTATTACTGTGTGGTCACGTAGGCACAATACATAGCAAATAAAAGGCCGTGTGCTCCGTGGTTACTCTCTCAGGTGGGCGTTAGCATATCATAATCTCTTGGACCAATAGCATGAGTTTTCCACATTTGACTTATATCACTGACATTTTAAAATACCAGAAATGATACGGTAAAATCAAGCCCTGACTTATCCGCATGAGAACTTAAACGCGAGTATATATGGTATTATTATTAGGTGAGACCGCCATACTGACTCACCACAAGATGGCCCTTCTACATGGCAGGGGCATTTATATTGTAATCAATGGAAAGCCAGGACAGGTGAACTCCACTGAACTTCTAAAAGCAAATGGCTACACCAGTGATGATTAACGCTGCCCTCACCAGTATGAATACAGTATTTTGAGAACAAACGTATCAGATGGGGGCAAAGCAGAGTCTTGCTTTCCCAACTAAATTAAAATAAAAACCTGTGAAGCCTCCATAAAATTCAACAAATTACCCAACATTCAAAACATGAAAAGTGCCAGTCTGAAGCAAGATGTAGGAAATTAGCCACATGTACCCAACCCTTAAGTGTACAGTGCCGGTCCTCATTTCAACTGATTTTCCTTTCATTCAGATAATTTGTTACTCTGCCAGGGATGGAATACAAGTTAAAAATTCCAATTTTGACCACAAAGCAAGACTAACATCAAAGGACATGTTTTCTTTGTAGGTTTGATTTTCTGTTGGTAAAAAAAAGACAACAATGGGCACTGCCTGCAGGCAGACAGCAACCTTATACTTTTTTTTATGTAAAACAAATGAAAATTGTCATCATTATTTAGGAAATCTCACATTTAGGTAGTGACATTTTTTTTCTACTGAAGCCGCAGAAGCTCTAAATGTCAACATGTCCATAAAGTGAATATAATATTTGAAGAACTTTTTTGTTTGTTCTTGTGTGATGACGCTGGCCCACTCCAGGCTCGCTCTTCACATTTGGGAGCCTCTCGAACCCAACACCGTCGATAGCTATGACTGAATGAGCTGACATTTGTAGACAAAAGGGGATGGTGTAACAAGTGTTCTGTGCTTTTATTAACAACCAAAAACAGCGTCCACGGTGTAGTGCTCAAAAAAGTCCACAAATAAATAATCCATAAAAACAAGTAAATAGTGGGGGATAAAAACACAATAGATAAATCCATTAAAAGAGGAGGTTAAAAATGCAGTCACTGGCTCCTCCAGATCCCAGCACACCTCCTTCTTCGTCTCCTCGGCTCACCCATAACTCACACAGTCGGCGGAGACTCCAACTTTATCCCCAGACCTCTCCTCACAGCGGAGCCAGACTGTCTGAGGTCGGCACTCCTCCCGTCATCCTTCACACACCCACAGTCATACCTCGGATCCCTGGGGAGGTCATCTGCCATGCTGGACCCACTCCACAGCTTTGTTCAGTGGGGCAAACCGGCCCTTAGAGCGCCACAGCCTATGCTCCTTCGCGGGGCCCCTGTCCGTGCTGCCTTTCCTCTCTAGGTGGCCATCCCGAGACTGCTGTTCAGCCGCCTTTTATCCTCTGTTCCTTTTCGTTCCAATTTTCACCCCTCACACTCGCACTTCTCATTCTATACGTGGGGACATGGCCCAGGTGTGGTGATTAGCAGCTCCCGGCATCAATTACGGACACAGAGGATTCCTTGCCTGAAACACCCATGCCGCATCTCTTCTGGGAATCGCTCCAGCCACGCTACCACGCCCTCTCCACATGGCAATTATTTATTTTAAAAGGCAATGACCCGCAGACCTCACCTTACCACATCTTGATATTATATTTATATTCTACTAGCTGTCTCCTGCAGCTCCTCCCATGTAGTCGTGAAAGAGGACAAACTTTAAAAATCGATCAAAAAAAAGAAAACAGAAAAAATTTAAATCTGGCCAAGCGGAAGGTAAGTACGCTCCAAGATTAAACATCGCCATTATATCTGATCGTGTTCAGCTCTGACGGGAGAGCGTCATTCGCGTGGGGAGAAGTGCATGTGGCTGTGATATCTCTGCCAATCAGCAGTTGCCCTCTTAAACACACGTGGCTCTGATCTCTCTCTCAAAAACATCAAACGTTACTCCATAATAATCTGTAGATGATAATGTCTGTTGAACAAACAGGCATTGCTAACTAAGTGGAGGCAAAGTACGCTCCAACATGTGGGGAGAGGTAGAGCAACCCAAATGGAGGCTGGTGCGAGAGTGAGGAGGGCCCTACCCTCCCTCCCCTCAGCCTGCTACCTCTCTCTCGGATTAGCGCAAATAAATCAGTACTGCAAGCAAACTATGATAGTTAGCATGAATTTGAGAAGTCATAAAATCAAGTGGAGTGTTCAAGCAAATTATAGAAAAAAACCCGCTCTAAATCCGTTAAGTAGTTCTCTCATGAAAAGAGACATATACACTAGTGGGTTCACCCCCTGCTCGCTTTGCTCGCCAACACCCTATCCTCCCCGGTCTGTGCTATGTGCCAGCCACTTCACGTCTCTGCCGCTCGCATTGTGAACGCACCCCAAGGAGACGCGGTCGCTCCTCCGAAACCCCCTCTTAAACGGTGACACAATGGGAAATAAATCGTTTTTCTTTTTTACCTCCTCTTTGCTTGATCAACTGCTACATCTCACATGGTGCTTCAAACATTTAAAAGCCTGTATGGCAGCTGTCCTACTGTTTGTCTTTTATTTCCGGCCCCGGGTGTGGTTAAATCTCTTGGCACTGTCTCGTGTCGCCGGACGTGAGTTCTTGATATTTTTTAGTTTATAATTTAAAAACGAAATAAGAATCTGAAAATCTAACAACATCACATTAAAGTTTGATAAACTATGAAAAGAATGAAACCAAACATACAGTATATATGTAGGTTTTAGAATAAGCCAGATTTAAAGCGTGACAAAAAATGTGACATAAAAACGTCACATAAAATAATTGCACAAAATCGTTACAGTTTTAGGCTTAGGATTTTATATATACAGTGGAACCTCGGTTCACAACCATAATTCATTCCAAAACTCTGGTCGTAAACCGATTTGGTCGTGAACCGAAGCAATTTCCACCATAGGATTGTATGTAAATACAATTAATCCATTCCAGACCGTACGAACTGTATGTAAATATATATTTTTTTAGTTTTTAAGCACAAATATAGTTAATTATATCACAGAATGCACAGCATAATAGTAAACTAAATTTAAAAACATTGAATAACACTGAGAAAACCTTGAACAACAGAGAAAACTAACACTGCAATAGTTTGCGCTATAGTGCTAGGAACCGCTCACTAAAAACACTTTTTTTTTTAATGAGTTTTAAGCACAGGGGAAAAAATTGAACATTTGAAAAATCCGTAATTTAATAAACCACCAAGAAAAGTAACATTGCCACAATGCACGCTACAAACTGATCGCTGTAAACAGAACTGAAATTAAAAACAAGCCTTTTCTGCCTTATGCGTCCAGCCTTCCCTCTCTCGCTTGCTCGCTCACTTGCTCTCTCTCTCTTTCGTGTGTGCGTGTGTCTCTTTCGCGAGCCTGGAGCGCCTGTGTGTGTGCCTCTGTGTTGCACCTGTGTATGTGAGTGCCTCTGTTTCGAGCTCCTCTGTGTGTGTGTGTGTGTGTCTATCGTGTGTGCGCCTGTGTGCATGTGTCGCTCTCTCTCTCTTGCTCGCTGCACAGGAAATGCACAGGGAGAGACTGAACATGTACAAACCTAAAGGAAAACTGGTTTGTTCGTATACCGAGTGTGTGGTCGTGAACCGAAGCAAAAGTTTTTCGAACTTTTTGGTTGTAAACCGAGTTGTACGTGTACCAAGACGTTTGTGAACTGAGGTTCCACTGTACATAGAGTTGATTTTGATAAACATTGTGGCGAGTGGCCTAGGGTGGTACCCAGCCGGGATGGCCAGGAGGACCAGAGGAGGGCTTACGACTCCTCCAGACCACGAGGGGGCGACCACCCTGGTGGCTTTGGGGACCATGGGAACAGAGCATAGAAGCTCAACCCTATAGGGGTCCATGGTAACCTCCAGGGGGCGCCCCAATGCCTGAGGAGCCCTGGCCCTCACCACTTTTGCCACACCTGGAGGTGCTGGGGGGAAGAAGACCAGGGACACCCAGAGTGCTTCTGGGTGCACAGCCGGTACTTCCTCCACACTTGGGAGTGCTGGCGGAAGCTAATCGGGAGGCACCTGGAGCACATCCGGGTGTGTATAAAAAGGGCCATCTCCCTCCATTTGAGGGCTGGAGTCGGGAGGAAGAAGGCTTTGGGTTGTGTGCTTCACTTTGTACATAGTAATTGTAAACAACCGTGTGTGGGTTTGAACCAACGATGTCTACCTGTCTGTGTCCGGGCTGTGTTCCACAACACATAGATGGAAATTTCATACAGTGTAAGAAAAACAAAACATAACGTAATGGAGCAGACAGGTTGCAACAGCCAGGGATTAGTCACCCATAGTATGAGCTGGCATTCCATCACCAATGGCTGTGGCATATGTAAATTGGCAAGCCTGTAATATCGCAAGCAGAATTCTGTCTAATGCGGCAACGACAATCAGTCCGAGCCACTGAAAAAAGCCATGTAAAGAGCAAAGGATCCGTATTGGGCACTGGCACTACATTGGTGTCAGAAGTGGGATGAAACCATCCAATTTAGCTTGGCTCCTATGAGGAGTTGCTGGAGAATCTTGTGACTGAGATTCGGGATATGGAGTGACGTTGGCAGCATCAGTACAGGAAGGAAGACAGCTGAGAGACTGCTATCTCTGCTTCTCCATGTGCTAACGTCCTTTGGCCTGATTGTGTGGAGATGCCAGCAGAGCTTCTGGCTCATGGAGCTGCGAAAAAAGTGTGGCACATCAAGTTGCCAGTGAACCCAAGGGAGCTACGTACCACAACACCACGCTAACAATACAAACAATGACATTTATTTATATAGCACATATTTTAATACAAATCATGTAGCTCAAAGTGCTTTACAAAAGGAAGAAAGAAAAGTTTATAAAAATAAAAATATAAAAATAAGATTAGGCAATACTAAGTAACAAAGAATAACAATACAAACAACACCACTAATACTTCACCTTGTGCATTCTTGTATACTTTAAGCCTCCCTGACCTAACTGATTAACTGGTACATACAAATTAGACCGCTGGTTTTGGTTTTGCCTAATTTACTTTACATTGCTGACACACCAGCCAATTTTTACTTATTTTTCTCTTATTTTCTACTCCAAATCACACCTTAAACTCTAACTACTGCCTTTCAAGAATTTTTCTTTTCATTTCTTGCCATGGCAACTTGCACTCATCCAGTGCCTGAAAGGAGTTGATGCTTTATTACAACCAAGAGAACATCAAGACCCTGCAAATAACGTGCAATTGACTGCAGCAATTGAAAAGCTTTCTGCCTTCGTCACAAGGGCTGATGGCTTCTTACAAGGCTGGTAAGAAATGTTTCAGATAAGGTGTACAAATAAAATAAAAAGTAAGACAAATGAAAGCACAGGATTTAAAACAATCCTTTTGCCAATAATTTCTCAGATTATCATATCTATCTGTTGTGAAAGACCAGCCCGGACACAGACAGACACTGAGACCACCAGAAGTCCAAAGATCTGTAGAGGACCTCCAGTGCACCTGGGAGTGATTCCAGGTAATAGTGATGAGCCACCTGGAACACTCCCGGGACCTGACTAAGAGGAGCCGCCTCATCCATTAAGGGGCCAGAGTCTGGAGGAAGGAGTGGGCAAAGCCTGAGGAAGAGTAGAGGTGGATGGACTGGTGGCAAGGGAGGGAATGGACTATATATTGGTGTGGTTTCGGTGGTTTGTGCACTTTTAATTATAAATCAGCACTGGTGTTGAATTGAACCTGTGTCCTGCCTGTCTGTGTTGGGGTTGGGGCGGATGGAGTGCCCCCGATATTCCACAGTATTTTGTTGGAATTCTGGCCTTCATGCTCAGTGTTTGACTACATTTCTGGACAACTGTGTTGGGAATTTGTTTGCCTTGGACTGCCTTATTACTTTTGGGCAATTCCTTTGCTTCTTCTGCACCACAGAGCTTCATTGTTACTGAAGAGCCTTTTGTGAGAATACGTTTTTTTTATTTTATAAAAATTCAGTGCTTGCTCTTATTACTAGCTGGAGTTTGACGGTGATATCCCCCTCTAGTAGGCATTTTTTTGGAAGTGCTATTGTAAGTGTTTGGGATTCCATGCTTTAGAACTCATCAGATCATGACAGAGGCAGTCTCCATCTACCCTTGGTCATGCATGGGCATCGGAGGACCTCCTTATAGGCTCATTCGAGGTATGTAATAACCCACCAAGGCGAGAGGGGGCTCTGCTGCAAACGCTGTCATCTCATTCTATCACCACAATGCCAAGAAGCCGAGAGATGTCATTACTGGCCAGAGCAACCTGTCAGATGTATCTCCTCTGGAGGCAAGAACCCTTTTGTTCATTTTGCTGCCGCTGAAGGGTCAAATGCCTACTTTTTTTTCATTTTCTTTGTTTGAATTGCTGTCTCAGGACAATCCAGTTGATGCCTCAGAATTTCTTTGCTGTCTTCGGAGCTGTCATTGCTGCACCCAGCCATACCTTCCACTAAATAGGAATCCCAACGAGAAAAGAGAACAGTTTATCCATTGTTAGGGCCTCCCTGCTACGTAATTAACACCATTTTGGAGAGGATGGCATCAATTCCATGTCCTATGTCAGACATACAAGCATAAGGGAGCATTTTATTGGCATATGTCGGGCTAACATGAGGAAGGATTTCAGTGTCACCCCACCACTTTTGTTCCATCTGTTTCCCTAGAGTGGAGGAAGAGAACCAGTTAGACAATTGCTGAGGTCACTTCCTGTGGGCACGAAACCCAGCCTCTTCCAGTCATATCAGTACTTAACCAAAGTCACCATTCTTTACCAGACCATCCCAACAAGGACATGGAGCCCTGCATCTCGGACTTTCCTTTTTGATTTTTTTCAATGGCAAGACACTAATCTTGTTAAACCCATCTGATCTGTGGGACTTACTTTCACTTTTACAGACATTGGGGACCCCAACTCTACTTATCTTGTCCTTTGTGTACTTTCACACCTTCTATATGCTGTTGGGGCAGAGTGGTGGCTCTGAGGCTAGGGATTTGCACTGGTAATCAGAAGGTTGCTGGTTCAAATCCCGTAAATGCCAAAAAGTGACTCTACTATGTTGCCCTTAACCTGCAATTGCTCCGTCCTGGGTATGATGTTAATCTGCATGTAGGCCCTCCAACCTGGTAGAATTGGCGCTCCAAGTCAAGTCAAGTCAAGTTGGGGAGCCTGCACTGGTACAGTGCATTGCCGCACCCACTACACAACGAAACAACTCAGGATCTCGGTTGGCAGATATCCCCAGGCAGACATGCGGTTCAGACCCAACCTCTGGAAATGACCCTCTATCTGCTGCAGCCAGGTGTTACGTGGGTGAGCCCTTTGCCTGGTCCAGCCACTCGGGTCCCCATCAATGAGGATCTTATGAGCCAGACCACCCACAGAGAAACGCGTCACATGGCCGTAGTGCTGTAACTGACACTCCCTCACAATGCAGGTAATGTGCCTCATTTGAGACTCCATGAGCAAACCAATGGTACCCAAGGATTTTCCAGAGAGACACAGTACCAAAGGAGTCCAGTCTTCGTCTAAGGTCACTGGATAACGTCCATGTCTCGCAACCACATAGCAAGACAGGAAGCACCAGGACTCTAAAGACTTGGACCTTCGTCCTTTAGCAGATATCGGGAGCGCCAGACACCCCTTTCCAGTGACTTCATGACACCCCATGCTCTCCCAATCCGTCTACTGACTTCATAGAAAGAGTCACCAGAGACATGAATGTCACTGCCAAGGTAAGTAAACCTCTCAATGAGGTCAACACTCTCTCTGCAGACAGACACACTGCTGATGGCCGTGCCCAAGAGGTCATTAAAGGCCTGGCTCTTTGGTTATTATTAGGACACTTGCAAGCCCAGACACTCAGACTCCTCACTCAGTCTCTCGAGCGCCCCGATCAGAGCCTCCATTGACTCCATGAAGATCACAGCATCATCAGCAAAGTCAAGATCCGTGAATCTTTCTTCACCAACAGATGCCCCACAGCCACTGGACCCCATGACATGCCCAACACCCAGTCCATACAAGCATTGAACAGAGTAGGAGCAGAACAGACCCCAGAATCAACTGGGAAAAACGCAGAGGTCCTGCCTCCACTCTGCACAGCACTCACAGTACCAGTGTACAGGCCGGCCATGATATCCAGCAACCTCGAGGGGATCCCGCGAACCTTTAGTATATCCCACAGGGCAGCTCGATCAACTGAGTCGAACGCTTTACAAAAACTGACAAAGGCTGCAAAGAAACTCTGCCAATTTTCACATTTACGCTCCATGAGAACCCTTAGTGCCAGGATGCGGGTCATGGTAGACTTCTTAGCTGTAAAACCAGACTGTTCCGGTCACCAATAAAAAAAAAAACCTCACACTGGTTCCATTCCATCTGAACTTGTGCGGTGCTGAGGTGTCACCCGTTGCATGGCTGCACTCAGGTCCCAATCCGGGATCCTGAGTTTGTTCGTCGTGTGGTGGGTGCGGCAATGTGCTGTATCAGCGCCTGCTCCTAACCTCTCTCTCTCTCCCTTTACACTGTGTATTCACTACACAATGAATTATTTCAATTACTACGTCACTTGTAATACAAAATCTACTTCACTTAAAAATAATCTGTACATACACACCCAGGGAGGGCACAATGATAGCCAGTGCCACGTCAGAGCTTTAGCAGACAGCTGTGTCTGTGTGCTTTCTGCCAGGTCCAAGTGTACATGTGTTATGCTGCACAGCCCCTCTAAACTGTCTCAGTTTGAAGAACACGATTGTTTTCTGCCTGGTCCTCAGAGCTGCTGTGATGAGTTGCAGCTTTCTGCGAACGATAACCATTTATGTTAATGTTAAATAATTATACTAGAATTAACATATTAGTATTTTAATACTAAGTAGTGTTGTGAATGTAAAAAATATAAATTTCTAGCAAAAATAATACAAATGGCTAATTATTTTATTACTTTTTTGGTTCAAAAAGGATTCAATGTTCCTGTTTTCCTGTTTGGAATGAGCTGATGCTGTTTCTGATAAGAAAGACAGGAGGAATATTGAAGTTTCATGAAGCTGCAACTGTATCTAGGGCAATACTTAAAGAACTCCTGGAGAATGGCTGGGTATAATATACCCATGAAGCGTGAAATTGCCCTTTCAGTGTTGCCAGGACAACAATAATCACCTCTTACCGCTAACGTTGTAGCGCTGACTTGAAAGAATGGAGCACCGTCAATGACGAGGCAGGGCTGTGATGGGAGACGTACCCTCCAGGCTTTGACAGCAACACGAATAAACTCAATTTATCTGTCTCTGAAAATTCTGACCACATGCATAAATGTCAAAGGCTTTTTTTTTTTTGGCTTCGGCTAGCATATTTGCATTTTTGCAGTGTAAACTTTATTTTTTATTTTTTGTTATCAGTAAAAAGATTAGAATTACTGAAAATATGTTCTTAATATTACTGGAGTCAAATTAAAGCAAATCATCAAATAAAAAGAGCTGTTTGAATTATAAACACTTTCTATTACTGACATATCAGGCACATACAAAGTTAACCCAACAGTCCAGACGTGCTATGTTAGAGCAAATTAAACTCCACGAGACCACTCAGGGGATCGGAAGGCACTGTGACCACAGCAATGTGTGACACGGTAGAAATAGCAAAGACAAGGCAACGCCTGGCAGATCAAGCTCAGTTAGGGAGCGTGAAGCCAAGAAGGCAGAATTCCAGTACTAAGGATTTTTTTCAAGCAGCCATCCTGACATCCTCAAAGATGTTTGTGCTTTGAGCCTGAAGGAGGCTCACTCTGCTTGTCCATGTAGGTTTTGTAAGAATACAGACCACCATTATATATATTTTACCTGTCATTTCCTTCTGGCCTTGTCCCTTTCACCTGCAGGGAAGAATCAAGCGTTCCTCTTTGTTGAGAAATATAGAGTAACACAGATAGGCTCATATTTGGTAATTCAGATATGTTCATATTTGGTAAATTGACAAAATCTTTACTTAAGAAGATGGAAAAGAATAAAAAGAAACCTGTTTGGCAATGAGAAACGACCGAGGGAGCTCATTTCTAATTTGAGCAATCCCAGAATTAATCTAACTGTAGTCTACATTGAATATGCAAATTAAAAAGCTAAAAGTATATCCAATAACAATCCCCTAATATATTAAAGCCCACAGGAAAATTGATAATTTACAAGGCTAAATTTCACCCTGTTTTCTATCTATCTATCTATCTATCTATCTATCTATCTATCTATCTATCTATCTATCTATCTATCTAT
>JANRMT010062817.1:12685680-12704032 GCA_026402145.1 Polypterus bichir lapradei | reverse complement strand
CTATCTATCTATCTATCTATCTATCTATCTATCTATCTATCTATCTATCTATCTATCTATCTATCTATCTATCTATATGGTGCCTTTCACATCTATCTATCTATCTATATAGTGCCTTTCACATCTATCTATCTATCAACCAATATTATATAGTGCCTTTCACATCTATCTATCTATCTATCTATTGTGACAGATTTAGGGTTTTTCTCGCACCCTTGTACCCTCGGACCACACGTCAGACACCAGATAAAAGTCCAAATAATTATTTATTATAATAATAACGTGCACAAAGCACGCTCCACTCCCAAATACTCCAATAATAGATCACAAAATACAATAAACAATCCTCCAGCTCCCAGACGCGTTGCCACCCTTCCACCCAGCTCAGCTTGCCATCTGGGAGCTCCCACAGTCCTTTTATATCCCCCGACCCGGAAGTGTTCCCAATCCAAAAGTCCACAAATCCTTATTCCTTCCGGGTCAGGGTAAACAATGCTTTTTCTCACCCCGGAAGCCCGTCGCTCTTCCTATGACGAACGTCCGGGTCATAGGGCACGAAGAACTCTTCGGTCCTCCCTGCAGCTCCCTCTCGTGACCCCCATGGCATCCAGCAGGGCGGTGCATAAAAACTCCATTGTCCATGATGCCCTGCTGGTCTTCTGGGGACCTCCATGCTGCAAGGAGGGCTCCACCTGGCGGCTTGGGGGTATTGGCCGGGATAAACAGCCGGCCATCCTCCACACTGTCTATCTATCATATAGTGTTTTTGATTTATTTCTCTCTCATTTTGCACAAAGCATTTTAAAGAGGACTCTCTCTATAAACACAATGTTTTCCAAGAACTCCTTATCCTCTTTGAATGTAGTGATGAACAAAACAGGCAAGTTTTGATTTGCAGTTTTGTAAAACTGATACTAAATTCATTTACAGGCAATTTTGTAATTGTGAAAAATGAATTTAATTAAAAAGTTTTTGTAGAATTGTTAAGTGTTTTTATTACAAGTAATACTTCTCCCTAAAGCCTCGTTCATAAATCATGTTTGCAGTGGATTCAGAAAATTTTGAGACCACATTCACTTTCTGCAATACTTTAGTGTGGTATGTTCAATTCTGAATATAATTCAGAAGTACAAATGTGTTTACAGAAAGGTTTGCAAATTTATTTAAAAATCAAGAGCTGAAATCTCTCATTCCTAGAAGTATTCAGACCCTTAATTCAGTACTTTGTTGAAGACTCTTTGGAAGTAATTACAGCTTTGAGTCTTCTCTGATCAGTCCCTACAAGTACTGTGTACCTGGATGTCATTGCTTTTTCCAATTCTTCCTGGCATATTCTCTCAGGCTTCATTAGATTGGATGAGAATTGTCGGTAAACTGCCATTGTCAGGTCTCTCAACAGATGTTCAATGAGGTTTAAGTACAAGTTTTGATGGAAACACTCAAGGACCTTCAGAGACTTGCCACTCCAGCATTGTCTTGGCTGTCACCATGATGCTTTACCAAAGGAATGGTATTAGGCAGGTGATGGGCAGTACCCAGTTTTTCACCAGACATTGTGTTTGTTGCTCTGCCTAAAGACTTCAATTTTGGTGTCATCAGACCAGAGTGCTTTAAATGGCATTTGGAAAACTCCAAGTGTGTTGTCATATGCCTTTAATTTATAATACAATACAATACAATTTATTTTTGTGAAGCCCAAAATCACACAAGGAGTGCCGCAATGGGCTTTAACAGGCCCTGCCTTTTGACAGCCCCCCAGCTTCGACTCTCTAAGAAGACAAGGAAAAACTTCTAGTAGGGAAAAAAATGGAAGAAACTTTGGGAAAGGCAGTTCAAAGAGAGACCCCCTTTCCAGGTGGGTTGGGCATGCAGTTGGTGTCAAAACAAAGGGGGTAAATACAATACAATACACATAGCAGAACACAAGTAATCATCAATACAATATAATAATGCAATAGAAATATTACAACTACAGAGCAGAATTCAACAGTAGTAGGGTTGTCGTCAGTGGTTTGAGTGTATCAGGTGAGTTGCCTAAGGCAGAGTTTCTCAGCTACTAGGTCATGACCCAGCTTTCCGCCTGTGGTTCACCAGCGATTGGCAGAACACAAGTAATCCTCAATACAATACAATAGTACGATAGTAATATTACAAGAACAGAGCCAAATTCAGCAGTCGATGATATCACATAATATTCAGATTTAATTAAGATTGGCTTCTCTCTAGTCACCATAAATATCTGACTGATGGAGTGCTGCTGAGAAGGTTCTCCCTTCTCATCAGAGGACCTCTGAAGCTGAGTTACAGTTACCACTGGGTTCTTGGTCACTTCCCTGACCAAGGAACTTCTTGCCCAGTGACTCGGTTAGGAGAAGTCCTAGTGGTTCCAAACGTTTTCCATTTCACAATTATTGAGGCCACTGTGTGAACACTCAAAGTTTTGGAAATGGTTTGATCCCATTGCCCTGGTCTATGCCTCACCACAGTCTGATCGTGGAGGTCTACAGAGAGTTCTTCAGACTTCATTGGCTTGGTTTTTGTCCTGACATGCAGTGTGAATTATTGGACCTTCTATTTACAGGCATACTTGGGCATTTCCAAATAATGTCCAGTCAGTTCAATTTGCCAGGAGGGGGACTCTATTCAAGTTCTAGAAACACGCAACTCACAAAACGCCGGCCGCCCGATGGGTGATGCAGGGAACATTAAAACTTGGCCACTGACCGGGCCCTGACCCTGCCTGTTTGCTGTGTCTGTGTATAGCAGAATGTTAGATCCCGCTACAATAAATAACCGTGCTGTTCCTGTTTCAAGTTGAATAAAGCTGTTTATTTTATCTTGGTAGAGTAATATATATTGCTCTACATTTCCCCTTTTGTATTATTAATATGTACCCTCTGTCAGAATGCCTAATCCCACAGACTTACCACTGTTTATAAGGTATTATAGTATATAACTTACCCCCACCTTCACTTCTATATCTATAACCTCAGGCAACTAGGTGTAGTAAAAGACAAGCAGGAGTTAAGTTACAATTACTGTATTATTGATAATATTCATAAATAATAACAAAGTATATTTGAATATTGGCAACCATACAACCTGAGTAAATGATGATGTGTAGTTTCAGGCGACACACAGACTTGTAGTTATTTAAAATGTCTCTAATTAAGGCATCATTGGTGCTCAGCTTTGTTCAGAACAGGCCACAAGCCTGTTCAATATGGCTGCCAAGCTGTGCTCTTCATTGTGTTGTCTTCATCAGAGGTTAGTAAGAGAGAGAGAGATTGTGAGGTTAACACTAGAATTACCAGAGCCTACGAAAAAACTCGTAGATCCGACCCACCTTAAATCGCTTCTTAAAACCGCTCTCACCTCTCCGCCAGCCTCCTTTGTCCTGTAAATGTGCCGATAAAAACAAACTGCAAGCAGCCGGCTATTCCATCCCCCCACCGACTCAGAACGTGCACGAACTTCTCCGAGCTCATGCCTCGATTATCTGGGAGTGAAGTGGAGTTTTAGAGTGAAAATAATAGATTGTTATTTGGAACACACGCATTTCATGTGTGTTCCGTTTCTACAGTAATCTGTGTAAACACAATGTTAAAACAGAAACTTTTTCATATTTTAGTAATAAATGTCACAAAATGTAGACATAAACTATAAAATGTGTGAAGCCTGACAGCCAAAGAGCAAATACACTTTCATAAAAGGTTCAGGACTTTTACAACAGCTTCTGTGGCATACTGGTAAGATTTCGTCACTTAGAGCGCAGCAGACTTGCTGTACCTCAAGAGATCTGAGTTCGAATCTCCGCTAGGGAGAAAATTTTGTTTATTTTTAACCTTCGCCATTCTGCCTGCCTGAACTCCCTTTCTATCTATATAGTAATAACAGTAATTTTATTATTATATAGGAGCTTCCCTGTCTGCCTATCATATAGTGCCTTTCCTTCCTACCTATCTATATATCTATCCCCTTAGCTGTTTTTTATATATCTATTATACTGTGCCTTCCCTGTTTGTTTATATATCTAGTGCCTTCTCTGCCTGTCTGTCTGTCTGATTGCATATAGCGCTGAACTTACTGCTCTGTACTATTCTGCCTTCTGCATGTCCTGGAGTACAAAAGAAACACCACCATACAGCAACATGTGCGAACTGGCAAGATCGGGGAAAAAACACGCGGTCACTGATTACAAACCGCAAGATGAATGAAAGAGATAATATATGTAAAAACATCATCGCACAAATACAATATTATTTGAAAACAAACAGCGTCAGATCGGGTTTGAATATGCGCCCGATCTGACGCTGTTCGTTTTCAAATAATATTGCATGTACTGTGCGTTGAAACTGCTGCACTGAATAAGCAGACTCCTTCTGTAACAGCGTCAGCACGTATTCAAACCCGATCTGACGCTCTTCTTTTTCAAATAATATTGCATGTATTGAACTATTTTAGAATAAAAACATACATTTGATTTCAGTCAGTCTGTAAGAGCCAATGTAAATGCATGATAATTATAAAGGTTAGCTTTTTTTTTTAATTCAGTTCCATTCTCTCAGTCGCGTCCACGATCCCCCCCCCCCCCCTCCATCTGACACAGCTTTTTTTCACATAAAGACGCGCTATAACTCAAATGTGATTTATTTGGAGACGCGCTATAGCTCGAATGTGATTTATTTGGAGACGCGCTATACTCGAATGTTATTTGTATAGGGAAGAAGTACAATGTCAGGTGCTCATTCAGTGTAATAGGAACCATAGCACAGAGAGATGTGTACACTGCAACAAGTACACATGTCGTGAATGTAGGAAGGGTGTGTGGGAATTGTTAATATTTGAATGTGATGATTTTATATAGCACGGATCGGAAATCAGCAGTTCTTAGCATTGCGCCACGCAAGCTGTCGTATCAACCGCCTACTGTAACTTGCTTTATTTTTTCTTCACGTATAGTCTAGAATAAAAGTGCACTTGTTTTGTTATTCTTGTACACCAACATATATTCCTGTGTTTGAGCGACACGGGCATGCTCAAAAAAATAGACGTGTAATGCCACGAAAAGTGCACGCAGACTCTTCAGTTCGGAAGCATTGGTACGAGAATGCAGTCACAAATACGCTGCAGAGCTATAGCGCATCTTTATGTGAAAACAGCATTCTCAATTTTTATGTAGGGAAGGATCCTGAACACGACTGAGAAAATGAAAAGTGAATAAAAAAAAAAAAACCTTTACAAGTATGATAAATTACACCGGCTGTTACACACGGAAATCAAATGTATGTTTTTATTATAAAATAGTAAGAATAACAGCAGTTTACGTCTCAAAACTGAATAGCGCGGGATCAAACTCATAACCTTTTGAATACTAGTCAGCGGCTGACACCATTATGCTACCGTGGCAGTTGTAGTAAGTATGTGTCAATGTGGCATGCTAAGGTGGCTTTTTTCTGCAGTTATATTTTTGAATAAAAGCATACTTGTTCTGTTATATTTGTACCTTTTGTAAATGTGTTTGATATTTGGACTTCAGGCTTCATACATTATATAGTTTATGCTTACATTTTGTCATTTACTACTACAATATGAAAAACGTTTCTGTTTTAAAAATGTGTTTACACGGATTACTGTAGAAACAGAACACACGTATTCCAAATAATGATCTATTATTTCCACTCTAAAACTCCACTTCACTCCCAGATAATCAAGGCATGAGCTTGGAGAAGTTTGTGCACGTTCTAAGTCGTTGGGGGGATGGAATAGCTGGCTACTTGCAGCTTTTCTTTTATCAGCACATTTAGATTAACAAAAGACGCTGGCGGAGAGGTGAGAACGGTTTTAAGAGGTGGTTTAAGGTGGGACGGACCTACGAGTTTTTTCGTAGGCTCTGGTAATTCTAGTGTTAAACAAGTAAATTTAAAGATGTTCTGTCCAACCCCTAGAGCCAATAGGACATCATGGTACTTAAGAGCTTCTGATCCAAGCCAATTCCAAACAGCCATACTTCAGACCAATGGAGGAAATAGAACATCTTAACACCTGCCCCCAAACCATATGTTAATGTAACCTGACTTTCTTGCGGGGGTTGAAAGACTTTAGCAGAGAAACACTCACCAAACTGGTTTAAGGCACATCCCCCAAATCCTGTCGTAAAATTCAAACAGACCCATTCCTAAAGGTGGAGTAAACACTAAATTACATTGCTTTGCCTAAATTACAAATGAAGACATACAAAACATTTATCAAGTTATATTCAAAATCTTACATCACAACACTGTTCTTGCTAAAGTACTGAGACTCAGCCTCGTCTTTGGGGTGGTAAGACACGGAGTTACACGTCACAATCTCAAAAAAAAGTAATGCTAACAGGAGGCACCTCCTGGTGGCAGAATTGGCACTCCAGCCACCGTAAAAAAATCTCCCACTGTTCCATTCCATCTGAACTAGTATGGTGCTGAGGTGTCACCCATCACATGGCTTCCATCGGGTCCTAATCTGGGATCCTGAGTTGGTTTGTCATATGGTGGGACTAGCAGCATGCTGTATCAGCGCCTGCTTCTAACTTTGGAGGCACATGACCACACTTTAGAGTGCCACAACAGAAGGTCTGAATACTTCCAGGAGTGAGAGATTTCACTTTTTGATTTTTAATAAATTAGAAAAACTTTTTTGAAGACATGTTTTCACTTTGACATTATGGGTTATTGAGTGTCAATTGATGGGCAAAAATGTAAAATGTATCCATTTCAAATTAAATCTACAATACAATAAAATGTGCGGAAAGTCAAGGAGTCTGAATTCTTTCTAAACTAATTGCATATTATATACATACAGTGGAACCTCGGTTCACGAACGTCTCGGTACACGTACAAATCGGTTTACGACCAAAAAGTTCGCCAAACTTTTGCCTCGGTTCATGACCACACACTCGGTATACGAACAAGCCAGTTTCCCCTTCGGTTTGTACATGTTCAGTCTCACCCTGTGCATTTCCTGTGCAGCGAGCGAGGGAGCAAGAGAGAGAGAGCGAGACACACACACACATACACACAGGCATGCGAGAGAGAGGCGCGCACACACACACAGGTGCGCGCGAGAGAGAAGTACACACACACAGGCGTACGCGAGAGAGAGAGGCACACACACACACAAGCACAAGCAAGAGAGGGAGGGCTGGACGCATAAGGTAGAAAAGGCTTGTTTTTGATTTCAGTTCTGTTTACAGCGGTTGGTTCGTTGCATGCATTGTTGCAATGTTACTTTTCTTGGTGGTTTATTAAATTACAGATTTTTCAAATGTTCATTTTTTTCCCTGTGCTTAAAACTCATTAAAAAAAAAGTGTTTTGAGCGAGCGGTTCCTAGCACTATAGCACAAACTATTGTAGTGTTAGTTTTCTCTGTTGTTCAAGGTTTTCTCAGTGTTATTCAATGTTTTTACATTTAGTTTACTATTACGCTGTGCATTCTATGGTATAATTAACTATATTTGTGCTTAAAAACTAAAAAAATATATATTTACATACAGTTTGTACGGTCTGGAATGGATTAATTGTATTTACATACAATCCTATGGGGGGAAACTGAACCGAAGTTCCACTGTACTAGCTGTCTCCCCTCGGCTCCACCCACGTAGTAGTGAAACAGGACAAACTTTAAAAATCAATAAAAAAACAAATGTAATAATTTGTATTGAGAAGAATTTATAATGATAACTTTCATATCCAAGGCCCTCTATATACAATATTTTTGGTTTTGCTATCAGGGGCCAGAATGTAGCTGTGATCTCTTCGCGATCTCTTCATGTCGGGAGAAGAGCACGTGGCCGTGATATCTCTGCCAATCAGCAGGTACCCTCTAAAACACATGTACCTCGGATCTCTCTCTCAAAAACTTTAAATTTTACTCCTTAATCTCTAGATGATAATGTCTGCTGAACAAACAGGTATCACTAGCAAAGTAGAGGCAAAGTACGCTGCAACATCAACCATCGCCACTGTATCTGATCATGTTCAGCTCTGACGGGAGAGCGTCCCCCACGTGGGGAGAAGAGCACATGGCCGTGATATCTCTGCCAGTCAGCAGGTACCATCTAAATCACATGTACCTCTGATCGCTCTCTTAAAAACATGATATGTTACTCCCTAATAATCTGTAAATGATCGTTTATGTTGAACACACATGCATCGCTAGCTAAGCAGAGGCAAGGAACACTTTAACATCAAATGTTGGTACTGTATCTGATCATGTTCAGCTCTGACGGGAGAGCGTCCCCCACATGGGGAGAAGAGCACGTGGCTGTGATATCTCTGCCAATCAGCAGGTACCATCTGAAACACACATAGCTCTGATCTCTGTCTCAAAAACGTCAAATGTTACTTCATAATAATCTGTAGATGATAATGTCAGCTGAACAAACAGGTATCGCTAACTAAGCAGAGGCAAAGCACACTCCAGCGTCAAACGTTGGCAATGTGTCTGATTGTCTTCAGCTCTGATGGGAGAGTGTCATTCGTGTGGGGAGAAAAGCACATGGCTGTGATATCTCTGCGAATGAACAGCTACCCTCTAAAACACACGTAGCTCTGATCTCTCTCTCAAAAATGTCAAATGTTACTTCTTAACAATCTCTAGATGATAATGTCTGCAGAACAAACAGGTATTGATATCCTAGCAGAGGCAAGGTGCACACCAACAAGTGGCAAGAGGTAGAGGGACTCGAACGGAGGCTGGCGCGTAAGTGAGGAGGGCCATGTCCGGCTCCCCACTCCTGAGGTCCCGCCTCCCCCTCCCCTCAGCCCGCAGCCTCTCTATCGGATTCATGCTAATAAATCAGAGTCGCGACTGAACTATGATACTTAGCATGATGACAGAAGTCGCAAAATTAACCAGAATGTTCAGGCTAATTATAGAAATAAACCCGATCTGAATCTGTTAAGTAGTTCTCTCGTGAAAAGCAGACAGACATACTTTGGATTTTATGATATTAATATAGTATATTATATAAAAGTACAGCCCTTGTAAAACAAATAAAAATGTAAAACATGATAGCAGTTTTTTTTTACGTTTGGGAACAGTTTATGAGAAGCAATAATCTTTAAAAGCTTTTCCTTTCAAACAAAAAGCTTAAGTAAAGAAAAGGAGAGTGTTGCAAAAGTGCACTTACTTCCCATAAAAGTGTTTTTTAAGAGTCATTAGACGACTCTGAAATCCATTTGCACACTGATTCTAAATTTGCGTGAAGGACAAATTATTTGCCAAGCGAGAAAGCATTCTTCTCCTTATAATGTCATCCCATGCCATTTGCTTGAGTTAATTAAAAAAATACCTGAAAGTTGTTCTGAATATTAAAGAAAACCTGTACAAGGTGCCATCGAAAATATCAATCAAGCAGCTACTAGGGCCATGCTTCATGCCATATGAAACATTAATAAGTGATTGCACTCTCCCGCATGGCTATTATACGGTACTTCCTCTGAAGGTTGTGGATCATGATTCATATTTTAATTAACACAATAACACTTCATTTATCTATTTATTCATGAGCAAACCAGCTTTAAGCACAGCCGAGGCTTTATTGGACTGAAGTCTATCTCAGCGGATTCAGGTGCAAGGTAGGGGACCACCTGTGGATGGGTGGCAATGCAGAAGCTCACACACACACACACACATTGAATTACTGGGGCTGGGATGAGATCTTTAGGATGAGAGAGGAAGACTTGAATAGCAAGAGAAAAATCCTCACAGATACACGGAGAACAGTTAGACTTTACACTGACTGTGTGTAGACCTTTTAAATTTGAAATGGAGAAGAAATTTATGATGTTAAAGCCAGGATATTTGTCTCCTACTTGGACAATGCCGGTACCTCAGCCATGATGATGTTCTTTGACCTTTCCAGTGCTTTTAACACCATTCTGCTTTACCGACTGGAGACTTTGCATCTTGATGACCCCACAATGTCTCAGATCATGGACTACAATACAATTCATTTTTGTATAGCCCAAAATCACACAAGGATTGCCGCAATGGGCTTTAACAGACCCTGCCTTTTGACAGCCCCCACAGCCTTGACTCTCTAAGAAGACAAGGAAAAAGAAACCTTGGGAAAGGCAGTTCAAAGAGAGACCCCTTTCCAGGTAGGTTGGGCATGCAGTGGGCGTCAAAAAAAAAGGGGTAAATACAACACAATACACAGAACAGAAGACAAGTGATCCTCAATATAATATAATAGTGCAATAGAAATATTACAAGTACAGAGCAGAATTCAACAGTAGAAGATATCACATAATAGGATTTGGATTTATTCAGAGTCCTGGAGACCTCAGCCAACAAGCTGCTTTCCCCCATTGGTCATTCCACAACTTGCCATCAGACAGCAGTTTATGAGACTGAGGGACTGTGTGTCAGAAATGGTGGTGTGTAACACTGGAGCACTTCAGGGAGCTTTTCTGTCCCCTTTCCTGTTTACCCTCTACAGACTTAAAGCACGAAACCAACGCTTGCCATCTGTAACTGGTGTCCAAAATGATAATATTAATAATTTGGAGCTTCACCAAATCCTGATAATATTTGTTATGTTGTGTCTCTTCCTGTTGTGCTCTTGTTGTGTTTCCCTAATCCATTTATCCATCCATCCATTATCGAACCCGCTATATTGTAACTACAGGGTCATGGGGGTCTGCTGGAGCCTATCCCAGCCAACACAGGGCACAAGGCAGGAAACAAAGTCTCGGGTAGGGTGCCAGCCCACCGCAGGGCCCTAATCCATTTAATGTGTTATATTACATCATCAGTGTGAGCCGCTCCCTTTAACTGTGAGAGGAGGTAAGCATGTTGTATTTTCTGTATAGTAGAATTAATTAAATTATTTTAAATTGCTTGAGTAATTTTTTTTTGTATGTGACAGTAATTGTAATTTAATCTCAGTAATGTACAGTTGTTGTTTTGAATGATTTTATATTAATTTTGGTTATGTATTAATATGAGCATCCACATTTTTATTTTGTTAATAAAAATTATATCAGCAGAGCTTGAGCACTCATATTATATGTTTTCTGTCTTAACCTTTTCATTTTTGTTACTTTTTTTGTATTTGTATATTAAGTGGTGTATGAGTTTGTACAAAGTTGTAAATTAGCATTGCACCCAGTATTCATTGTGTTAACTGTGAGGGGAGGAATTATATCGACAGAGCTGGAACTCTCATATTATATGTTTTCTGTCTTAACCTTTCTGCCTGTTAATAATAAACATTAACAGAGGAGTTCAGTGAGGTTGCATTACTGCTATGTGGTGGCTCATACGACGAGGCACATCATGGCTTCTGACACAGAATCTTCAGAGGTTAAACAGATTCAAAACCAGAGCACAGCAGTACATTTCAATTTTAATAACAAAAAAATCGGGAGTGGTCTCCCGTAGTCTTTCTCGTATACTCAGATTGGGGATGGATATTTGAGGAGTAAACTGCAAGACAATGAATATATTTTTATATTATGTACATGAAAGAAGCATCAGCAACAAATCAAATCAAATTAATAACATATTGAACAATTATTATAAAAGTAAAGTTGAATATATCGGGATCTGCAGCTGTGTGAATAAAAAAGTACCACTTCCGGTTAGCGGTAATAGCTAAAAAATTGATAGAACTCTACACTTTGTACCTAATAGTTGTATGCAAAATTTTGTTGACCTAAGTGAAATCGTACTCAAGTTATCGTGCTTACATACACACACACGCACGCACACACACACACGCACACACAGACACAAAGAAAATTATTCCAAAAATTGTATTTGTGAAATTCATCAAAATTTTGAAGTCGAATTTTTGGATGATTACAATACTTTCCCTACGAGAGAGTAAATTGGACTCAGGGAGGTCTAAAACATCGAGATTCATCAAAATCTCTAGGTCAAATTTTTGGACGATTACAATACTTTCCCAACAAGAAAGTAAATCAGACTCAGGGAGATCTAAAACTTTGAGATTCATCAAAATCTCAAGGTTTAATTTTTGGACGATTACAATGCTTTCCCTACGAGAAAGTAAATTGGACTCAGGGAGGTCTAAACATAGAGATTCATCAAAATCTCGAGGTCGAATTTTTGCACGGTAACAATACTTTCCCTACAGGAAACTTTCCATACCGGAAAGTAAATTGAACTCAGGGAGGTCTAAAATGTCGAGATTCATCAAAATCTTGAGGTCAAATTTTTGGACAATTACAATGCTTTCCCTACGAGAAAGTAAATTGGATTCAGGGAGGTCTAAAATGTAGAGATTCATCAAAATCTCAAGGTCGAATATTTGGACAATTGCAATACTTTCCCTATACTTCATATATGAGAAAGTAAAAAAAGTTAAGGCAGTTTTAGTAATCCTAACTCAGATTTTAATAATGAGGGCAATGCAATTCAAGTCCTGTTGAATATTAGACTTTTTAGATGATGGTTTGGAGGAGCGATGCTTCTATGAAGGCTACATCTTTGGGATATGCCAGCTGATCCAACACCTCGAGCTCAGGTTCATTGAGCTTGCCTGTGCTGTAGTAGAGAATTGGTAGACCTGGCCCAGGTGTCCTTTAGAGAGATAGTGTGCACCCCTAAGGTGGCCTGGGAGGAGATTCCAGACCAGACAGGTAGAGATAGGAGAGTCACTAAGGTGTAAGGTAAAGGGTGCACACTGTCCGGGGGCATCAACCCCAGAATTGGTCGTGTCAAACCGTTTTCAGTTTCTTGCGGAGCTGGACAGTGTCTCTGAAGATTTTAAGGTGGTAGGCAGGGATGAGGAGCTCTGACGGGCCACTTCAAAGCCAGTTCACAGAAACAGAGAGGTAGTGTAACACATTAAAAATAGCTTGCCTTAATGCTAGAAATATCAAAAATATTATTTATCTTGACTTTCAGAAAGCATTTGATAAGGTGCCACAGGAGAGGTTGGACATCAAACTAAAAGAAGGTGGAATTCAGCGTTGTTGTGATGTAAGATTTTGCATATAACTTGATAAATATTTTGTATGTCTTTATTTGTAATTTAGGCGAAGCAATGTAATTTAGTGTTACTTTGGTGAGAGGCATTCGTGTTTGCCCCCCCGTTTATGACTTTTCTTTGTAATTTTACGACAGGATTTGGGGGATGTGTCTTAAACCAGTTTGATGAGTATTTCTTTGCTAAAGTCTTTCTCTCATCCCCCACACAAAGCCAGGTTAGCTTAACATATGGTCTTGGGGGGTTGCAGGTGTTAAGATGTATTGTTTCCCCCACTGGTCTGAGATATAGCTGTCTGGATTGGCTGTAGGGGTTGGACAGAAAACCTATAAATTTGCTTGCTCAACCACATTCTCTCTCTCTAACCAACATATGATGAAGAAGCATCTCTTTTGCTAACCTGTGATGATGTAGAAGTATCTTTCTCTTGTTAACAACTGATGAAGACCATCACACCATGAACTGATGAAGATAACACAATGAAGAGCACAGCTCAGCAGACATATTGAACAGACATGTGGCTGAAAGCTGAGCACCAATGATGCCTTAACTAGAGACATTTTAAGTAACTACAAGTCTGTGTGCCACCTGAGTTACACATCACCATTTTATCAGGTTGTATAGTTGCCAATATTCAAATGTACTTTGCATTTTGTTATTATTTATGAATATTATCAGTAATACATTATTTTATGCGTAACTTAACTCCTGCTTGTCTTTTACTACATCTAATTGCCTGAGGTTATAGATATAGAAGGGAAGGTGGGGTTAAGTTATATAGAATAATACCTTATAAACAGTGGTAAGTCTGTGAGATTAGGCATTCTAAGGCTACATATTAATAACACAACAGGGGAAAGTAGAGCAAAATATATTACTCTACCAAGATAAAACAAGCGTGATGTTTGTAGACACAGGAAGCAGAGGGTTATGGTGTGTGGAACCTCATCAGAATTGACTGATGTTAAGAGTGGTGACCAGCAGGAGTCAGTGCTGGGGCTACTACTATTTTTAAAATCCATATATGATTTGGCTGGTTAAGCTGGTTAAGTATGATGTTACCAAGATGGGTGGATTGGCAGGTAGTCAAGAATCCGTTGAATCATCACAAAGGGACTTGAACAGTATACAGGGCTTGGGCAGTTTTATGGCAGATGAAATTTAATGTTGTGTCCTTTTGTTGCCTCCTCATAGAATTCCAGCATGTTAGTAAAACACGACCTCCTTCGTCTGAACCCATGCTGACTGTTCCTAGTACCTCCTGTCTTTGCCAGGTGTTGCTCAATCTTATCCTTAATGATTCCTTCCATTCATTTTCCTGTGATGCATGTTAAGCTTACTGGCCTATACTTTCTTGATTCTGCCCAGTCACCCTTTTTAAATAATGGGATGATATTTGCCATTTTCTAGTCCTTTGGAATCTCTCCAGTGCACAGTGACTTCCTAAAAATATGTGTCAAGGGTTTATATCTGTACTCGCTAGCCTCCTTAAGAACTCGAAGTTCTTCTCCCTCTATAATTTCCAAATCCCTCAGTACCTCCTTAGTAGTCCCATTTACCTCTGGGAGGTTATCCACTTCCTCACTTGTGAAGACCTCAGAAAAATATAAGTATATATTATATATATACTTATATACTCAGCAAAAAAAGAAACGTCCCCTGACTTTCAACTGTTTTTACTTTCAGTAGACTTAATGTGTAAATATTTGTATGAACACTAAAAGAGTCAACACCATAAGACATAAACTAAAAATGTTTCAAAATGTTTCCCTGAATGAAGGGAGGCTCAAAATCAAAAGTACCAGTCAGTATCTGGTGTGGCCACCAGCTGCTTGAAGTACTGCAGTGCATCTCCTCCTCATGGACTGGACCAGATTTGTCAGTTCTTGCTGTGAGATGTTACCCCACTCTTCCACCAAGGCACCTGCAAGTTCCTGGACATTTCTGGGGGGAATGGCCCTAGCCCTCACCCTGCGATCCAACAGGTCCCAGACGTGCTCAATGGGATTGAGATCTGGGCTCTTCGCTGGCCATGGCAGAACACTGACATTGCTGTCATGCAGAAACTCACGCACTTTTTGCCACTCCTGTCTGGTCCAGCGAAGGTGGGTTTGTGCCCATAGGCGGCGTTGTTGCTGGTGATGTCTGGTAAGGACCTGCCTTACAACAGGCCTGCAAGCCCTCAGTCCAGCCTCTCTCAGCCTATTGCGGACAGTCTGAGCACTGATGGAGGGATTGTGTGTTCCTGGTGTGACTCGGGCAGTTGTTGTGGCCATCCTGTACCTGTCACGCAGGTGTGATATTCGGATGTACCGATCCTGTGCAGGTGTTGTTACACGTGGTCTTCCACTGCGAGGATGATCAGCTGTCCTTCCTGTCTCCCTGTAGCGCTGTCTTAGGCGTCTCACAGTGTGGACATGGCAATTTATTGCCCTAGCCACATCAGCAGTCCTCATGCCTCCCTGCAGCATGCCTAATGCACGTTCACGCAGATGAGCAGGGACCCTGGGCATCTTTCTTTGGGTGTTTTTCACAGTCGGTAGACAAGTCTCTTTAGTGTCCTGCGTTTTTAGAACTGTGACCTTAAATGCTTACTTTCTGTAAGCTGTTAAGGTCTTAACGACCATTCCACAGGTGCATGTTAATTCATTGAGTATGGTTAATTGAACATGCATGGAAAACATTGTTTAAACAATTTACAATGAAGATCTGTAAAGTTATTTGGATTTTTAAAACATTATTGTTGAAATACACAGTCCTGAAAAAGGGACGTTTCTTTTTTTGCTGAGTATATACTGTATATTTCATTGTCTGTATCTTTTAATTTCATTTTACTATTTCTGATGCACTTCACCTCCTGCTTGACTGTTCTTTTACTACTAAAATACTGAAAGAATCTCTTAGGGTCTTCGTTTGCCTTATCTGCTATATTCCTCTCCAACTGTCTTTTAGCCTCCCTGATATCCTTCTTAATGGTTGCTCTCATGTTCTCATACACTCTATGATTTACTTTGCAGTCATTAGTCTTATATGCCTTATAAAGCAGTTTTTTGGTTATGTATCTGTCCCGCACAACATGTACAACATTTTTAAACCTGTTCCACTGTTCCTCGACTGTCTCCACACTTAGTCTCGTTAGACTTTGCCACATCTGGTCAAAATTTGACCAACCAAAGTTCAACTTAACAATTTTAGTCTTTGCATCTGCTGTCTTACAAAATACTGAGAATTGTATTACATTATAGTCACTTGACACTAGTGGTTTAATCACCTCTACTCCCTCAATTCTGTTGTGATTATTACAAAATACTAAATCCAGGCAGGATTTACCCTACATTGGTGTTTAAACATACAGTGTTAAAAAACAGTCACTGATTACTTACTTACTTACTTACTTACTTATTGGGCCTGTCTTTGAATTTGGTGTGCTATAGTGCAGGTCTTTCTTCTTTGGGAGCAGTAGAGACCTAATATGCAGATCTTTTTGTTGCTAGTTTTATGAAATTTTAAGAACCTATGTGTTTAATTACATAAATGTTGCATGGTTACTGTTTTATGTTTGTAAATCAGTGTAAGTCCTTTGTGTCTGCATTGATTAAAGTTATATATAAGAGCACATTGAAAATGCAATGAACATTTTTTTAACAATATACAAAGGTGTTTAGTACAGAAGCCGAGAGAGGACGTGCAATATCATTATTTTTTAAAATTGTTTCTGCAAAATAACGGACTAATTTTATCGAGATCTCGATAAAACAAAAGATCTTGTTTTCTCAAAATCACGAAAAAATTGTATCTAATGTTTAATGTTTAGCTTATTGAAGCCACGTCCTGTTTGAAATGGCAGAAGAGCAGGACTGTATTGATCAGTGCATCACATTTTTGTTCAATCAAGAGCTCATGCAGGCTGAAATATGTTTATGCCTTAGTTTAGAATATAATGTTAGTGTCCGTCATTTAAGAAGACGGTTAGCAAGGCTTCAGCTGTATAGGTGTTGCAATCTAAGCGAGCCTGATGCCAGGAGCAAAGGTTAAGTTTTGTTTTCTCGAGATCTCAACAAAATTAGTCTGTTATCTCGAGGAAACGATTTAAAAAAATAACAATATTGCACGTTCTCTCTCGGCTTCCGTAGTTTAGTATATTTTGATTTGATTTATACAATTGAGTACCGTTTGACTTTGTGT
Organism: Polypterus bichir lapradei; assembly: GCA_026402145.1. Lineage (NCBI taxonomy): Eukaryota > Metazoa > Chordata > Cladistia > Polypteriformes > Polypteridae > Polypterus > Polypterus bichir. The sequence continues at coordinate 12,686,846 of JANRMT010062817.1, read as the reverse complement.
CAATGAGCGGTTGCTCACGGAGTCCCGAATGAGGCACATTACCTGCATTGTAAGGGAGCGTTAGTTATGGCACTACGGCCATGTGGAGTGTTTCCCCGAGGGTGATCCGGCTGGTAAGATCCTCATTGTTGAGGACCCGAGTGGCTGGACCAGGCCAAGGCCACGTAACACCTGGCTGAGGCAGATAGAGGGTCATTTCTGAAAGGTGGGACTGGACTGTGTGTCTGCCTAGGTGGTTGCAAACCGGGATCCCAAGTTGTTTTGTCGTGTAGTGGGTGCGGCAATGCACTGTACCAGTGCAGGCTCCCCAACTTGACTTTGACTTTGAATAACATTTTGTAAATTAATTTGTGCTTAGTAAATTTTGATTTAATTTATAAAATTACAATCACATTCTGTAAATTAATTTTTCTACACTTTGATAATCATATCCTAGTTAGTATACTTTTTAAATTTATTCACTGATTCAAGAACTTTTGCAAACAGCATCAAATTGTACTACTCAGTTCCCACCAACTTCTCACGCCAGATCAATTTATTTATTTAAATGGAAGGTCTCAGTTTCTTAATTATCAATACTGTTGTTCTGTGCAAGAGAGGACACAGCCGACTATACTTCCTTAGAAGGCTGGTGTCCTTCAACATCTGCAATAAGATACTGCAGATGTTCTAACAGACGGTTGTGACGAGCGCCCTCTTCTACACGGTGGTGTGCTGGGAAGGCAGCATAAAGAAGAGGGATGCCTCACGCCTGGACAAACTGGTGAGGAAGGCAGGCCCTATTGTAGGCACGGAGCTGGACAGTCTGACATCCGTGGCAGAGTGACGGGCACTGAGCAGTCTCCTGTCAATCATGGAGAATCCACTGCATCCACTGAACAGGATCATCTCCAGACAGAGGAGCAGCTTCAGCAAAAGACTGCTGTCACCATTCTGCTCCACTGACAGACTAAGGAAACCCCACACTATGCGACTCTTCAATTCCACCCGGGGGGTAAACGTTAACATTATACAAAGTTATTGTCTGTTATACCTGCATTGTTATCACTCTTTAATTTATTGCTTTTTATCAGTATGCTGCTGCTGGAGTATGTGAATTTCCCCTTGGGATTAATAAAGTATCTATCTATCTATCTATCTATCTATCTATCTATCTATCTATCTAT
>JANRMT010062817.1:12638544-12685670 GCA_026402145.1 Polypterus bichir lapradei | reverse complement strand
TATCTATCTATCTATCTATCTATCTATCTATCTATCTATCTATCTATCTATCTATCTATCTCAGAGCTGGTACTGAGTACAATTTAGGAAATTATTACTGGAAATCACTTACTGGGGCTTACCATACAGCAAAACAGCCAATGACCATCATAATTTTTCCCATTTGCATTCAGTCTGCGTGAGAAGTGAATGGCACTTTGATTGCTTTCACAAGCATGAGTCAATGAATTGCATCACTGAATAAATTACAAAACACATGGAAATGAACAATTTGCATAGGAAATCTACACAAGGAGCAGATGTTTCCACTTTTCTTTCCTCTTTTGTCCTGTTCAGATCTGCTTTGTCCTGAAGAGGACTGCAGTGGTAACAGAATGAGCTTCTTTGTCTCAACAGAAATTTCCAGCTCCTCGTAGACAGTTTTCAGGCACTCCCAAATCAACTTGGGAATTTAATCTTCCCAGCTGGCTCTGGATCTCGTCCTTGCTGGCTTAGCCAAACACACCTTCTTCATAGATGCCAGATCACCTTATCTTGTTCTATGTGATGTGGAGCAGCGGCAGCACTACTTCGTAATTCTCCTTGATTGTCAAGCTCTAAATTGAACCAGAGAGAGAGGATGCTTGTGTCTCTGCTTAATATCTTCAGGTCATAACTCCTTAATTTGTGGCACGCTTCCCTGAAAATGAAAGCATTCCATCTTTTTCCAAGAATAACACGTGGACTGTTAAGCCTTTTTAGCTTTTTCACCCAACCACGTCACAGCAGGATGCAAATCATTCCAGTGCATGCTGTAGACTACTTCTTTCACAGTCACGTTGTGATACTCTTCTCACTTTTTAATGATCTTACTGACTCACCACAAGTTGGATCTTCCTTAAATAATTGCATTCATTTTACAAGCAACTGAAACCCCAGACAGATGATCTCCACTGAAATGATTCTTTGACTTCTAAAACCAAATGGAAACACCGGTGATGATTTAGGGGTGTCATATTAAAGGCGGTGAATAATTACATGATTAATTATTTTGTGTTCTTTATTTCTAATTGGGCGGCCTTGTGTCTTTGTGGACCTGGAGAAAGCATATGACAGGGTGCCTCGAGAGGAGTTGTGATATTGTATGAGGAAGTCGAGGGGCAGAGAAGTACATAAGAGTCGTACAGGATATGTACAAGGGAAGTGTGACAGTCGTGAGGTCTGCAGCAGGAGTGATGGATGCATTCAAGTTGGAGGTGGGATTACATCAGGGATCGGCTCTGAGCCCTTTCTTATTTGCAATGGTGATGGACAGGTTGACAGACAAGATTAGACAGGAGTCCCCATGGACAGTGATGTTTGTTGATGACATTGTGATCTGTAGTGAGAGAAGGGAGCAGGTTGAGGAGACCCTGGAGAAGTGGAGATATGAGACGAGAGGAATGAAGGTCAGTAGGAACAAAGCAGAATACATGTATGTGAATAAGAGGGAGGTCAGTGAAATGGTGAGGATGCAGGGAGTAGAGCTGGCGAAGGTGGATAAGTTTAAATACTTGGGATCAACAGTACAGAGTAACATGGAGTGTGGAAGAGAATTGAAAAAGAAAGTGCAGGCAGGGTGGAGTGGATGGAGAAGAGTGTCAGGAGAGATTTGTGACAGACGGGTATCAGCAAGAGTGAAAAGGAAGGTCTACAGGACAGTAGTGAGACCAGCTATGTTATATGGTTTGGAGATGGTGGCACTGACCAGAAAGCAGGTTGCTGGGTATATTGGGAGAAGGGTGCTATGGATAGAGCTGATAGGGAAGAGGAAAAGAGGAAGCCCTAAGAGGAGGTTTATGGATGTGGTGAGAGAGGACATGCAGGTGATGGGTGTAGAGGACAAGAAAATATGGAACAAGATGATCCACTGTGGCAACCCCTAACGGGAGCAGCTGAAGGAAGAAGAAGAAGATTTTTAATTGGGCAGCATTGTGGCACAGTGGTAGTGCTGCTGCCTCAATGTGAGGGTTTGTATCCCGGGTCCTCCCTGGTGGGGTTTGCATGTTATCTCTCTGTCTGTGTGGTTTTCCTAAGGGCTCTCCGGTTTCCTCCCAAAGTCCAAAGATATACATGTTAGGTGAATTGGTGATGTTATATTTACCCTAGTGTGTGTTTAGTGTGTGTGTTTGCATTGTGATGACCTGGCACCCTGTCCAGGGTTTGCTCCTGCCTTGTGCCCTATGCTAGCTGGTAATAGGCTCCAGCCACCCCATATACCCTGATTTGGATTAAGCAGGGTAGAAATTGAAATGACATGAACCTTTCACACATACATACCTCTCCATAATGTTTAGGAACAAGACACATTTGTCCTTTATTTAACCCTCGGCTCCAAAGTTTAAAATTACAAATCAAACAATTCAGACGTATTTGGAAGGTTGCCGGTTCAAATCCCATTTAGTGCCAGAATGGAGCCTATTCCATTGGGCCCTTGACCTGCAAATTGCTCCAAGGGAGCTCTACAAAGACTGGCCCTGTGCTCTAACTCCCAAAGGTCATGGAAAAAAAGATAATTAAGTGTATCAAATCAAAAAATAAATAAATTCAAACCTATTTGTCATCTCTTGTCCTGCTTGTACCCTTAGCATTCCTGGGTATCCTTGTGTGCCTCAGCCTCTCTTGCTCGGCACTTCCTCTCTCGATTGCATTCCCACAAGGCCTGCTTCTCAGAATCTGTCATGTCAAGGTGCTTTGCCTGCCTCCTGTCCACTATTTTTACTAAAACCAGGGGTCGATAAGCCCCCATTTCCCATTATTTCCATTATTTTGAAAATATCATTTGTATTCTTGCAAATACTTCCCATCTTTAAAGGAAACTTGGGTTGTGCCTCCATATTATTTAGCGACCTAAAAACGCTTGGTATGTTATATGTTTTTTTTTTCATTGAAACTGGTCTGTTCTAACTCATTTGTTGTAAAAATACAAAAAACAAACAAACAAACAAAAAGAACGCCACTGTCCAGAATTGAACTTTGTACCCGTAAAGCACTGTGTCATCATCCCTACATACTGAGTCACCAAAGCCAAACTAGCCTATCAAACGAAAGCCAAACAAGTCAATCAGATCACACACACAGCACAGACTTTTTTTCTACTGAAGCCCGATCATGGGGAGTATCTAGATTTTAATGGCTGGATCTACAGCATCTCCTTGTCACTGTACAATAATCATTTTCAGTTTTAGGTCCCCACATGCCATCACACCACTACCTTATTGGTGTGTATTCTGTCAAATGTCCTCACTTTAATAGAATTGCAAGAACACACACACAAACAGTAGCATTTCATTATATAGTAGATTGTTATGAACTCGAGAGTCCCAAAGCTCTAAGGTCCCAAACAATGAATAAAATGCCCACTAGAGGGGGAAATACCATCCAAAACCAAGTTAACATCACAGAAGGCAACATAGAATCTTTATAAATAACAGCCATATTTTCAGTAAAAGCTCTGTTAAACAGTGAAGCTCCGAAAAGCACATTTCCCATTAGGGGTTGAAATACCATCCAAAACGCAACTAATAACACAGAGGGCAACGTAGAATTTCTATAAACAAAATATTTATTTTTTAGTAAAAGCTCTGTTAAGCAATGAAGCTCCAAAAAGCACAAAAGGCACAGCATGGAATGAATGAAAAGGCAAAGGCGATCTAAGACAAACAAGTCCTAATCTCCAATCCAGCAAGAAAAGTCAAAAAACAAAGCATTGAGGTCAAAATATCCAGAAATTCACAAAATAACTGAAAAGTACAATACGCAGAAGAACTCACCACCACCATGTGCACATTCTCAATGAACTGCAAGGGACTATCCCCACCTTTATAGGGCTGAAGGTGGTCACTCACAGTTCTGGGAAGGTGGCTCTGCCTCTTGGGGGTTCACCCACAAAACACTCTGAACATAAAGGCAGATACACAGATACATAGAAAAAAAATGGCAAATAATATTAGCACAAACCAAGGAATCAAACATTAACAAAACAGACATGAAAATGGTATTTGAACAGCGGTCAGGAGGGGAACGCTGGATGAAATATAATAGTAGATAAGACTCCAAAATGACAAAATGCACTTTGATTGTATTCTTATACAGTTAGTATAATAGTCCAGGGACAAGTAGGCATTTGTTTGGGGATGTCACTTTGAATTATTTACCTGGTATTATGGAACAGGAGTCATCACAGGACAGTATTCAAAGTTTAGGCCAAATGGGTAAATGTTAAGAAAAGAAGCTTTTACGGAAAAAGAAGCTAACGTCTGTAACGGGTGTTGTGGATAAGCATGTAAATAATCCCACAGACACCAGGAGTAAGGTTAATTTGACAGGTATGGAAAATATGAGGATAATTTGCTTACATTCAAAATATATAAAGCCAAGTGCAAGTCAAAAAAGGGAAATCGTACATTCAGCCCCAAACCAACTTTGAATGTGTGGCGCTGGTGGTTTTAGCATTCCGTTTCTGGAAATACTTCACAATTTTACTGACATTTTTTACTGACAATTTTACATTTGGTAATTGTCTCACTGAAATGGAAATGTTTCCATGTAGCTTTAAGTTCTAACTTGACAAAAGCACGTTTTTATTTAGGAAAAATATCGCATGTGTAATATATTTTATTCAGCCCTATTGTCTGGTCTCATGTGAAGTAGTCATCAAGCCAACGACTTTGCTTTGCACTGTTTGTTTTAGTTACAGGAGCAGGACAGGAAATAGAGCAGATTGAGATGCCAGTTTATTACAGCCACCCTGTTGTACCCATTCACACGGTTCCCGTCCCCTCAAATTTCTCCTTTCAGTGACTCCAGAGGTCCCCAACAAGATTACATACTCCAGCTACAATTCTCGTGTATTCAGAAAATATTTAGACCCCTTCAGTTTCTGCAAACTTTATTGTGTTGTTATTGTTGTTGTCACAACTTTCCCGGACAGGATGGCAACAACAATGGATTAGCAGTGGATAATTGTCTGCTGGGGTGATATGCTCCTCCAGAACACTGGGTTGTAGCATGTCTCTGCTTCTGCTCAAGTCCGGATTCCCACAGGGCTACATGGGAATTGCATCTGGAGAGTGCAACCCTGTTGGAGACCTCTGGGAAACAGCTTTGCTGCCCATATCTGTCTGGCCTGGAAATGATTCTAAGGTATACTGGTGACATACTAGATGTACTTCTCGGTTCCACTTCAAAAGAGGCCCTTACTCCTTAGCAAGGTGAGTGAGAGCCAGAAGCAGAATAATAATAATAATACCGCATATACTCGCGTTTAAGTTCTCCCGCAGATAAGCCGGGGCTTGATTTTACCGTATAATTTCCTGTATTTTATAATGTTGGTCATATAAATCGAAAGCAGAAAACTCACACTATTGATGCAAGAGATTATGATATGCTAACGCACACCTGAGAGAGTAACCATGGAGCACACAGCCTTTTGTTTCTATGTATTGTGTCTACGTGACCACACGGTAATACACAAACTATTCCGAAGCAACGTTTGCACTGTTTTGTGTTTTTTTGTATCTCACACCCTCATACACCTTTATCAGAAGAGCATCCCTTATCTACAATGGATTGTTTAATCAGAAGAAAATAGGAAGCTGGTTTTAAATTAAAATTCGAAGCGTCTGAGAAACTGGTGCGAGATTGAAGGAGGCAAAAAGATGTAAAAAAAAAAAATGTTAGCGTTGTATTTTTGGACAAGTCGGGGTTTGATTTTATGATCGATTTTTCGGGTTTCAAGACCCGGCTTATACGCGAGTATATATGGTAATAATAATACTTCTTTACATTTACATAGTGCATTTCTCACTGCTCAAAGTGCTTTTACATAGTGAAAGGGAAGCCACTTCAACCAAAACCAGTGCGCAGCAGCATCCACCTGTATCTGAGCACATCTCTTCAGTTCTGATGTCACTACACTGGTTACCTGTGCCATTTAGAATTGACTTTAAGATGCTGCTTATGGTTTACAAAGCCTTCAATAATCTGCTCCATCCTTTATCTTGGAATGCCTGTCACCTTACACTCCAAATCGTAACCTTAGATCTTCAAATGAGTGTCTGCTTAGAATTCCAAGAGCTAAACTTAAAAGAAGTGGTGAGGCGGCCTTCTGCTCTTAGGCACCTAAAATCTGGAATAGCTGACTGATTGAAATAATAATAAAAGACTAATACAGTGGAGCACTTTAAAAAACTGATAAAAACCCATTATTGTAACATGGCGTTCTCTTAGCTTCATTTTAGTATAACCCTGATATTCTGTATTTGCATTGATTTATCATTTCTATTATAGCTCCACAATCCATACTAAACCCTACTTTCTCTGCTGTTCTTTTTCCGGTTCTCTGTGGTGGCAATCTGCATCACCACCACCTGATCAGGGCACCATGCAGTCCCTACATTGATGGATTGAAGGCCAGAGGTTCACATGACTGTCATTATCAATTTTTTTTACTTGAAGTTTGAAAACCAAGAGGACTGATTGAGATCATTTAGTTTATGTTAGGTAGAAAAGAGGGCCGGATGGTCTTGTTATTTTTTTTCTCCAGCCGTCTGGAGTTTTTTTTTTTTGTTTTTTCTGTCCCCCCTGGCCATTGGACCTTACTCTTATTCGATGTTAATTAATGTTGATCTATTTTGTTTTCTTATTGTGTCTTTTATTTTTCTATTCTTTATTATGTAAAGCACTTTGAGCTACTGTTTGTATGAAAATGTGCTATATAAATAAATGTTGTTGTTGTTGTTGTGGCCTCGGAACCCCTGCAGAGTTTTTTTTTTTCTGTCCTCTCGGCCATCAGACCTTACTTTATTATATGTTTTTTAGTATTGCCTAATCTTATTTTTATATTTCTATTTTTTTATACATTTTTCATTCCTCATCTTGTAAAGCATTTTGAGCTACATCATTTGTATGAAAATGTGCTATAGAAATAAATGTTGTTGTATGATGCAATGGCAGCCATTTTTGCACCAGCACGCTCACGACACATTGGCTGTTAAGTGGTGAAGGGGTGAGAGACAGTTAGCCAATTAGGGAATGACTAGGGAGCCAACTGAAATGAATTTAGCCTGGAAATCAGGTACACCTTACTCTTTATGAAGGATGCCCAGGGATCTTTACTGACCACAGAGAGTCAGGAACTCAAGTTTACATCTAATCCATAGGACGGCACCATTTTAACAGCACAGTTTCCCCATCATTGCAGTGCGACATTGGGGTCCACCTACAGACCACAGGGTAAGCACCCACTACCAGCCCCGGCAACACCTCTTCCAGCAGTAACTCAAGCTTTTCCTTTGTTGGTCTCCCTTCCAAGTACCAGCTGGGCTTGAAAAGACTTAGCTTCAGGTGAACTATCTGTTCTGAAATGTGGTACGGCTGCTGGGGGAATGATACCCATCTGAGGTGGAGATGAAAAAAGGGAGATCAGTTTATTGTGAAATGAATTGTGATTTTGGGCTCGTGGACACCTGAGGATCACCTTCCAGGCTCAGGCAAGACATGAAATACCCCGCCAGGGCAAGAGGAGGTTCCAACACTAATAATGCCACCTCTTTTCTCTTCCCTAGCTTTATGAAGCTACCCAGAGATGGAACCTCAGCCACACCCCCATTCAACTAAACCACGCTTCTTCCGGTCAGAATGACGTAAACTAAGGGGCTCCTGGAAGGCATCTCAGTCTGAGAAACACAATCCCCCACGATGGAGCTACCTGATTTAGGCCCTCTTGAGAGAGCCGACAGTTTTGAGAAGCTGCGAGGCTAATTATAATGCCTTATTTCTGTTGCACCACCATATGCTGATTATTGTTCGTCGTTCTGGACATTGGCAGTAAACAGGGTGGATGGGTCGGCACCCCAACTTTTCTTTGGATCTTCTCTCCCTCATTTGCATCTCACAATGTATAAATATATATAGTTGTTTGATAGTGTAGTAGATAAAGATGCTATCTTACATTCAGTACACCACTGCTATAAACAGAGCAACATCATCTAAAATTTGAACGTCCGGGGTGCAATCTTCTGCTGTGGACACCATCACTATACTAATCAGAGTCTTAAGGCAACAATTTTAAAACCCTATGTTTGCCTATTCCTGAATCTGAAAGCAAGAGTCACCAGAACAAAGAGAGTTTGGTCAGCGTAAACTTCGCCTTTGGATTTTTATATGATCCAGGAGAATTCAAAAAGCCCCTCAGACAATCCAGCACCTAGCAGCAGGCTGTAGGATGTACACAGGAAGAGCACACATTGAGAGGTGCCATTAAGTGGTAATATACTGTATAGGACTATCTGCAAAGAGTATAAGTTGGAGACAAGTCCAGATAGGATGAACCAAAGAGTGTGGTGGTAAACAATGGAGCTTAATGTCTGTCGGAGTTGAAGCTCTAGAAAGATAAACAAGTAATGGCTTACCACCAGAATACTGTGGCAATATATAGAAATGTAAAACTACAGTGGTGATAGATGTAGCAACCATCAGAAGCCAAGAATATAAGAAGATGGAGAAATATCAGAGATTGAAAGAGGGCTAGAGAAAATGTGGAAGATGGAAACCAGTTTAGTCCCATTGGTAACAGAAGCATTCAGGGTCATAAAGCCTAAGCTAGAAGAGTGTCAACTCTCTGGATGGAGGACTTCCACCAGCAAAGGGGGTAAAATGAGGAACAGGTTATTGAGCTGGTTTCCCACAAACTGCTGAAGTCAATGAAGAAATCAACCAAGTACAGTAAAGAACTGATCACCTTACCCTCCACAGCATTTTTTAAAACACATATGGCAGAGGAAACTTGCAAGTTTGAATTGCTAGGAATTACAAAACAGACGGACATCAGGACTGAGGGACAACTTTCAAGAAGATCAAAAGCACCGCATATAGTAAACCAAAATGAAAATGGTGCCATGTGCTGCATCATGGCCCTTAATAAGCAGAGAATAATAAGTAAATTACCTCAAGAACAAGCCATAGTTGATCTCCATTTTTCACATCTCTTTTGTAGAACATGCCAAAAAACTTCACCACATTGGGATGATCAGAGAGTGCTTTTAGAATGTTGTATTCTGCTTCTATCTCCTCGTCAATATCCTGAAAATAAAAATGTGCATATTTTTCAGCAACTTTTACAGCATTTAAAAATACAAAAATTATTAATTATTGCACATTTAAAATCTAATACTCAGGCTAATGTAAAAAGTCTTGAAACAGAGATCCTACTTTTAGGTAAGGGCTAATAAGGGAAATTTTTCAGCCATTTTTTAAATTTATTGTAGCAGATAAAGGACACAGCTCAGTAATCTATACTAATAAAAGGCAAAGCCCTCACTGACTCACTCACTCACTCACTCACTCACTCACTCACTCACTCATCACTAATTCTCCAACTTCCCGTGTAGGTAGAAGGCTGAAATTTGGCAGGCTCATTCCTTACAGCTTACTTACAAAAGTTAAGGAGGTTTCATTTCGAAATTCTACACGTAACAGTCATAATTAAATCCTACCTACGTACATATATATGGCCATAGCCTGCAGCTCAGTCGCCGTGTGAGGCGGAGTTGCGTCCCCCATCACCACGCCTCCCACGTAGTTGGCTGCCTGCCTATATTGTGTCCCCCATTCCCACGCCTCCCACGTAATTGACTGCCCAAACGTCGTGGTACATTTTCTGATGTGACTAGACGGAAACAAGTTCATCACGGTGTCACTAAATACTCGCAGAAAAATTCACAAGTTAATAGACACGCTGTCACTAAAATACTCGCAGGCAAAACCACAACTTCATAGAGACGTTGCCGACAAGAAAGCAGGAAAGAAAGAAAGCAAGGTAAAGAAACGGAAAGAATATCTTATTTATAAACGGCGCAAATATATTCACATGTACTTAACCTATATTACAACTATATACACATATAAATTAGACACCCAGACACACACAATCCCCACACGTTCCCCAGTCCTTTATCTGAACTTTTGATTTATATAAAGGAGAGTTGGGATCCGAGAGACTGTGTTTGTGGAGGGATGGAGAGTTAAGGCGGGTGGGGGAGTCACGTCATCATCTCCCCTCCCATTCACCTCATTTCATTCACTTCATTTTGCTCCGAGCTGAGCTGCGCTGAGCTCCGCAGCTAACACAGTCTTGCGGAAACAACTTTGTGATGCTGCCGCCAAATACTCACAGAAAAATCCACAAGTTAATAGACACGCTGTCGCTAGAGTTTCTCCACACTCTGAATCCTCCAGGCACTCCTGAGCATAATCTAATTTTGAAGGTTGGGGCACCAATAATGTTACTGAAAAACTTACAGCCACCGAAACTTTGTAACGGCACGAGAATTCAGGTCACGTGTCTGCAAAAGAACCTAATTGAGGCAACTATTTTTACTGGCAGTTGTTCAGGGGAGAGAGTTGTTATTCCTCACATCCCCGTTATACCCTCTGATCTCCCATTTCAATTCAAATGCCTCCAATTTCCAGTAAGGCTCTGCTTCGCAATGATAATTAATAAGTCTCAGGGACAGACCCTACAAAAGGTTGCCATTGATTTCAGGCAAGATTGCTTTTCTCCTGGACAACTATACGTTGCATGCTCAAGAGTAAGCTCGCACAGCTTGGTCATATTACAACCAGAGTGCCAAACTGACAACGTGGTATATAAGGAGATCCTTAACAAATAATTATTGGTATATTTTTTCTCAGTTTAAAAAGGTTTACTTTTCTTCTTAATAAAAATTTAAAAGCAGTACTTCGCCGCTGCGAAGCACGGGTATTTTGCTAGTCTTATATATAAAACAGACTATAACAGTCTTGTGGTCTTGTATATACTGTATGTTATCATCCAGTTGACACTCATAACTTTTCTGGTATTCTCCAGAAAAGAACTGGGCAAATAGTTGTTACGACGCTGGGAAAATAGCATCGCAAAGGAAGGTAACTATGTAAAAAAGTGATTTCATTTGTTTTTGAAATTTTTAATAAATAGAGTTTAAAATATATATCTATATATATATATATATAGTGACACAGGGGCATGTGTAAAATTATAGAACTTTTTATTTTCTTCACCTGTGGGACACGTCTTCCTAGTGAACCCCACAGGCAATACACAGTTCCAAAAGCACTAAATACCAACAACACTCTCTCTTCTACCACCACTCCTCATCACCAATCTTTGTCCTCCTCCCACCCGACTCTAGCCACTGAGTGGTGGTTTCTGGCTCCTTTTATAGTTCACCCGGAAGTGCACCAGGTACTTGATCCCCGAGTTCCGGCTGCACTTCCAGGTGTGATGAATTTGTTGCCCATACAAGCTCAGGAGTCCCAAACACAGCACCCCCTGGCGATGCCTGCGGGACCCAACAGGGCTGCACCCAACTCCAATTCCCAGGAATGCCCTGTGGGAACCCGAGGCACTGCTCCACCCCAGGGAGGTGGCCATCTGGCATCCAGGGGGAGATATTGCAGTGTCCAGGGCTGCTCTTCCTGAATATAGCGTGCAGGGGCTTTCCGGCTGGGTATGGACGCCAGACACCTGTCACAATTTATATATATATATTGTCACACACTTGCACATGGGAGGCAGTCTATGGGCTTAAGTTAGAGTAAAACACCAGGTAAGGGGTTGGATGAAGTGCACTAATGTCTCCTCTCCCTCTGCAAGTAAAGACTGACTACAGCCTAACCAATTTCCACTTCCCTCTCCAGACCACGCCCTCCTGCTGACCTCACTTCTGCCAGTTCCCTGTTGGACCTTCCTCTTCCTTTCCACTACCTATAAAAGCAGTCACTTGCTGCCCTCAGTCAGTTCCATTCAGGACTCAGTCTTTTGAGATCATTCTATGGAGCAAAACTTCTGACAGTATAAGGGATTGAAACCCAAATCTTTTTCTTGTTTTTGTGCTCTCTTTTATTATATATATATAATAAATATATATATATATATATATATATTTATTGTGGAAGGCGGCTGGGGGCAGTACCCAGCCAGGATTCCCGGAAGGACCGAAGGAGGGATTATGCTTTCTCCGGACCGCCCTGGTGGCTATGGGGACCATGGGAAAGAAGCATGGAAGCTCAACCCTATAGGGGCCCATAATTATCGCCAGGGGGCGCCCAAATGCCTGAGGAGCCCTGGACGTCAGCACTTCCACCACACACGGAGATGCTGGGGGAACAATTACCAGGGACACCTGGAGTGCTTCCGGGTGCACAGCCGGCACTTCCGCCACACCAGGGAGTGCCGGCAGAAGTTCATTGGCAGGCACCTGGAACACGTCCGGATGAATATAAAAGGGGCCGCCTTCCTCCATTCACTAGCTGGAGTTGGGTGGAAGAGGACAAAGCTCAGAGGAGAGGAATGAAGGCGGTGAAGAAAGACAGGACTTTTGAGAAGCCCGGACTGAGGGTGTGTGGTGCAGGGCACTGGGTTGTTGTAAACAGTTGTAAATAAACGTGTGTGGTGTTTTGAACCATTGGTGCCTGCCTGTCTGTGCCGAGGCTGGTCTCCACACCATATACTCTTTCTATATGTAAACAGTTTATACATTTCAAAAACATTTAATTGAAATCATTTACATATTAAAGTGGAAAAGAAAATGTTGAAGTGCCTTATTATTACAGGGGTTCTTCAAAATGATGAATTACTAAGCAGTGTAATGATTTAATTTGCCCTTTAATTTCCTTTGTGGAAGTAAACTATTATTTTCAGATATCTTTCTCCTGAGACTATACATGCCAATCATTGTGTAATCAGAAGCTTGCTGCTCAGAAAATATCCTGCTGTAGCTGTTTCTCTAACATCAGCCAATCCCAATTTATTCAAAATATATTAATTTTTCATACTGACCTGCCCTATTGACTTTAAATAATTAGGGTCCAGCTGAATTCCACCTTTCTGACCAGAATTCCTTTCTTTTCTGATGGACATATACAGAGAGTGACTGCATTCATAATTAATAGTCTGAATGCCTTTTATTTGGCAAATTATACACATTTTTGCATTTTTTCGAAAAGCATATTTAACCGGAGCTGATTTTTATTTTTTAAAGAATGTTTCAAGTTCAAAGTCTGCATTTAGCACAGACGGATTTCCTTTTATAAATTCTGTTTGTTCTTTTCAATTAGAAAAAGGCAGTTTTTTATCAATCAATATATTTTAAATAGTAAAACACTGAAAATGTATGATTATTAAATAGCATTGTCATTCTTAAAAGTGGGAAATACCTTCTTTTTAAAATAATCTTATTTATGGTGACAAGTACAGTATATTGAACAAGCTCCCTAATTTTATATTTAACAGCAAAATATAACTACATGCTATCAATGTATGCAAATATTAATAATAATTTATGCTTGAGTTAATCTTAGATTCAAAATTTTGTAAATAAAAATAATATTAACAATACTAAAAATTTATGCTGGAATTAATTTTTTTTTACTTTTAGACATACAAGAACGGACTGATTTTATTAATGTAGTTCATGTTCAATACCTAATTTGTTTGAAATTGTATCTCTGCTTATTTTAAGTCAAATGTTCTGGTAATGTAAGAGTATTATTACAATTTCCTAAATATTACATTTTATATACAAACAAATTGTTGCCATTTATATAAGAGTGCTACATTTATATAACATTTATATGTGGTGATTTATCTGGAAACCATGATAGTCTATTATATACTTAAAAAACAAAATAGGTAAATGTTAAATTATAAAATTGCTTCAGAGTAGAATGAACTTTTCAAATGTATTTTACCTTTTCTGCAGATGCATACTGACGCAGCTCTCATGACACTATATGCAATGTATTTATGTCAACTAAACAAAGTGCCACAGAATTCCTTTGATTTAATTCCGTTGTACATAATTAATGTTGTATTCCTTATTTGCACCACCTGATGGTGTGCGTGAGTGGGGGACTCTATTTACATTAATGATTGATTGATTGATTGATTGATTGCTTAATTAGTTGTAATTTAGAGATAAGGGCAATAAAGACAGAGCAGTACATTTTAGCTTTAAGAACTGCACAGTCAAATGGGTGAAACACTTGTCAAAACAAATAATCTACAAAATATTTCCCTTTTGCCATTTTAGTAGAATATTTATGAAGCAGTCAACTTACATGTATCGGATCCAGTACTTTAACAGCTGCCTTACTTCCATCATATTTGTTGAGGACTTTGAAGACTTTGCCGTATGTTCCTTTTCCAATAGTTTCTGTGATTTCCCAAGTATCAGAAGGATCCGGAAAGTTGTCAAAAATAATTGATTTTCCTGTAAGTGGAAACATCCTTAGTGGTGATCTCCTATAAGCAAAGAACAGAGCAAATTACCACTGAAGTCTGACATACTGTTGCTGTGTACGTCTCTGTCAGATAACAGTGATTTGTCTAATACATCTAATTTTCCAAGTTTCTACCGCAGGCATTTCATATGGATTGTATTTTTTTTTTTTCTGAATTTAAATTTTACCAGAATAGATTCATCATAAAGAACAGCTCGAAGCTTAAATGATTTTTTTTTTTACTGTTAGCAATATGAACACTTTATGAGAAACACATTGTCACTTATTAGGGAGGCCTTTACTGGCAGAATAATTTCCACATGTACTTGTCAGCCTGCTTTGAAAAGCACTTCATGACAAACACAATAAATAGTGTAATTGAAATTATATTGTACCCAGAACAATAGGTTTGATCTCCAGCTAAACAGAATTAAGGTAAAAGACGGGAGGCCTAGCAGCAGAATCAGGTACTTTTACACTGTATGACAGGAGAGTCTTGTCGAAATCCAGCAGCTTAGAGTGCAGTATATTTTATTCCTGTGAGAAAAATGGAAATAAAGACTGAATCATCCATTTATTTTATTCATTTTCTCTCAGCAGCACACCTGGTTGCTGCTAAGGAGGGCAATTATCAACCGCAGTTAAGCCTACAATCTCTGGACTAAGTGAGGCAGCCCACATCAGAAATGAAAGCCCTGTCAATAGAACATTAACAATGCAGAAAAAACTGAACTCCGTACCCAGGAGCTGACAGGAAAATACATTCATTTATATACAAAAAAAAATATATATATATATATATATATATATATATATATATATATATATATAGTGATAGATAATAGATAAAGCAAATTAAACAGATTAAGGGTTGGGGAGCCACTCTCTATACTGGTTGTAGGTTCCAGTAATCAGTAACAAGGTCAAAATCACAACAAAAAGTTTGATACATTTGACAAAAACACTGGGGTCAGGAGGCATTTTATAGAGGGAAAAATCAAAATAACGGACGTAATGAAGAGGGAAGAAGCCGTAGATGACGTCAGGAGCGGAGGGACGGAACTGATGTCATCAGGGGCCTCATGCATAACACCGTGCATAGAATTCGCACTATGACATGACGTAAGCCTGAATCATCCATTTATTTTATTCATTTTCTCTCAGCAGCACACCTGGTTGCTGCTAAGGAGGGTAATTATCAACCGCAGTTAAGCCTACAATCTCTGGACTAAGTGAGGCAACCCACATCAGAAAAAGCCGAAATGTGCTTACGCATAGAAAAATCCAAATGCATAAATCTGTGCGTTCGCCAACTTTCTTCTGTTCTTCCGCTACATAAATCCCGATCAGCGTGAAAAGTAACGCTCGTGCACGCGCCTCCTATCCCACCCCAACTCCTCCCAGGATTACGCCTCTTTGAATATGTAAATCAATATAAATAGCCCTTAAGCTCAGCATTCTGTGAAAAGACAATGGGAAAAGCATGGGGGGAAATAGAAGAATTTCAGCGAATACCAAGTGGAGGCAAGGAAAAACGTACTGTTTGTTGGTTTAAACAGTGGAATAAACAACAAAAGGAAGTCGATCAAGTGATCAAGTGACTCCGATAGAGTGTCGGAGAAACTCGAACGCTCAAGTTTACAAAGTCGCACATTGCCCGAAATAAAAAAGAAGTTGTCAGATATCAAAGTCGCCGTGAAAAGGCGAGTCATAGCCCATCGTCTGAGTGTCATATGAAAGCTTATTAGGGTACAGAGAAAAAAAAATAGGCATACAGTGAGAAAAAAGCACAAAATGTCAACTTTAATCTCGTAGTTTATTTTGTCATTAAAGTAGAACATCATAAACTTCATCTTAAAATCATTTAACTTACTAGTTTCTCAAATCCCATCGTAACTAAAGTAGCACGTTAAATGCTTTGTTTTGTATTTGATCTTCTATGTGCTCTATGTGTGTGAATCACTACGTGGTTCCGGGTTTTCTCTTCCTCCGACAGGACACAGAATCCATTACATTCATGACATTACAGCTCTCTGAATAATTAAAATACTGAGATGTATACTTGATATAATTTTCATGATGATAGGAGTTAAGGCATGTTATTAAACATGCGAACATGGTGGCGCAGTGATTGTGTGTGACCTTCGATGAAATAATTTATTGCAGCTGACTTGTCTCTTTCAAATGTACTAACCCTCAATTCCTGTCCTTCCTTTTCTTTCTCCAAATACCCAATCGCCACACAATCAGCTCTGTAATAGACGTTAAGCCATCTGTAAGCTTATAATGCCGATTCTTCAAAACATGTAAGGAACACTGAAATATCTTCATAGTACATGTTTAATTATTCTATTCTTCACGCCAGTCCCAGTGAAGTATACAGTGCGAGGCAGGAACAATCCGTGAACGGAGCGCCAGATCCTTGCTAGCGTGGCGACACTATGTCCTTTAATTATTAACAATACAGATTATTTAAATGAAGTTAAAGTTTATCTTTATAATATAATAAACATATTTTGCTGTATTTCATCTTTAAAATGATATCGTCATCATATGTAAATACGCGCTTTAGAAAGTGGCTCAGGATGTGTAATATTATAATTGTATCGCAAGCTTACAGTGAGGTGATTGTACTAATAAGTACAAACAGTTCTACAAGGAGCACTTGATGGACTGATGGAGTACGTTTAGAGCTCCTGGGATGAAACTCTTTCATAACCGCGAGGTTCGTACAGGAAAGGTTTTGAAGCGTTTTCCCTGTGAGAAGCAGTTCAAATAGGAAGCATGGCTGAGACAGCGTGTGCTTGATGCTGTATACCGATAATTCTCTTTGCAATCAGCTGCTCCGCAGAGTAATATGGAAAAAGATGATCCGCTGTGGTAATCCCTAATGGGAGCAGCTGAAAGAAGAAGAAGAAGAAGGTGCAGTGAGAGTAACAATGCTAAAGCAGTTATGGTATTTAGAATAGTTTGACCATTCTGCGGACCATTATATTGTTACAGGTTAATTACAATCAGATGCCTTAAGCTAATAAACAATATGCGGTTAATTTCAGTGTATTTATAAAGCCGTGTCAGGGATGTGGATCTGAAAAAGAAAGAAAAACCACACAGGAACAGCAGCACTGCTTTGACGCTGGGTGCCGCCAGTCTGCAAAACCGAGTGGAGAACTTGCGTACGACAGGGTATGAGGTACAGTGGAAAAGTACATGGCTTTATGCCAAGTTTAGGTTTTATACATTGCGATTTGAACGTGGAAACATTCGTACGCAACATTTATGTGCATAAGCACCGTTTATACATGAGGCCCCAGGACGGGACTAGAAGTGAGGTGATTCCCTGGGCTGCAATGGAGCGTTTTCTTTGTGGTGCAGAATGCGGTGGAGATCAGTACATTCGTTGAGGTATAGACTTTTTCCTCTGGCATCTTTCTGTAGATGAAAAGGAGAGAAGAGCATTAATACCGTGATCTGGATCCGCATTTCTTGTAGTTTCACGCATGATAGACCCCACTGACTGTCCCCTAATCATTTGTGTGTGACACTATATATATATATATAAAGATGCTAAGATTTGCATTGGGTGTGACGAGGATGGATAGGATTAGAAATGAGGACATTAGACGGTCAGCTCAGGTTGGACAGTTGGGAGACAAAGTCAGAGAGGCGAGATTGTGTTGGTTTGGACATGTGCAGAGGAGAGATGCTGAGTATACTGGGAGAAGGGTACTCAGGATAAAGCTGCCAGGTAACAGGAAAAGAGGAAGGCCTAACAGAAGGTTTATGGATGTGGTGAGAGAGGGCATGCAGGTGATGGGTATGACAGTACAAGATGCAGAGGACAGAAAGATTTGGAAGAAGATGATCCGCTGTGGCAACCCCTAACGGGAGCAGCCAAAAGAAGAAGAAGAAGTGCCATGGAGGAAATCATCTTCCATCCCCGCTGAGATGCATGTCCTTCCTCCATGGCACATACAAAATATAGGGGATACCCAAAAATAACCGGAATCTGTACCTGGTGCACAATCTCAACTTAGTTGTGAATTTCGCTGCTAGGTGTGGTATACTTATAGTATTCTGTGTCATTCCGCACAGTGGCGTTGCTCTTTATTGTTCGTACGCCTTTCCGTGTCGGTTCTTCTTGGTGCTTATTAAATGTGTTCTGCAATATTTGTGATAGGTGATCATAAAGAACAGTGAGTCTGTGTTAAATTTTGTTTTTCTTTAGGGAAAACAGGTGCTGAAACCATAGTTGGTTTGGAGGAAGCTTTAAGTAAAACACAGGTCTACAAGTGGTTTTCGCATTTCAAACGAGAGGAAATGTCACCTGAAGACCAAGCGAGATCGGGCCAACCTTCCACAATTAGGAATGGCAAAAATCTTGAAAAAGATTGCAATGTAATTTACGAAGATTATCGTTGGACTGAGAGATTTCTGAATTGTTGTGGAGTTCTTTCCACCCTCCCTACTCGCCTGATCTTTGCTCCTTGCAAATTTTTCTTGTTCCTGCATATGAGAAAAGAACTCAAAGGAAAGTGTTTTTGTACTGTGGAGGAATTCAAAGAAAATTCGCTGCAGGCATTGGACAACGTTCCTCTTCAGCGATTCCAAAAATATTTCCACCAGTGGGAAGACCGTTGGGACAAGTGCATTCATTCACAAGGAGAGCACTTTGAAGGAGACTAAAGTTTCAGTAAGTAAGTACCCCCTCGTATATAGACCATAATGAAGGATGGCGGGTGTGGAGACTTAATCCGGACAGATTGTGTGATGGAGCAGGTCGGCTCCTTGCTCCCTCTTGTATTTTAGAAGCCTCTTGAACCCAACGCCATCGGTAGTCATGACCAGGATGAGTTGAACAGATGAGGACAAGCACACCAAGCAAGAGGATGGTGAGAAGTGCAAGTGCTTTTATTAAAAAACTAAACAAAACAGAGTCCCAAAGCACAGTGCAAAGTTCTAAATAAATAATCCATAAGATGGTGGTGATCAGTGGAGGTTAAGATCCAATAAATTAGTCCATTAAAACAATGAGGTTAAAAGTCAGAGACAATCTATAAAAACAGCGAGCCCCAATGTTTCCCTTTGAAAACTGGCAACTCCTCCATTTATCCCATTTGGACCTTGCAGTGTAAGGAGACAACCTGCCAACAGATGCAGTGAACTTTCTTAACTGAGCTCCGTTACCTGCCACCCTTCCTTCGGCATCTGCAGTGAAACTTGACGAGTCCCACACATTTCTTCCACTGCTCACCTTTGGCCCTTGTGGTGAGATGCCCTCACTGAGGTCAGTCCTACTCCCAAGGAAAGTTCCTCAGTAGGAGCGCCCCTGTCACCACCTCCTGGTTACCATGGCCCTGAGACTCACTCCTGACCACCTGCCTCACTCCATAAGCTCAGACTCTCTCTCTTCCATTTCCCTTTCAAGCTCCTTCTTCTTCTTCTTCTTTCGGTCACTGGCCAGTCTGTTTTCCTCCAATCTGTCGTTTTGTTCCTCACTTCTTTTTTTCTCTCCTGCACTCACGCTTCCCTTTTTGAAAGCAGGGACGTGGAACAACTGCGGTAATCAGCAGCTCCCGGCACCAATTAGTGTTGTGGACGATCCTGCAACCGTGCGCTAAATGCAGGGCCGTCCGCTCCCACATTGCACAAGGGAACCACTCTCACCATGCTACCCCACTTCCCCACAAAGACATGAGTGCAGCGATTACTTAGTTAAAAGATGGCAGAGTCAGAAATGGGAGGCAGCAAACAACACTCACTTGGAGGAAGGAAGGAAGGAGAGAAGAAACTGATTGATTGCCACATTCTCGTGTTGATTACGGTTGGTGCTTGGTTGAAACTTGTCTTTTAACAAATAAAATTCCTTTATTTATACCCAGAGTTGTGTTGGGTGACATTGTGTTTGTAGTCTGGGGCTCAGGAGTGCCCCAATGTGGCGATGCGGGTTCTGGCTCCACGCTCCCATCGCTGTTTGGGAGCCCTTCAACCCGTCACCATCGATAATGTCACCAAGTGAGCTAGTCAGTGAAGGCAATAACAATCGAGCAAGGGGATGGTACAAAAAGTGCAGAAGTGCTTTTACT
This sequence comes from Polypterus bichir lapradei, assembly GCA_026402145.1. NCBI lineage: Eukaryota > Metazoa > Chordata > Cladistia > Polypteriformes > Polypteridae > Polypterus > Polypterus bichir. The sequence continues at coordinate 12,665,283 of JANRMT010062817.1, read as the reverse complement.
TAAAAACAGTCCATCAAAACAAAAACAAAGTGTCCATAAAGTGCAGTGCTTCAAAAATTCAATAAATAATCCATAAAAAGGAACGTGGAGGTAAAATCAATAAATAGAAAAAACAATTCTTAAAACCAGAGGTTAAAATGTTTCTTTGGAAGCAGTCTTTTAAAATCAACAACAACAAGCCTGGTGCTTCTTCTGTGCTAGCGTCTCACCTGCTTATTCCGCTTGGGCTTAGCAGCAGGCGAGACGCTATCTGCAGCTGCCCTTTTTCCATTACACATTCAAACGAGACTGGAGACCTCCCGATCCCTGGCTTCGGTCTGGCACTCATCCCAGTCCCCGAGACTTGGTTCACACCAACGGCCAGGACGCACACGTTGGGGAATCCACTACCAAGCCTCACGACTCCCGCAGCCTTTCCGGCCTTCCGCGGCCAGTCGTCTTTCCCAGGTCACTCCCACTACCTGCTCGCTCAGCGGGGCGACTTCCAACTCCTACGCCTGGGTGTAGGCCTAACACCCAGGCCCTCGCAGCTGCCCACGAGCGCTCGCTCACCCACACGCTACGTGTGTCTCTCTCTCTCTCGCACCGTCCTGCTTCCTCATTCGCTCCCAGTAACCTCCGTCCTCTTTCCTTCTCTTTTCTTTCGTTCTTTTTCTTCCCCCTAACCAACTCGTGCTTCTTTTTTATAATGCGAGGGACCATAGCAGCTGTAACAAATTAGCCACGGGAATAATCACGGATGTGGGCAGTTCCTCACCTGTGCACTCGGTGAGAAACGCCCACGCCTCAGATCGCCCCGCGGCTTGCTACAACCACTACGCCCCCTCATGAAACAGCGAGCGCGGTGATCATTTATTTAAATGGCCTTTGTTCAGCGAGCTGTGGACCCGCTATACCACAGCCCCCTTGTGGTTACATACATATATATATATATATATATATATATATATATAGTCAAGCCTGGGCCACAAAGTTGCACAGGAGACCGGAAAAGGGATCAACAATGAGGATCCTGCGAGATGGATCACCCTCTGGGAATCATGCCACATGGCCGTAGTGCCGTAGCTGACGCTTCCTCAAAATGCAGGGATTGTGCCTCATTCGGGACTCTGTGAGCCAGGGATGTCGAACTCCAGGCCTGGAGGGCCGCAGTGACTACAGGTTTTCATTCTTACCCTTTTCCTAATCAGTGACCTGTTTTCACTGCTAATTCACATTTTAATAGCCCTGTTAGAAGGATTCAGTCCTCTGACTTGATTCGTTTCCTCATTAAAATACAGCCAAACAGAAATGAGACGTGAAACAAGCCAACAGATGACCAGCTAAACTGGGGCTTCAAACTCCAACCAGTTTCTTAATGAGAAGCCAATTCTTGCTGTTAATTAAACTCATTATTTAATTCCACGGCTTGTTGTTGCTCTCGTTCTGCCATAGCTGACATTTCCAAAACTGTTGATTTTCTGTTTTTCATAACAACATCGTCAAAGTGTTTTGGTGAGTTGAGAGATCAACCCTACTGAGACCTTCACCTTTCTTTATTTTCAGATATCGTGCGATGTGGCGGCTTGTTTTGTTTCTCTTTATTATTTGGTTGCTAATTAAGGAAAATGAAACAACTAGAGGGCCTGAGTCAAGTTAATTAAAAGAAGTAATTAGCAGCAAAAACTGGTCACTAATTAAGAAGATGGTTAGAATGAAAACCTGCAGCCACTGCGGCCCTCCAGGACTGGAGTTTGACACCCCTGCTGTGAGCAACACAAAGTCAAACCAGCAGTACCGAAGGATTCTCTGAAGAGACACCAAGTACTGCAGGAGTTCAGTCTTTGTCTCAGGTCACTGGATAGTGTCCATGTCTTGTCACCATATAGCAAAACAGGAACCAACAGGATTCTAAAGACTTGGACCTTTGTCCTATTGCAGAGATTTTGGGAGCACCACAAACCCCTTTCCAGCAACCTCATGACCCCCATGCTCTCCCAATCCGTTCTACTGACTTCATATGAAGAGTCACCAGAGACATGAATGTCACTGCTGAGTTAAGCAAACCCCTCGACGAGGTCGACACTCTCTCTGCAGAAAGACACACTACTTATGACTGTGCCCAAGAGGTCATTAAAGGTCTTGAATACTTTCTGAGACCACTGTATATGACTGTGTCAGACTTTACTTTCACATTTGTTGCAAACACCTCCATTTTCCACTGTGCTTTTATTTCATAATTTTAAATTAAATAATCTTTTACATTAGAACACTCTAGACGAGAGCAGGCCATTCAGCCCAACAAAGCTCGCCAGTCCTATCCACTTATTTCTTCCAAGAAAACATCAAGTCGAGTTTTGAAAGACCCTAACGTCTTACTGTCTACCACACTACAAGGTTGCTTATTCCAAGTGTGTATTGTTCTTTGTGTAAAGAAAAACTTCCTAATGTTTGTGCGAAATTTACCCTTAACAAGTTTCCAACTGTGTCCCCGTGTTCTTGATGAACTCATTTTTAAAATAACCGTCTCGATCCGAAAATTCTTGATAATTTTAAACACTTCAATCATGTCACCTCTTAATCTTCTTTTGCTTAAACTCTAAAGGCTCAGCTCTTTTAATCTTTCCTCATCACTCATCCCTTGTAGCCCTGGAGTCAGACTAGTTGCTCTTTTCTGGACCTTTTCTAGTGCTGCTATGTCCATTTTGTATCCTGGAGACCAAAACAGCACCCAGTACTCCAGATGAGGCCTCACCAGTGTGTTATAAAGGTTGAGCAGAACCTCCTGTGACTTGTAATCTACACATCAAGACGCTATATAACCTGACATTCTGTTAGCCTACTTAATGGCTTCTGAACACTGTCTAGAAGTCGATAGCTTAGAGTCCACTATGACTCCTAAACCCTTCTCACAAGCTGTACTCTCGATTTTCTGACTGCTCATTGTGTATTCAAACCTCACATTTTTACTTCCTATGTGTAATACTTTACATTTACTGACATTAGATTTCATTTGCCACAAATCTGCCCAATTCTGTATGCTATCCAAGTCCTTCTGTGATGATATACAGTAATCCCTCGCTATATCGCGCTTCGACTTTCGCGGCTTCACTCTATCGCGGATTTTATATGAAAGCATAACTAAATAAATGCTAAATATAACGCGGATTTTTCGCTGCTTCGCGGGTTCTGCGGACAATGTGTCTTTTTACTTCCTGTATATGCTTCCTCAGTTGGTTTGCCCAGTTGATTTCATACAAGGGACGCTATTGGCGGATGGCTGAGAAGCTAACCAATCAGAGCACGCAGTTAAGTTCTCCTGACTGAGAAGCTAACCAATCAGAGCACGCAGGAGCTATGCAGTGTTAACCAGGAAGTTTCATCTCGCTCATTCAGCATCAACGTGCTTCGCTGTGTAAAGAGTTGTGCTCTTTAGTGTTTATCTTTGTGCATAGTCAAGCCCTTCATTATGGCTCCAAAACAATCTGCTACTGCTTCAGGTGCCGTGCCCAAGCGCAAGAAGAAGATGTTAACGATTGCCGAAAAGGTAAACGTTTTGGATTTGTTGAAGGCTACGATTCTTTTTATTTAAAAAGTAGGAAAGGAATATAAGATCTACGGCTGCAGTGTCCTTTTAACCAGGGTGCAAAACGAGTTGTAAGTGGATGTAATAAGGCAGTAGTCTGGATGGAATCTGCTTTGGGGATTTGGATTGAAGACTGCCAGAAGAAGAACAACGGCAGTGCTACACAATCGCCTGAAGTGGCTCCTTTACAAGGGCTGTAACGCTCTCCTTTGTTGTGCAGTAAAATTAAACTCATTGTTATCGGACAAGTCATCGTGTCATTGTTGGTGAGTAACCATAAATAATTAATACATTTACTGTATACTATTTTTCTTGCAATGTACGTATTTATTGCTGGTGACCTGTCTATCGTAATGGCTGTAACATATGTGATATCGGAGACACTCAATATCTTTAAAATAATATTTAGGTTTTACTGTATATAAACAGTGTGTGTTTATATACATAATTTCAATGAATCTTACCTAATATCTAAGAGAATACAAAGGGATTATGCTGTATAACGCTGCGGGGAATATTTATAAACAGTGCGGGAGAGTTTATAAGGGCTTAAAATATATAAAAATAACCATACAAACATATGGTTTCTACTTCGCGGATTTTCACCTATCGCGGGGGGGTCTGGAACGCAACCCCCGCGATGGAGGAGGGATTACTGTAACGGATTCCAAATTATCTGCTAATCCACCTATCTTGGTATCATCTGCAAATTTAACCAGCTTGTTACTTATATTCCTATCTAAATCATTTATCTATATTAAAAATAGCAGCGGCCCCAGCACTGCCCCCTGCTGGTCACCACTCTTAACATCAGCCAGTTTTGATAAGGTGCCTCGTACCATCAACCTCTGCTTCCTGTGTCTGAGCCAATTCTGCACCCATCTAACAACATCACCCTGAACTCCCACTTCTTTTAATTTGATGCCCAACCTCTCGTGTGGCACCTTATCAAATGCTTCCTGAAAGTCCAGATAAATAATCTCATCTGCTCCACTTTGATCGTATCCTTTTGTTGCCTCCTCATAGAATTCCAGCCTGTCAGTAAAACACGACCTCCCTCTTCTGACCCAACACTGACTGTTCAGATTAACTTCTGTCCTTGCTATGTGTTGCTCAATCTTATCCTTAATAATTCCTTCCATTCATTTTCCTGTGATGCATGTTAAGCTTACTGGCCTATAGTTGCTTGGATCTGCCCTGTCACCCTTTTTATATAGTGGGATGATATTTGAAATTTCCCAGACCTTCGGAATCTCTCCAGTGCGCAGTGACTATCTAAAAATATGTGTCAAGGGTTTATATCTGTACTCGCTAACCTCCTTAAGAACTTGAGGGTAAATATTATCTGGTCCTGGTGATTTGTTTGATTTCTTCTTATTTAATCTGAGCAGCACTTCTCCATCTATAATTTCCAAATCTCTCAGTACCTCCTTAGTAGTCCCTGTTACCTCTGGCAGGTTATTCACTTCCTCACTTGTGAAGACCTCAGAAAAATATAAGTTTAGGGCATCCGCTATTTCACCGTCTGTATCTTTTAATTCTCCTTTACTATTCCTGATGCATTTGAGCTCCTCCTTAACTGGTCTTTTACTACTAAAATACTGAAAGAATCTCTTAGGGTTTTCTTTCGCCTTATCTGCTTTATTCCTCTCCAACTGTATTTTTGCCTCCCATGATATCTTAATGGTTGCTTTCATGTTCTCATACGCTCTACGATTCACTTTGCAGTCATTAGTCTTATATGCCTTATAAAGCAGTTTTTTCCTTTGCAACTTCTTTTTTAAATCTTTATTAATCCACCGTGGAGTTTTTTTAGTTTCCTATTAATTCCAAATTTAGGTCTGTATCTGTCCTGCATTACATGTAAAACATTTTTAAACCTGTTCCACTGCTCCTCGATTGTCTCCACACTTTAAAGCTTATCCCAGTCTATCGTACTTAAACATTGCCACATCTGCTCAAAATTAGCCCTACCAAAGTTCAACTTAACAATTTTAGTCACTGCATCTGCACTTTTACAAAATACTGAGAATACATACTTCTTATTGACAAAACTGTGAAACACGTAAGTATTATTGTTAGCTTAAAGAGTGGTAATGAGTCCATCTGATCAGAAAGGACCAGTTGTTAAAGTCATAACCTACCGCCATGATATGTTGTTCAAATGAGAAATGAAATTAGCTCTAGTTGAGCCACACGGCATCGACTATTATTTTGGGCTACTGCCAGGAGGATTTAAATTGGATTCTGACACCCATCACAAACGCACCCATGCACAACAGCAACGGAGGCCATCAAAAAAGACTGACTGCTGCCTTCTAGAGAAATTACTGATTGCCCAGAAAAAAGAAAAGAAAAGAAAAAAAAAAACACACTCACTGTTGCTCTGAATGCCGATGTGTGCTCTTGATGGACCATTAAATCCATACAAAAGTGTTCCATAATAATAAATATCCTGTCACTTAAGCCTTGCTAATCAATCTTAGCAACAGGAAAGCAATAGATGTGTCCATCGTTTCTGCACTTTTTAAAGCAAAAATACATTCAGTCTATTGAATCCAAATGGCCTTTCCAGCTATAATAAATGATGAATAAACATTCAATGAAAAATAGACGGATGGACAGATTGTACTGCTTCACTATTTTGCCAAAATGTTTAGAGTCTTTGTCTTATTTTGGTCAGGATTGTTAGCAAATATCATTCATGTTTATCTCTTGAATTTGTTTTTATTTAAAGAAAGCTGTAAATAAACTTGAATGGATGAAGATCAAAACTGAGTCAATTCATGCACCTTCGGTTTGTCACACACGGGTGCATGGGAGACAACTGAAGGGTTCAAATGAGTGTAATTCCATGCCAGACCAGGGGGTGGCGGGGTGCACTAATGCTTTCTCTTTTTCCACTGCACACCAGTTACGGGAAATTCCGCCAGGCCCTGATGACATCACTTCCGGTTCTGGGCCCCGATGAAATCACTTCCGGTTACGGTGACAACACTTCCGGCCCAGTTCAACAACAACAACAACAACATTTATTTATATAGCACATTTTCATACAAAAAAAATGTAGCTCAAAGTGCTTTACAAAATGAAGAAATAAAAAAATAGAAGACACAATAAAAAATAAAAATAAGTCAACATTCATTAACATAGAATAAGTAAGGTCCGATGGCCAGGTCTGATGACGTCACTTCCTCTGCTTCGCTTTAAAGCCGCCATCTTTATCTTACCTGAGCAATTCTGTTTTGGACTCCAATCTGTACACAACGGTACTATCTATTTATCAACCTTTATGAAGCCAGGTTGAAGTACCGTATATACCCACGTATAAGTCAAGTCTTGAAACCCAAACAATCGATCATAAAGTCAGAACCCGACTTATATGCTTGTTCAAAAATAAGACACTTAATTTTTTTTTTATATATCTTCTTGCCTCCTCCAATCTCACATCAATTTCTCAGATGCATTGAATTTTGTTGCATCAGCGCAGTTACCAATTTCTTTCACCACTTCAACGATTCAACGATGTTTAAATTAAACCAACTTCATATTTTCTTCCGATTGAACACTCCATCGTAGATGAGGGATGCTCTTACGATAAAGGTGTATGGGGGTGGGAGATACAAAAAACACAAATCAGTGCAAACGTTGCATTGGAATAGTTCGGGAATTACTGTGTGGTCACGTAGGCACAATATATAGAAAAAAAAGTTGTGTGCTCCATGGTTCCTTTCTCTGGTGGGCGTTGGCATATCGTAATCTCTTGGACCAATAGCGTGAGTTTTCCGCATTCAACTTATAAGACCGACATAAAATGCCAGAAATTATACAGTAAAATCAAGTCCCAACTTGTCCGCGGGAGAACTTATCTGCGAATATATACGGTATACTGGAGGCGGCCCCAGACCTTTTCGTTCTTTGACAGTTTATAATATATTGCTGTTGTAATCATAATTACTATAATAACAGACATAATTTGTAACATAAATTGTCACGATTTCATGGAGTTCACTGTAATTTGCATCTTTTAATACAGCAATCTTCATTATTCACCTACACTCTGAGGTCTAAGGTTTTTAGCCACCTTGTGGATGGGTGAATAATTGCAGGGGGAGTCCCAAAAGTGCTGGGGTGCCAACAGGGTCACCCTTTTTAATTCTATAAATAAGAACTTGAAATCAGCATTCAAGGGCACAAAATAGAAAAAAATATAGGCGGCTCCATTCTTTCGCCAAGTCCGGGTCCAAATGAGACACTGACATCAGGAGACGTTGGACCTTTATAGACCTATGGCTAGAAGGGGTTGAGGTTATTTTCTATCAATGGGGTCTTCTCACTGCTGCAGAGGAGAGAATGGATGAGGCTGTTAGTAACATCATAGCATACCTGTGATGAGCCGTGAAGGTGTGCCTCTGATGCGCATGTGTGACAACCTATATGAGCTTGTTGGACATCCCATCCAAAACTATGGGCATTAACAGGGAGTTGGCCCCTTTACCAACCTCCGCTCTTATTTCCACAAGATTTTGGAGTGCGTCTGTGTGTAATGAGCCAAAAGAGCATTTATGAGGTCAGGTGCTGATGTTGGTTGAGAAGACCTTGGTCGCAGTCAGCATTCCAGTTCATCCCAAAGGTGTTCAACAGAGTTTAGGTCAGGGCTCTGCGCAGGCCACTCGGGTCCCTCCATGTATTTATGGTCCTTTTTGCACAGGGAAACAGTCATGTTGAGACAGAAAAGGGCCTTCAAGAATCCGTTCATGCAAAGTTGGAAGCGGACAATTGTCTAAAATGTCTTTGTCTGTTGTAACATTAACCAGTACCCTTCATTGAAGCCATGGGGCTGGTCCCATATCGTAACATCACCCATACTCCACTAAACTTTACAGAAGGCGCTATGTAGTCCAGAAGGTGATGTTCTCCTAGTATGCACCAAAGCCTGATTCATCCATCAGACTGTGAGATAGTGAAGTGTGATTCATCATCCCACAGAACGCTTTTCCACTGCTCCAGAGTACAATGACAGTGCACTTTACCTCACTCCAGCTGACGCCTGGCATTGCCTATAGTGATCTTCGGCTTGTGTGCAGCTACTTGTCCAGGAAAACCAATTTCATGAAGCTCATGAAGCATTAACCAGTGCAGGTGGCTAGCAATCCAATTATGTCGATGAGTGTATTCGTTTGCTGGCACTGAGCATTCAGCAACAATATGACTAGTGTGTCCATCTTGTCGCTATCATATCCTGCACTTGCTGTCAACATCCATCTCGAAAATTTTCTGCTGATGATAGCTTCTTGTCGACATAGTTGTTCGATGTCCGTCTGCAAATCTAACCATGACTTCAACGAGGGGTTGTTCATTTTTTTTCATTTCATTTTATTTACTGTTATGATGATGATGATGATTATTATTCCTTTAATACATCATACATGTATTATATAGTGTTACCCATGTATAGCTAACCATGAAATTCAATCATATTCAATAAGCTTTGCACTCAAATAAATAACCTGGTCATTAAATTTTATTAAATATGATTCTTTCAAATGCAATATTTATTTTATTCATACTTAATATCATTAAATTACTTTATAATAATAAGCACCTATTATTAGTATCAAGGCTATGTCTTGTTTCCATGGCAACACAACCCTATACAGTATATATATATATATATATATATATATATATATATATATAGACACAGACGACCCCTGAAATTTGCGGGACATTCCTTGAGCAACCGTGAATTGTGAAAAATCGTGAATTTTGGATGTGGACAAAAAATGCCTATAAATGCCTATTTTTATAGTTTAAACAATAAATATGCCCCCCAAAACACTTTAATTTCATTTCAAACTCAGTTTAATACATTACCCAAAAAAAAAGAATGTAAAAGTAAACCCGTCTACTGTACAGTACTGTACTGCTATGTCTCCCGCAGTGCTAGAATGTAAAATACCAATGTTATCCCTATGTGTACTGTAATTCATGCAAGCACGTTTTCTTTGGTATAAGTAGAGTAAATAGGTAATAATTTAATTTAATACAAATACAGTAAAATGTACAGGTACTCACCAATAATGAATGATATTGATTGAAGATGATGATTAATTAGCTGTGTAGTACGATGAAGGTATGCAATGAAGATAACGACTGCACAGCAAAGCAGAGGATTTACAGCTCCTCGGATGGCTACTGCGGCATAACTTTTTAGTTCCGGGAGCAAATCCATTAGTTCAACCTTCTCCTAGACTGTCTTAAACTTCTTCTGGCGCTTAGGTTCATTGCCGGAAGCCTTAGAAGGTGCAAAGCGTTTGGGCGGCATCTTAGGGCTTTAAGAAGCAATAAACGAAAAACACAAGAACGAAACACTCGAGATAGCTACACGAGGTAAACTGTTATGATACGGGTATGCTGCGCTGCATCTGCCGGAGATGCGTTACAGAGCAGCAGCCAATCAGCAGCAAGGAGAAATGAATAACACTCTCTGATTGGCTACTTTCACCATCACATGCCTCCTTTTCCTCTACGGTTGCTTTGTGTTCTCTCTACAGTACAGTATTGCCACAAAAAAAGCCATAAAAAATTGCGGAGGATATTTGCGGGATTACACTAACAATTATTAGTTAGGTTCTAAGGAAAAATCTGTGAACGACTGAGGCCGTGAACTCTGAACCGCGACTTCGCGGGGGTCTACCGTATATATACCTAGCAGTGATATCAGTGTCAATGAGTATTACATTAGAAATAAAACTGTTGAGCTCTAAGGGCGTGAATTTAATTTCATATCATTTCTGAAATGTCACCCCAATGTTGCAATAGCCATGACACGTTTTCTCACATCTGTGGGAAGTTTACTTTGAAAGCACAGAAACAGAGAATGACTGCGCTCATAAAGAAGGTATATGAGTTATACTTTGAGAGCAAAATTGGTGACCAGGACAAAGTATGGGCTCCTCATATAGTCTGCGAGCTTAGCTAAAGGGTGTGCGTCCATCTATGGCATTTTGCCATCCCACTGAAATGGAGGAAGCAGAAGGATCATTTAACTGATTATTACTTCTGCATGATGAATGTCTCAGGATTTTCTTCCAAGAACAGGAAGTTTATTGAGCACATGAATCTTGCATCTGCAATGTGAAAATGTGCCACATGATGAAAGTCTTCCTGTTCCAAAACCACCAGAGGTGTGAACGCTGGAGGACAAGGGTAAGGAGGCAGAGATGGACGAGCCAATGCAGATGGAAGCTCCTGCAGCTGCTGGTGATTCAGATTTCAGGCCATCAACATCCAGCAATTCTCATTTAATTTCTCAGGCAGAGCTCAATGAGCTTGTCAGAGATGTGGATTTATCAAAAGAGTCAGGCAGAACTGCTTGTATCAAGGTTGCAATTAGAGAACCTGTTGTCACCAGGTACAAAAATTTCAGTATTTTGACACCGTCATGGAGATTTCACAAAGTTGACAGCCTGACCCATTGCAGTGACAACGATGAATTGCTTTCTGTTCTCGGATGTGAACGTGATCCAGCAGAATGGTGACCGTTTATTGACTCATCATTGTTAAGTTTGAAGGCCATTTTGCTGCGTAATGGCAATATCTACCCTTCCATACCTATTGGACATGCCATTTATATGAAGGAAACGTATGCAGCTGCTAGCGAATCCCATTTAGTTCTTGAGGTACAACTGGAATATATGGAGTGATTTGAAGGTGGTTGCAATTTTACTTGGTCTGCAACTTGGATGCACCAAGTACTGAAAGTGGGATAGCCGAGCAAGAGATTCACATTACGTGATAAAGGACTGGCCTAGGGTCATCCTAACATCATCATAGGTTCCTGGGCAAAGTAGTGCACTGGGGCACAGAAACATACATAGGGATCAGAAACATTGTGAACACCTATGCTCCTGGGGCTCCCAGCCAGTGCCCATTGTGCCCATACGTTAAAATGGCCCTGGACTGGCCACCTTACAGGAAATTGGTTCCAGGGCAGAACAATGTTGCACATGACCTACTGGTTGATCCAAAGAAAATATTTCTTCCACTTTGCACATTAAACTTGGCCTAATGAAAAACTTTGTTAAGGCAATGAACAAGCATACTTGTGACAGATGTTACCACGTATCAGTGATGCCAAGTGTCACACACGTGTGCATGGGAGGCAGCTAAAGGGCTTGAATGAGAGTAATTCCGAGCCAGACCGGGAGGTGGCGGAGTGCACTGACTCATTTTCTCACATCTCTACAGACCAGTTACGGGAAATCCGGCCTGGCCCTGATGACGTCACTTTCCATTTCCGACCCTGATGACATCACTTCCAGGCCCGACCACTTTGATGATGTCACTTCTGGCCCCGCCTCCTATGTCATCACTTCCGGTTCCGGTCCCTTTGATGAGGTCACTTCCTGTACCTGTCTTTAAAACAGCCATTTTGTTCATATCAAGTCAGTTCTGTTCTGGACTCAAACATATACACAACTCTTTGCTATTTTGCAGCCAAGAAAATATTATATGGGTGGCTGTCCCAAACCTTTTTTGTGGTTTCTTTTGTCGAGTTTGTGACGCAAGATAAAAGGAGCTGTTTTCGTTGACCCACAGATCCGAGAGGTGATGAAGGATAGTCACTTCAATGGCCTTCTGCAGGGTGCCGAACGTGTCGCATGGACCGCCTTCAAGAATGACGTTTCAAACTTTATGGGCAACTACAGGGCACCAGACTACGTTGAACAGGTTGAAAGTCTACTCCAGGCATACAAGTCGATGAAGTGCAACATGTCACTGAAGATACATTTTCTTCATTCTTGGATTTCTTCCCAGTCAATGTCGCCACCATCAGTGATGAACATGGTAAAAGGTTTCACCAAGACGTTGCCAACATGAAGAAACACTACCAGGGAAATGGAGTCCATCTATGCTGGGAGACTATTGGTGGACACTGACACGCGAAGCATCAGAGAGTGACTACAAACAAAAATCTATGGCAAAACATTTCTAGTTTTCTCTCGTGCTTCTTACTTTGTAATATTGTAGTGTAGGCCTATGCCACTGGAGATGTTACAACGTTAAATGAGTAATTTCAGTTTTCTTGAAACCCTTACGTGATACAGAAATTATAAATACGTATTTTTGTTCAGCGTGTAAAAATCGTTTGGTTTCACCAAAAATTGTAAATGGTTTGTATAGCTATAGACGCATACACCAAAATTCTAGTCAAGTCAGTCGCCTGCAACGTCCTCTCTGCACTAACCCCTGACTTCAACAAACTTGCGAAAATCAGGCAAGCCCAGGCTACCTATTAAAAAGACAAATGGACACTAAATTTGATTCAGTATTAAGCACCTTCATGTCAAGTTATTTTTGTATGAATACCGTGCATATTTCATCATGTATGTTGAATTAAAATGCTAAATATGCAGTTACTGTTATTTGTTAAGTAGCTGTGCTAACCATCGAAGACAGGTTGAAATCTAGGCAATCGATGCAGACCTCAGCGTTAACATTTGCAGTGCACCATCTGTTGGAATGTATTTTGTAATGCACGTAGAAATAAAATGTATTGCATTTTGTCATTCCAACAGATAGCACATCACAAACACTTCTAGTAGTAAAATGTATTAGTGCAGAAGAATCCTAACCCACCTATTTTAAGTCAGTGGGAAACTGATTTTTATTTTTTCAATTTTTTTTATAATTTTATTGATTTTATTGAAATCACACAACATTCCATACAAATAGATCAATTTTACAATAATAGGATTGAAAACAAATCAACCTCCACCCCTGAGAAAGACAGCATGGGCAGCAGAATAAAACTTAAAGCTAGTAAATATAAGTAAATAGATAAATTAATACGTTAATATAGATAAATGGAGAAGAAAAAGAAATGGGGAGAGAATCTGCATCCTCAGTGCTCTAAAAGCTTATTCTAAAATGTTATTGATTAGATCCTGCCAAATCTAGGCAATCGATGCAGACCTCAGCATTAACATTTGCAGTGCACCATCTGTTGGAATGTATTCTGGAGTGCACAAAGCAATAAAATGTATTGCATTTTGTCATTCCAACAGATGGCACATCACAAACATTTCTAGTAGTAAAATGTATTACTGCAGAAGAATCCTAACCCACCTATTTTAAGTTAGTGGGTAACTGATTTTTTATATTATCTGAAATTGGAAAAAAGTCAAAATGTCACAAAACCTTTTCAAAACCTGGCAGGATCTAATTAATAACATTTTAGAATAAGCATTTAAATTGAGGAAGCAGATTCTCTTCCCCTCTTTTTTATTTTATTTATTTTTATTCATTTATATATTTACATATTTTTACTATTTATTAACGTTTTACTCTGCTGGCCTAGCTCTCTTTCTCATGGGTGGGGGTTGATTTGTTTCGAACCTTAGTTTTGTTAAACTTGACTTTTTGTAATAAAATCAATAAAATGCTAAAACAAATGTATTACTACAGATGTTTATGATACACCATACATAACAAATGCAATGCATGTGTCTCTGTTATATGCCATTTAACTCTTTCAGGGCTGATGTCGACTTTTATCAAAATTCGGGGTAGAGGACAGTAATCAGCTGTAACTGTGACAAAACTCACCCTTACGTTTTAGTTCGACTCTCTTTGCTAGAAGGAAAGTTACATAGCTTTGTTGATTTGACCTTCATTCCCTACGTGTTCATGAGTAGCGAAGAGCAAACAACCTCTAAAATGGCATTAACATCTGGAGAGAGACCAAAGCGAATGTGCAAAGCAAAATACTCCATGGACGTTTTACGAAATTTCATTGACTAGGACTCTGACTTGTCAGACTCCGAGTTTGATACAAGTGATCTGGAGATGGACGAAAGTGAGGTACCAGCATCATCTGATCGGTCCCCAGTTGATTGTGGTGCTGAACACTTTCATGTAGCTGATGCGCCTACAGCAGCGTTCGCCTGGGAGGACCACCACCCACCTCCCTCCTGCTGTGCAAAGACAGCCAGGCAGCAGGCCCACCATGCATACCTGCTGTCCATTGAGGTGCCCCCACACAGCCATTACCACCAGAGATGCAGAACATGTGCCAACAGCAGTCATGGCACATAGCAACTGATGTTTTATGCTGACTTATATGTGAAACAATTGCTTTGTGTGCTTTTCAGAAAAAATATTCAGCCCTCAAAGAGGTAATATGGGATCAGTAAAAGCAGTGTTAATATTTGTGATGCACCATCTGTTGGAAAGACAGAGACATAGCAAGCAACTGGACAAACAATAAGGTTGACTTGTGCGACTCAATAGAATATGTTGGCTAGTTTACATTCAAATTACTGCTAATAAAGAAAGAGTCTTCATTTAATAAAAATTGACAAAAATAGGCCCAAAGCCCAAAACGTTTCTGAGCCACCAATGAAAGATATATTACATATTTATTTCATAATTGTGCAGATAATTATTTTACATATAATACATGCATTTCTATTTACTTCATTTCAAACCTTTGCACATTTATTTAAGCTAAAAACTAACATAAATTCAAATTATATTGTGGACTGTTTGAGTTCAATGTTCATCTTAGACAAGATTTATGACTGCATACTGATTACAGCAATGGTTATCACTTGATGTCTCTGTGCTTAATTTCAAATATCTGTGTAGCAATGTCTTATGTTTGCAGTTTTCCTGCTACAAGCAAATTTTCCTCTGGGATAATCAAAGTCTACTGAACCTAACCTAACCTCGCGGGGACAGACGTGATTCTCAAACAAGATTACACGTCTGGGGACAACCCGTTAAAAAGTGTGTAGTGAACAGTAGTGCTATCCTGTGCTGCAAAGGCTCCATCCACAGGGCACCTTCCCAAAATACCTGCCCCCAGTTCTTCTAGTCCGTGCGTTTTATAGTGCAAAAGATACTGAACAGAAGATTTGACGCTGAGAGAAAATAAAAAGCTAAAATTGCTGTTATCCATTCAGAAGCTCATTAGCATAAGGTAACTGAAGCTTAATGATTAATTTGCACCTTGTAATGTACGCTGAGACAGAAGAGACAGATAGACAGACTCACATAGACCATCGCAGCTACTGGGCTCCACACATTTGACAGGTGCCTCTGTCTGCTCCAAAATCTCTCTGTCATTTTAACTGTTGCATCACTGTATGACATAACAACAGCAAAGAGAGTTTAGATAAGCATTGCGGTCTGCGGATATACAACGTGTTAAAACGCTGCGACTGTTCTGGCATGGCCTGTTTGCATTTGTAATTAGAGAGTAATGTTCAATGTCTTTGCTTATTCGTTTAAATGTGCAGACAGAAGGTGGATGCTCTGCAGCCTCATCTGTGCATCTGCGGGTGTCGTCTGGCAGATTTGTTAATTTGGGTGTTTTGAGCCCTGAAATCTGCCTCTCCCGTGGCTCTTCGTTATCATCCTTTTTGATGGAGTGTGACACACCGTTTACTTCAAATGCATATTTTGCAGTTTATATTTTCATGAATAGAGATACCAATCCTTTCAGGCTTGCATCGACTGCTACAATATCGTCATAATGCTGAACAACAAAGAGCATCTGCGACAACATAGCAATCACGCTAACCACTCGTCCATTGATGCTGTCGAATGCCAGGGTATAATCTATGTGATAGGTGGCCGGGGACCTTGCCCAGTTGTGACGCCCTTTTGGAGGAGAGGACATATCCGCAGCAGTACTTCCCCCGGGGCACGAGAGGGAAGCCCCCCTGGTTTACATCGGGGCCACGGGAATGGAGCTTAGAAGCTCAACCCTATGGAGGCCCGTGGTCATTATTAGGGGGTGCCTGGACAGTTCCTTAGCCGTGGTCTGCAGCACTTCTACCACACCCGGAAGTGCGGCCAGAACTTGATCGAGGAGCACCTGGAGCACATCTGGGTGCGGTATAAAAGAGGCCACCTCACTCCACTCAGGGAGCCGGAGTCAGGTGGAAGACGATGGAGCTTGCGAGAGAGGAGTGGAGGCAGCAGAAGAAAAGGACAGGAAAGAGTTATAAGGACTGAGCATTTGTGGGGTTTGTGCACTGTGTACATTGTGGTGGTGCAAAACGTTAATAAACGTGTGTGTTTTGGGACATCCTGTGTACATGTCTGTCTGTGTCTGCACCATGTTATGTCTACTTTTAAAAAGTGCAATGACAACAAAGTTGAACTGAATTGAATAATTCCATGCATTTTGGAGGAAAGCAGAGTATATGAAGAAAACCCACACAGAGAACATGCAGATTACACACAAGGCAGGATTTGAACCCTCTTGGGGAGCTGTGCAGCATCACTACTAGTGACATTCCCACCCTGCCCACTCCACTTTTAATAAGGACAGACAGACAGAAAGACAGATAGATACCCTAAATAATAGGGAAGCATATTAAAAAAAGTTTAGCAAAAAAAATATTAATGTTCCTTGCTGTTGCTGTTGGGAAGCTGGTAGAGCTTAAAATAAAGAGGATTTTGCGATCAGGGCGTAAAGTTTTAAGTAAGGCTGTCTGTGATCAGTGTCTATAACCAGATGTAGGTCTAAACACCAAAAAAATAACAAGAGAATCAGGCTAACAAAGTATAAAACAAGAGGGCAAAGAATGCTGTCAAAGAAACAGAGCTGTAAACCGGGAAAAAGCAAGACTGTAGTCAGGGGACAGGAAGATCGGCAAAATACAGAAAGCTAAGAGGGAGCATTGATCATCAAATCCAAAACACAAAAGCAAGAAACGTACTCAAAGAAAAGGCCCTAACACTGGTTTTTGCCCCTTTGAAGCAGTGGCGTAGCAAGGTCTGGTGGCACTCGATGCGGAGTTTAAACTTGTCACCCGGTGACGTATTTGCAGCCAGATAGGAATAAATCACCAAAAACGGTATCACTGAAGTCTTATGAACAGCACATCTCGAAAAATACATCGAAATTGGAACAGTAAAATATGCACACGTTTAAGTTACCATAGATTTCCGACATGAATTTCAAGGAAAAACTGAAGAAGCATCGAAAAATTAGAAAAAAATACGTTTAAAAATACCGTCTTGGCAACGTAAAATAAAGGCAATAACGAGCCAAATCAAGAGAACGCCAATGATAATTTCCCAATACTGTCCCTTCTTCGCCTCTGATTTGTCTCACAAAAATTACGCCAAATCGCCAATTAACCAGAATTGTGACACATGATTTCATCGTGTGTCCCGGCTCGTATATATAGGGGCCTTAAGATAGTGGGATGGGGAGGGAGATATTGTCCATTCGCTCGTAGAACGATCCTAAAGTAAACTTGTTTACTTTATGGTCGGTTCTAGAGCGGACAATACCTCCCCACCCCACTGTCTAAAACGTTTCGCGCCGACTATATTATTATGATGTTCGGGTTAAAAATATCATCTTGTGGCACAGAACGACTTGGGGCGATGATATATTTGTGGCAGGGATTAAACCAATTGAGTCACAGGACCGGTTGTTTGTTTACTTGAGCACCAGCACAGTTCAAAAGAAACGAGACAGAACACCCCCTCCCCCCACGCACCACACAATAATACTAAATCATTACAGCATCGCATCGTTCACCCACAATTTGCTGCAAGTAGGGATTGTTAAAGCCCATGTAAACTATTCATGTAAGGCGCATTAATAACCGGCAATTTTTTGTCACCCCCTCAGAGCTGGTACCTGGTGCGGGCCGCACCCACCACACCCGCCTTCCTACGCCACTGCTTTGAGGTGCCTTTAAGCATCCTCTGGTCTAAGAACTAATACACCATAACTTTAGAACAGGGCCCAAGATAGCAAAGATGTCTTCCATCATCTTTTATAGGTTGAACAAGATAACCCTCTTTATTTTTTGACTGGCATTTAGAAGTTTGGTGGGGTGAAGGTTAAGAGATTGTGCGAAATTCAGAAGTCCCAGCATTGTGCAGGTGGGATTCTCAGGTGTCAGGGTAAGGTAATAATTGTTGTAACTTTAATAATAACACTTTAGGGTAATATTGTTTTAGTACAATAAACCAATTAGTGTCTAACCGGGTGGTTCACAACTCCATTTGTTAGAAATCTCTGGAATAAAAGAACTTTCTTAGAGTTGCTCTTGGCAATGACCAAGAAATAATTCTTCATAGATAGATAGATAGATAGATAGATAGATAGATAGATAGTGTGGTGAATGGCTGAAATGGTTCCTGAACTGGGACGCCTTGAAGATGGAAGAACGAGGAGAGAGACAATATCTCCCGCGGGTCATGAGAGGGTAGCCCCCGTGGTGAATCGGGGCCATGAAATTGGAGCTTGGAAGCTCAACCCTGTAAGGGCCTGTGTTCGCCGCCAGGGGGTGCCTGGAGTCCTGGAATGTAGCACTTATACCACACTCGGAAGTGCTGCCAAAAGAAGATCCAGGTGAACTTGGATTGCTCCCAGTTGTCCATGCAGCACTTCCGCCACAACAGGAAGTGCTGCTGGATGATTGGCAGGGAACACCTGGATATAAAAGGGGCCGCCTCACTCCATTCGAAGAGCCGGAGTCGGGAGGTGGAGAAGTGAAGGCGGTAATAGAGATAGAAAGAAGAAAACAAAGTTGAGCAATAATGGTGATTTGCGCACTGTGTGCTAATAAGAAAGAAAATAAAAGGGTGTATTTTGCACTTGTGTCTCTGTGTCTGTCCAGTGCTGATTTACATAACAGATAGATAGAAAAGGCACTATATAATAGAGAGAACTTAATTTTTCACCAGGAGCAAATTTGGCTTTTTACAGAATCTTTAAATAAATAAATAAACAAATAAATAAATACATACTTTAGTCTGAACACACACCAGAATGACTGTAAAGCAAGAAAATTTAAATGAAAGAAAACATCTACCTTGGCAGTCCCAGTGAGGCACTATACAGGCATAATACTCAGTGTTAGAAAGAGGATGTGCAGCATTGTTCATAACGGCACTCATTGTCTAGATGGATGACAGATTTTATCAGAAGAAATCCCTAAACTTTTGGTGATAGTTAAGCTCTAAAAGCTGAATGAACGCATACTTCCTCCTCTTGTATTTTATCATTTGATCCAAACCAAGCAACATTAGCAGGGACATGAAACATCCATACAATGAAAGATAAAGCAGCTCAGCTCTTTGTGTCATCAATATCCTTTTTTTTTAATTAAGCAATTAGAGAAATTGGCAGCTGGTGCTAATTTAACTACCACCATTGGTTCATTTGTTACTGCAATGCAACTGGAGTGGAAACTCAAATCATTTTTTTTTTTTAGCACTTTAGATGAACAAAAAAGTGTAAGGGTCGGCTCCTACAAGAAAGAAAGAGTGAATCGACGGGGATAAAAGTTTTCCAGCATGTTAATCTTGAAGGTACCTGTGGCTGCCCGCTGTGAAAGTCCTCTTACCGGTGCTCATTTAAAAGGACTAACTCTCAACAAAGTAAACTAGTGGATTCCTTCATTTCGTGGCTCCATGGAGAGCTCATTTTTCTCGCTGTCATAACTGCGATTTTACCACATAACAGGAGTTTTTAACACACTTGTTTAATAAACCTGTTTTGTTTGTAAATGCTCAGCAGGTCTCAAATCAGTGTGACACTAACCTAACACACAAATATTTAGACCTACATATTGTGTGTGTGTGTGTGTGTGTGTGTGAGATGTCCAGAAGCAACGGCTAACAGTCACCACAGAAAGTAAATAAAGCAAAGACATCACACAGGCAGGCACAGAGCTGTGCATTGAACATCTTCCACACTTGCCAATAGTTCAAATTAAAGAAAAGTAAAAGACGCAAGGATAGACTCACATCGTCCTGACCAAACTCCAGAGAAAGAGTATAGACAAACAGCCATGTTGTCCCCCAGGATCATTGAGAAATTCCACTAACAGCGTCCAAAGTAAAACACGCAAACTGAAGCCTTTGGCTAATCTTCGGAGAAATCCCTAACATGGCTTCTAATAATTCTTTGCAGTGTTAGGTATGTTGAGCTTAAGGGTATTAGTGGTTGGGGGGGTGGTGTTGAGACTTAAGCCTTTCTTCATTTAGGTTCCAGTCATACATACTAAAGCTGGTTAGAATGGCTAGGTGCAGGTGGTGCAGTGGGTAGCGCTGCTGCTTTGCAGTTAGGAGACCCGGGTTCGCTTCCCGGGTCCTCCCTGCGTGGAGTTTGCCTGTTCTCCCCGTGTCTGTGTGGGTTTCCTTCGGGTGCTCCGATTTCCTCCCACAGTCCAAAGACATGCAGGTTAGGTGCATTGGTGATTCTAAATTGTCCCTAGTGTGTGTGTGTGTGTGCCCTGCGGTGGGATGGCGCCCTGCCCGGGGTTTGTTTCCTACCTTGTGCCCTGTGTTGGCTGGGATTGGCTCCAGCAGACCCCTGTGACCCTGTAGTTAGGGTTAGATAATGGATGGATGGATAATAATAAAAAAATAATAACAACAGGGGTTTTCACTTTACATTTACAGTGGATTCAGAAAGCCTTCAGACTCACTCACTTTCCAAACACTTTATTGTGTTGCAGATTGTGATAAAGCTTCTCGACACCAAACACAAAGTGTGAAGGCACGCTCCTACAAGTAAGAAGGAGTGAATCGGCTGGGGATAAAAGTTCTCCAGCATGTTCATCTTGAAGGTACCTCTGGCTGCCCGCTGTGAAAGTCCTCTGAATTCACCATAGTAAACTATGATATTTAGCAACATGAAAGAAGGCGCAAAATCAACCGGAATATTCAAGCAAATTATAGAAAAAACCCTGATCTAAATCCGTTAAGTAGTTCTATCATGAAAAGCAGATAGACATACAGACAGACAAACAGATGTTGGATTTTATATATATACTAGCTGTGTAAGCCTGTGCTGTAAAAAGCCTGGGATCCTCGAAGCTATTGAAATTGTCAGGGACAAAAAACTGAAATATACAAATGTGAGGTAATTGAAAGGAACTTCTCTGGGCATCTCTCTCCTAGGTGGTTTCGTTTTGCCAATGTGCTCACATCACTTGTGCATTAGCGGTGGAAGGAACAATAAAAGGGATAGCGTTCTGCCGAAGTTAGTGGCTAAGCGACTTTGTCTTTCTTCTGAGGTTTCATTTTGCTGACTTGGAGGCAAAGAAAAATGTACTATTTGTTTGTTTAAACAGTGGTATAAACAACAAAAGGAAGCTGATCGACTGACATAGCGTGTCGGAGAAACTCGAAAGTCGCACAGTGCCCAAAGTAAAAAAGAAGTTGTCACGTATCAAAGTCGCCGTGAAAAGGCGAGTTGTAGCCCACTGTCTGAGTGTCATATGAAAGCTTATTAGGGTACAGAGAAAAAAAAGGCACACATTAGGAAAAAAGCACAAAATGTCAACTTCAATCTTGAAATTTTCACTTTAATTATGTAGTTTATTTTTTCATTTAAGTAGAACATCATAAACTTCACCTTAAAATCGTTTAATTAACCAGTTTCTCAAATCACATCGTAAGTAAAGTAGTACTTTAAACGTTTTGTTTTGTATTTGATCTTTTGCTCTATGTGTTGAATCACTATGTGCTTCCGCTTTCTCTTTCTCCGACATGACACAGGATCCATTACATTTGTGATATTACAGCTCTCTGAATAATTAAAATACTGAGATGTATACTGATATCTTTTTCATGATGATAGAAGTTAAAGCACGTTATTAAACAGGGGAACACGATGCGTGATTGTGTGTGACCGTACAATGAAATTATTGTAGCAGTACTGTCTCTTTCAAACGTACTAACCTCCAATTCCTGTCCTTTCTTTTCTTTCTCCACATACCCAATCACCACACAATCAGCTCTATAATAGACGTTAAGCCATCTGTAAGCTTACAATGACAATTCTTGAAAACTTTTAAGGAACATTGAAATATCTTTGTAGTAGAACATGTTCTATCCCTCTATCCTTCCAGTGTCGCGTCAGGCCAAGAAAGAATACAGCACAAGGTAGGATCAATCCGTGAACTAGCTAGCACTGCGAAACCGTGTCCTCACATGTTTAATTATTAACAATTCAGATTATTTAAATGAAGTTAAAGGTTTATCTATATAATATAATCAACATATTTTGCTGCATTTCATCTTAAAAATGATATCGTCATCATATGTAAATACGAGCTTTATAAAGTGGCGCAGGATGTGCAATATTATACCTGTAGTGCAAGTTTACAGTGAGGTGATAGTACTTATAAGTACAGACAGTTCTACAAGGAGCTCTTGATGGACTGATTGACTGTTTATAGTTCCTGGGATGAAACTGTTTGTGAACCGTGAGGTTCGTACAGGAAAGGCTTTGAAACGTTTCGCCATGGCTGAGGCAGCGTGTGCTTGATGCTGTATCCCGATAAATCTCATTCCAATCAGCTGCTGCTGTGATTCTCCACTCAGATACAGTGATATAAATACTCTGAGTGGTGCAGTGAGAGTAATATAGAAAAAGATGATCCGCTGTGGCAACTCCTAACGGGAGGAGCTGAAAGAAGAAAAGAAGGTGCAGTGAGAGTAACAAGGCTAAAGCAGTTATGGTATTTGGAATACTATGGCTATTCCCTGGGCCATTATATTATTACAGGTAATTTACAATCAGATGCATTACACTAATAAACAATATGTGGTTAGTTTCAGTGTATTTATAAAGCTGCGTCAGAAATGTGGTTCTAAGAAATAAAGGGTAACCACACAGGAACAGTAGCACTGCTTTGACGCTGGGTGCCGCCAGTCTGCAAAACTGAGCGGAGAACTTGCGTACGACAGGGTATGAGGTACCGTGGAAAAGTGCGTGGCTTTTATTTCAAGTGTAGGTTTTATACATCACGATTTGAACGTGGAAACGTTCTTACCCAATATTTCTGTGCGTACGCACCGTTTATACATGAGGCCCCAGCTCTCCTAGACGAACTGCCAGTCTCCTGGAATATCCTCCATGCCCTTGAGACTGTGCTGGGAGACACAGCAAACCTTCTGGCAATGGGAGGCACGTATTGGTGTGCCATCTTGGAGAAGTTGGACTACCTGTGCCACCTCTGTAAGGTCCAGGTATGGCCTCATGCTACCAGTAGTGACGCTGACCGTAGTCAAATCCAAAACGAGTGAAAAAACAGATGAGGAGGGAAAAATGTCAGTGGCCTCCACCTGTTAAACCATTCATTCCTGTTTTGGGGGTCGTCTCGTTTTTGCCCCTCTAGTGCACCAAAGCAGTTGAAACTGATGAACAAGCCCCTCTGCTACTTAACTGAACACATCAACAGCCCAGAAGGTTCACTGACTTGATGCTATACTTTGATTAAAAAGTGTTCCTTTAATTTTTTTGAGCAGTATATAATTTACATCATTTTTATGATCATAGGCACCAACATATTATCACTTTTGAGATACATTGCCTACAGCAGATCACAACAAAACATGCAATCCATATATTATATTTTTTTCTTTTACTTTTCCTCTTTTAATTAACT
The DNA here is from genome assembly GCA_026402145.1 of Polypterus bichir lapradei. Taxonomy (NCBI): domain Eukaryota; kingdom Metazoa; phylum Chordata; class Cladistia; order Polypteriformes; family Polypteridae; genus Polypterus; species Polypterus bichir. The sequence goes on along the minus strand of JANRMT010062817.1, from coordinate 12,641,271 downwards.
GCATAGTTGCTTATGCAAGTAATTAATGCCGAAGCTACTGACCTGTAACTGAATGTTACCAGCAGAGAACTGATGGTCTGCTCAGGGCCCCGACAACTACAGATGAGCGCACTTGGCTTTTGTTAATAAACAGCCTCCCTGCAGCCTCTTGCAAATAAATGCAAAAAGAAAGCAAACAGCAATCCCACATGGAGTAACCTAAAACAAGAAGTGCGAACTGAGGTCGAGAGCGTTTGTTGTGTTGTTTGGATTGATCAAAATTTGATGACTTTCACACACATGAACTGAGAAAAGCCATCGGTTTAGACATGGAAATAGCCGTTCATCCATCTCTCCTTCCATACATTTTTTGTAAGCTGTTCAGTCGTGTGGAAATAACAGATTGTCTCGGTTTAGAACAAAAAATGTCCACCTCAAGATAGTGAAAAATTCCGCTAAAAAGGCACTTCATCTACGTCTAACAGATTAGCCCAAGAAAATGTTATACAGATAACCGTAAGCGGTTTGTATACTTACAAATGACATGACTAAATACTGCAGGAAATAACAAACATTTGTTTTTAACTCTGAATGCCTCCTTCTTACTCTTTTTTTCCTAATGTATTAAAGTGAACTATATTCTAAGTATTTCATCTTTCATTGATGATGCTTTTGTACAGTTTTATCCCAAAAAAAAAATCAGTGCTGAAAATAAATTACTAGAAAACTGACATTTTATTATAGAATAATTGTAATATTAAAATAAAAATGCTTAGTCAACATTTTTTTTTCCAAGTACATGCAACACTTCAAAGTCCTGCTCCTTTCCTCATTTAACAGCAAATCATCCCAGCTAATAATCTTAAAGAATCCATGTAACTTTAAATGCCTCATTACACAATGACAGAGCAGAGCCTACTGCTTAGATAGGATTTACCTGGCAAAGTGTGTCCGAGAACAGATAAAGCTATCATGTAAAGTGCAGCATTTATGCTAAAGTAAACTTACAGCTTAGGGAGGCAATCCAGGTAGTTGTCTAATTCATTTGCGTCTTCCTTCACGTCCAGACAAACTAGAATTACTCAGCTACATAGAAGGAGCGAGGGCTGGACTTGCTAAATAATGCATTGCAGAGGACTAAAAGTAACTTAAGATGAAGAAATTGTTAAAATATTTACACTGTCAATTAGTTTAATGGTTATACAGGTAGAGTGTTGGGCCAGTTGGTAGGTGCTGGGCTGAATAAGTGGCAAAAACCTTAATGGAGTTTCCAGTAATAGGAAAAAAATGAAGAGAAAAGTAAAAGAGGACTTCATCATAGCCAGCTAATGGCAGAATGAAAATTAGGCAAAGGAGTATTAAATGATATAGATAGATAGATAGATAGATAGATAGATAGATAGATAGATAGATAGATAGATAGATAGATAGATAGATAGATAGATCTGAAAGGCACTATATGATAGATAGATAGATAAATCTGAAAGGCACTATATGATAGATAGATAGAGAGATAGATAGATAGATCTGAAAGGCACTATAAGATAGATAGATAGATAGATAGATAGATAGATAGATAGATAGATAGATAGATAGATCGATCTGAAAGGCACTATAAGATAGATAGATAGATAGATAGATAGATAGAAAGATAGATAGATAGATAGATAGATAGGGCACTATATGATTGATAGATAGAGAGATAGATAGATAGATCTGAAAGGCACTATAAGATAGATAGATAGAAAGATAGATAGATAGATAGATCTGAAAGGCACTATAAGATAGATAGATAGATAGATAGATAGATAGATAGATAGATAGATAGATAGATAGATAGATAGATAGGGCACTATATGATTGATAGATAGATGTGAAAGGCACTATATAACAAATAGGCATATATAAAATATAGTATATAATAGGTAGATAGATATAGAAGCCATTATAAATATAACAAATAGATAAGTATATATGAAAGACAGTATATAATAGAGAGATGGATATAATCATAGCCATTACATACCATCCATCCATCCATCATCCAACCCGCTATATCCTAACTACAGGGTCATTAAATAACAGATAGATAAAAAGCTTGATAGTTACATTATGATAGATAGATAGATCCTGCAGTGCCTGCGGATCCCAACAGGACAGCATCAAACTCCAACTCCCATGAAGCTCTGTAGGTGTCTGAGGTACCGCTGTAACCCAGGATGGGTTGCCATCTTCTGTCCTGGGGGAGGTAATGCTCTGGCCACGCTTGCTCCCCCGGTCTTCGCAGCGTGGAGGCAAGGGTCCTGGCCATACGCTACAAGGTCCAATGGCCAGGAGGACAGAAAAGAACAAACAAAAAAGAAACTTCAGAAAGACTGGAGCAAAATAACAAAATCTGCAGGGGTTCCAAGGCCCACTGGGCAATCTAGTTAAAATAAATTATCTAAATCAGTTCTTATGGCTTTCAGGCGTCACATGAAAGAATTTGATAATGAAGCTCATGTGGACATCTGGGGTCCATCAATCCATCAACGTAGGGACTGCATGGTGCCTTGATCAGGCGATGGTGGTGCAGAACGCCACCACAGAAAACAGGAAAAACAACAGCAGAGAATAGTAGGGATTAGTACAGATTGCGGAACCATAAAGAAAATGATAATTCAATGCATATATACAGTGGGATGCAAAAGTTTGGGCAACTTTGTTAATAGTCATTATTTTCCTGTATAAATCGTTGGTTGTTACGAT
>JANRMT010062817.1:12611639-12633544 GCA_026402145.1 Polypterus bichir lapradei | reverse complement strand
AATAATGACTATTAACAAGGTTGCCCAAACTTTTGCATCCCACTGTAGTTTATCACGGGTACACTAAAATTTGGCTGTGAGAAAGCCATTTTAAAATAATGGATTTTTAGCAGTTTTGTTAAAGTGCTCCACCGTATTAGCCTGGTGAATTTCTGTCAGTAAACTATTCCAGATTTTAGGTCCATAACAGCAGAAGGCCACCTCACCACCGTCTTTTAAGTTTAGCTTTTATAAGCTGACCCTCATTTGAAGATCTAAGGGTAAGATTTGGAGTGTAAGGCGACAGGCATTCCAAATATAGGACGGTGGACTTCCAGTGGACTTCAGAATCTCCTATGTGAGTTCTGGGGAACTCTAGTTGAGATTTTAGTGGTTTTCTCTTTTCTACACTTCCATGAAGCATACGAACAATAGTCATTGTCTACACTATCTCTCCATTCTTAACCACTGTAGCTTGCGACTCCTTCACAGGTCTCTTGGTGGTCTCCTTCACTCGTCTTCACTTAGTTTTAGTGGGTGGCTTGCACTAGCATATTTCCTGCCATTCCATACTCTTTCCACTACTTCATGACTGATTTATCTGGATTTCTGGTGTACTTAGAGATTTCCTTGTATCAATCCCCTAACTTATGCTTTACGCAAAAGTTACTTGGTGTGTTCATTTGTCTTCATTGTGAAGGTTAATCCACTATACTGACTCACAACACGTTCAGCCTTCCACATAAAGGGAGAATGTGCAATCAACTGAAACCCCAGAAAGGTGAGAGTAATCCCACGCCAGACCAGGGGGTGGCAGAGTGCGCTGACTCATTTTCTCACTTTTCTGTATCATTTAGTGCCTTTCTTATCTATCTATCTATCTATTATATAGTGCCTTTCATATCTATCTATCTATCTATCTGTTTAATTGTGCCTTTCTTATGTAACTATCTAGCTATGTAATGTTATATAATGGCTATGGTTATGTCCATCTCTCTATTATATATTCCCTTTTTTATATATAGTTATTTCTTTGATATATTATGTCTTTTATATCTATCTTCCTATTATATACTATATTTTATATATGCCTATCTGTTATATAGTGCCTTTCATATCTATCTATCATATAGTGCCTTTCATATCTATCTATCTATCTATCTATGAGGGACGTTCAAAGTTTCCACACTTTTTTTTAACTCTATTTATTAAGAATTTCCAAAAAAAAATTACCTTAATTTTCTACACAGTCATCTTCATTTACGATGCAGTTTTCCCAGCATCATACCAACCTTTTAACGCCCAATTACTACTCCTCCCGCCTTCACCGTTTTCAACGAAAATATAAAAGTGCAGAAACTTTTTGACAGTCCCTCATATTTCACTCCTGGAAGCTCCAACGTTATAATGTATCGGAATCCCACCTTTTTGACCATTACAGGCAGATTCAATGTATTTTTTTTTTTTTTATACGCTGAGGTGATGTCAGCACATCAGCAGCCTTTTTCCTTTTTTACAGCTCCTGCACACAATTTGTCTTGAATTTAAATATTCTCATCTGCATTATCTCCTTGCTGCTTTATATTGCATTTTTATTCTTGGTTTTTAATGGCCCATGCAATGCTGCTCTCTGTGAAAGGCGTCATAAAAAAATAAAAACAAAAACATGATTGAATTGTAGAAGCCTGGCTGTCATTAGTGGCTGAATGTGTTTTGTGTTATGTAATTATAATCAAATTCAATTTAGAGTATTGTCATTAAACGTTATAACACAATGGAAATGGGTTTGTTGGTTGTACTAGTGTTGAAGAAACGTGACAAATCACTGTAGTACAAGGTAAAAATGCAAAAAAAAAAAAGAAGACTAAACAAAGCAATGGCAATTTTAACAAATGTGGCTGGGTGAGGTAATGACAGCTCAGGACTACAGCAAAAAATTTTAGGGCACCAACCTGGTTGTCCCTTTTATTTAACTGAAGACACAAAAGAAAGAAAAAAGTTCTGAAAATATCGCTCACTGCCATCCGTCCTTACTGTGGAAATTCAAAGAGAGAACTGTAAGAAAGACAACGCCAGGATTTTATGGTAGCAGGACCGGAAGGGGCGGGGCTAAAGGCCTTCACCAGATGGCTACTTGGCATTGTGGGAAAAGAAGGAGATGACAGAGTTAGCGGCAGCAACCCCTCTCTCATCTCAGGAGTTTATTACATTCCTCAAATGAACCTGCGAGGAGCTCCTCCAATGCACATGCGTGACACAACTAAGAAAACGTATGCATGACGTAACATTTAGGTGTGTTCGAGGACTGTGCTGGCACTGTAGCCTAAATGGCCTGAGTTCAGTAGGTTGATTCTTCAATCTTCTCAGTCCATTTCTGAGGCCAAAGGCTTTCTCACCAGGGGCCTCTACGCCGTGCGTAGCATTCACACTAAAACATGGAGTAAGGACAAAAGCGGAAATGTGTGTACACACAAAAATATCCAGATGCATAAATCTGTGCGTTCACCAAATTCCACGTTCTTCCGCTCCATAAATCCCGGTCAGCGTGAAAAGTAACTCAAGGGCACGCATCTGCTGTCTCACCCCAACTCCTCCCAGAATAGCACCTCTTTGAATATGCAAATCAATTAAGCTCAGCGTTCTGTGAAAAGACAATGGCAAAAGCACGAGGGAAAATAGAAGAATTTCAGCGAATACCAAGTGGAGGCAAAGGAAAAGCGTACTATTTGTTGGTTTAAACAGTGATATAAACAACAAAAGGAAGTTGATCGAGTGACATAGAGTGTCAGAGAAACTCGAAGCTCAAGTTCACAAAGTCGCACAGTGCCCAAAATGAAAAAGAAGTTGCATATCAAAGTTGCCGTGAAAAGGCGAGTCGTAGCCCACCATCTGAGTGTCATATGAAAGCTGATTAGGGTACAGAGATAAAATATAGTAACACAGTGGGAAAAAAGCACAAAAAAAAAAATATATATATATATATATATATATATATATATATATATATATATTATAAAAAAAATATTGGGTTGAGACGTGATCATTTCGGAGAGACACTTTGACATCCCGCGAGACTAGACATTACAACCTTAGGAAGCAAGACCTGTGAAACGGTGACTTTTGCATGTCACGCCCTACTTACAAACAATTTATTTATTTATTTTTTTTTTTTTAAATTTGTATTAATTTTATTACAATCCATACAAAGCAATCAAGTTTTTACAAAGAGAAAAATTAAGAACAGATCGATCCCCACCCCTGAGAGAGAGAGCAAGCCAAACGGCGTTAAATTTAAGGCTTGTAAACATACCTAAATTAATAAATTCTCTGTGCCTTTTGAACTTATTTTAAAATATTACTGATTAGATCCTGCCATGTTTTGAAAAAAGTCTGTACGGATCCTCTAATTGAATATTTGATTTTTTCCAACTTCAAATAATATAACACATCGGTTTCCCACTGACTTAAAAGAGGAGAGTTTGGGTTCTTCCAGTTTATGAGAATAAGTCTACGTGCCAAAAGTGTAGTGAATGCAATCACAATTTGTTTGTCTTCCTCCGCTTTAAACCCATCTGGAAGAACACCAAACACAGCTGTTAATGGGTTTGGAGGGATTGTAAGTCCAAGGCTATCTGAAAGGTAATTAAAAATGTTTGTCCAGAATAATGTTAATTTGGTGCAGGACCAGAACATGTGACCTAGTGAGGCTGGGACTTGGTTACAACGTTCGCAGGTTGGATCATGCCCTGGGAACATTTTGGAGAGTTTTAGTCGAGACAGATGTGCTCGATATATAATTTTGAGTTGTATAATTGTATGCTTTGCGCATATGGAGCTCGAGTGAATTCTCTGCATTGCTACTTTCCACTCCTTTTCTGATATATTAATTGAAAGATCTTTTTCCCAGTGTCCTCTTGGATCTTTAAAAGGGAGGGATTGTAAAATGATTTTATATATTGTAGAGATGGAGTCTAAATCCTTGAGATTGAGCAATATTTTTTCCAGCATGGATGAGGGTGCAAGATGAGGAAAATCTGGAAGGTTTTGTTTAACAAAGTTTCTGATTTGAAGATAGTGAAAGAAATGTGTAGCTGGAATGTTAAATTTGGAATGTAATTGCTCATAGGATGCAAAGACGTTGTCTATATAAAGATCTCTAAGCAAGTTAATTCCAAATTTTTTCCAAATATTAAAAACTGCATATGTTTGTGAGGGTTGAAAGAGGTGGTTCTCTTGCAGGGGTGCCACAGATAGAAGCTTCTCCGTCTTAAAATGCTTTCTACATTGGTTCCAGATTCTAAGTGAGTGGAGCACAATTGGGTTATTAGTGTATTGCCGATAACGTGTGTTTATTGGAGCACAGAGCAAGGAATACAAAGAAGTACTGCAGGAATTTAATTCTATTGCGGACCAAGCCTGTGTATGTTCTTCTATTTGTGTCCAGGTTCTTATCGCCTGTATATTTGCTGCCCAGTAATAAAACTGGAAGTTAGGTAGAGCCATGCCGCCTTCTGCCTTTTGTCTTTGTAGGGTCGCTCTTTTGATGCGTGGATGTTTTGAATTCCAAATAAATGAGGTTATTGTCGAATCTAATTGCCTAAAAAATGATTTATTAATGTATATTGGGATGTTTTGAAATAAAAAAAGGAGCTTAGGAAGAATATTCATCTTAACAGTATTAATTCTTCCAGCTAGTGTGAGATGAAGGGTTGACCATCTATGCAAGTCTTGTTTAATTTTTTCCATGCAAACGGCGAAATTTTGTTGATATAGAGCTTTATATTTACTTGTGATGTTTACCCCTAGGTATTTAAACTGTTCTGCAATGATAAAAGGTAGGGTATCTAATTTAATATTATATGCTTGAGAGTTCACTGGAAAGAGTACACTTTTATTCAGATTAATTCTGAGACCAGAGATCTTTTGAAATTCTGTGAGTGCTGCTAAGACTGCAGGTACAGAATTTTCTGGGTCTGATATATACAGTACCATGTCATCTGCATATAATGAGATTTTCTGTTCCAGTCCTTCTCTGCTAATCCCCTTTATCTGATCAGTATTTCGACAATGTATTGCCAGTGGTTCAATGGCAATCGCAAACAGCAGCGGTGACAAGGGGCATCCTTGTCTAGTGCCACGTTCTAGTTTAAAGTAGTCTGAGCAAATGTTGTTGATGCAAACTGAAGCTTCTGGGTTAGTATACAGTAATTTAATCCATGCACAGATGTTTGGGCCAAACCCAAACTTCTCCAATATAGTAAGAAGGTATTTCCATTCAATCATGTCGAATGCTTTTTCTGCATCTAATGATAATAATATTTCTGGGGTGTTTGATTTAGTTGGTGAGTATATTACATTAAACAGGCGTCGAAGATTGGAAGATAAGTGCCGGCCCCCAATAAATCCAGTTTGGTCTTGTGATATTACCGAGGGGAGCACTTTCTCCACCCTTCTGGCTAAAATTTTTGAAAGTATTTTAACGTCGTTATTCAGAAGTGAAATTGGTCTGTATGATGCACATTGTAATAAGTCCTTATTTTGTTTTGGAAAGACAGTGATTAATGCTTGGCGAAAGGTTTGTGGAAGAGATTGGTTATCTCTGGCTTCTGTAAATGTTGCTAATAAGAGGGGGGCTAGCTGAGCGGAGAATTTCTTGTAAAATTCTGCAGGGTAACCATCAGGGCCTGCTGCTTTCCCGCCTTGGAGTGATTTTATAGCATCTAGTAATTCTGATAACATCAGAGGTTTATCAAGTTCCTCCGCACTACAAGCGTCTATTTGTGGTATCTGTAATGTATCCAGTACTTACAAACAATTTAAAACAAGTTCACGGACATCTAACCTCGCAGTTGTTGGAGTGCTTTTGGCAGATACACTTCATGCGTTCCCAGCTCTTAAAAATGTTATACGTTCTAGATGGCACGTGAACGACTAAGCGAAGAAGAAAGAGCGGTGCGTCGAAAAGAGACACAAAAGCATCGGAGAGAAAAGAAGGCAAAAAAGGATGCACAAGAGAACAATAATAATCTATGTGCTAATTCAGAAAATAAGGAAAGTAATAATCAGCCCGGACGTCCCGCGAGAGACACTTGAACGTCCTAAAAGATAAAGCAGTGAGACCAAAGGACAGCTGCTGTATAGGGTTTTAAATGATCGACACGCAGCGCGACAAGCAGAACACACAGCTCAGCAGCAGAAATACAGAAGCTGATCCGTCCGCATCTCCTTAACTTGCGTTTAGCTCCACCTGCCCCCCCACAACGTGAGCGGCAGAGACGCGAAGTCGCTGGTGTGTGGCGCACCCCAGGGTGCTGAGGAGGGGGTAAGCAAGTGAAGTGAGGACAGCTGCTGTACAGGCTTTGAAATGATCGACGTGCAGCGTGAGAAGCAGAACACGCAGCACGGCAGGAGGAGCAGAAAGCAAGTAGCTGATCCATCCACATCTCCTTAGCTTGCGTTCAGCCCCCTCCCTTCTTACAACGTGAGTGGCAGAGACGTGAAGTGGCTGGTGCGTGGCGTGCCCCGGGGTGGGGAGGAGGGGGTGGGCTCATGAAGCGAGCAGGGGGCAAAGCCCCCTAGTATATATATATATACAGGATGGTCCAGATCTAATTATGCAGATCCAGATCTTCTGGATGATTTTGATTTATGCGGGGACGATTCCAGTTCAGCACGAAGACGATTCTTCATGTCGTTCTCATGAAGTTCTCACACTTCTCGATGGTCTGGGATTTTTCAGGTGATTTTCTATGTAATAAACTTAATAAGGAATAGCGTAATGAAAATTGCATAATTACATCTGGACCACCCTATATATTAAAAATAGCAGATGCCACAGCACTGACCCCTGTGAAACACCACTCTTAACTTTGCCCAGTTCTGATAAGGTTCCTCACACCATTGCCTTCTATCTTTTGTGTTTTAGCCAATTTTCCACCTATCTACACCCCACATCCTGAACTCCCATTTTTAGTTTGACACTTTCTGAAAGTCAAGATAAATAATATATGCACCACCCTCATCGTATCCTTTTGTTAGTTAGTTAATTTAGTTAGTTAGTTAAACATGACGTCCCTCATCTGAATCCATGCTAATTGTTCAGTAAAAGGCCTATTCTTGCAATGTGCTGCTCAATCTTATCCTTAATAATCCCTTCCTTTAATTTACCTCTGATTCATGTTAGGCTTATTGGCCTATAGTTGCTTGAATCTGTCCAATCACCCTTTTTATATAACGGGATAACTGTTTATATGACAGTGAACCGTAACTTCCTAGAAATGCATGTCAAGGGTTTATATATGTATTCTCTAACCTACTTAAGAACTCGAGGATAAATAATATCTGGTCCTGGTGATTTGTTTGATTTTAGCCTATTTAGTCAACACAGCTCTTCTCCCTCTACAATTTCCAAATCCCTCAGTACCTCCTTAGTAGTCCATTATACTGGTGGGAGGTTAGCCACTTCCTCACATGTGAACACCTCATAAAAATGTGAGTTTAGAGTATCTGCGGTTTCACTGTCTGCATTTTTGATTCCTCTTTTCTTTTCCTGATGCACTTCATCTCATCCTTGTTTGTATTTTTACAGCTAAAATTCAATGCATAGTTATATTCTGAGCTAAGTAGCAAAAGCATTAATTGGTCACAATTTGGCTGAAGTAGATCACTTGAGTGAAACAATAACCTGCTCCCTTAATCATCTTTACATACCCTAACATACTATCCTATATCATTTTCTAAGCCTGCTTGAGCCGAGCACAAAGTACAAATAACCAAATGTGGGTATCTCCACTTTTTTTCTACCCCCCAAACCTCCATTCTTCCTTTAAGCATTATCTTCTAGCAGTCTTGCTCCCTCCTGGCACACTGTGGGAGTCTGACATCCACTAAGCTATTAAATGTAATTTAACCCGAGGCAACAATTCTTCGGAGATCAAATGCATCTGACCTGAACTGACCCCAAACAAAGCAAATATTTGAGTCTGAAGTGTAAAATGTAAAATAAATGTCAGCCCGAGTGAGAAAAACACAAATTGATTTTTGTTTGTTGTTTCATATATCATCAGTGATCATCACTCTGATTCAAGCTTGTGTCATGAGAATGAAATGGAAAAATTAAAAAAAGAAAATGTTACTGTTATAAAAAGTAATGCTAAGAGATAGTGGCTTGAAAGACATAAATAAATGACGAACAAATAAATAGATTTATTCACACAAATTATTACAATCGGAATTGCAGTAACAGAAATGATGTCATTCTCTAATTAGCAAAATTATTTGAATCCAATTTACCAGCACAAGCATTAATTTAATTCACCTGCGCATGTGAAACAAGAGCTGACTGACACCATGTCATCCGTTTTCCTTTTATTACTTACAGTCCTTCACTCAATTTTTCCATTTTACATTAGAGTTGATTCGCACCCGTGCAATTGAATGTTTACTTTCTAAAGAGTTTGTATTTATATCTGTGATTAAAATCTAGATGTCATGGTATCTTGGACTGTAAAGAACAAAGCTGCAGTTTCTGTTCCCCAGAGGCTCAGTGTATATGCCTTCGTCTGCCATTCCTCACCTTGTAAAAGTACAGAATCAAATGCACTGCACTTGTAAAGCACATTTTTATTCTGTACATAGAGGGATGGACAGCAATAGCATGACAGGGCCTACAGAAAGTATTCACCCCGTCGTCACAGTGGATTTAGCTTGGGTTTTTTGACATCGATCAACAGGAAAAAGACCCTTTGATGTCAAAGTGAAAACATATCTCTGCAAAGCAATCTAAATTAATCACAAAATTAAAGCACAAAATAACTGACCACCAGTATTTAGTAGACGCACCTTTGGCAGCCATGACAGCCTTGGGTCGGTATCCACCGGGGTCTCTCTCAGCTTTGCACATCTGCACACTGTCATTTTTTCTCATCTCAGGCTCTGTCAGGTGTCATGTTGATTGTGAGTGAACAGCTTTGATCAAGTCCAGCCACCAATTTACACTAGAACTGAGACCTGGACTTTGACTCGGCCACTCCAGGACATTCACGTTGTTGTTTTGAAGCCATTCTTGTGTCATTTTGGCTTTATGCTTGAGCTCACTGCTTCACTGGAAAACAAATCTTCTCCCAAGGTGCAGGTTTCTTGCAGACAGCTTCAGGTTTTCCTCTAGGATTTCCCTGTTTATTTTTCTGTATTCATTTTTCAGAAGCTGCTGCAGAGAAGAATCCCCACATCCTGATGTTGCCACCACTATGCTTCATGGTTGGGGTGGCGAGTCTTTCATGAAGTGCGGAGTTTGGAATGATGGCTAAAACAAAAGCTCAGTTTCACCATAAAACCTTCTGTTGTTGTGTTTCAAAGTGCACAAAAATGGCAAGAAGGTGTGAGGCCTACATAAGATTCTCTTCCAGGACACCCGAGTCCCTACTCCAATTATTGGCTTTGGCCTACATTGGGCCAAATTCAACTTTGGCTTTTAAAGTGTTAGAATAATAGCAAAATCCCCAAAATGCCCCATATATCAGGGAATTACTGCCAACCATGTGACTGTGTAAGAAAGAGCAAGGATAACAAATCTTTATTAACCCTTAGCTACTCGCACCACTTCTCATCTCATAAGTACTTGCACGGTGTACTTTATGCAACAGTTTTCAAATTGCTATTTATACGCACACTGTCAGGTTGTAATATAAAATATTGCAATAATTTGAAATTGTACAGAGTGAGCCAAAAAGTACCACATTTCAAACATTTATTCTACAAAAACACTACAAGATAAAACAAATTTCATTACGACACAAGAAAGAGGATACAAAACAGATTTTTTTTCACTGTGTTTTAAAAATGATGTCTTCAAGGTGGTGGCCATCATTTATGATACACTCTTCGAGACGATTTCTGAATGCTCGCATGACTCGTTCGGCCATTTCAAGGGGAAGGAAAATATCTTCCTTGAGGGCTTCAAGGTTTTGAGATCGGTGTGAGTATACCTTCATCTTGAAGAAAAATCGTACAGAGTGAGATCAGGCGAATGAGACGGCCACCCGGCTTCGCCTCACAGGGAGATCAGCTTCCCCTGAAACATCTCCCGCAAAACTTGCATGGATCTCTGCGCCGTATGAGCTGTTGCTCCATTGAAACCAGGCATCCACCACATCCATTTCTTCCAGTTGGGGCCACAAAAGGTTCTCTACCATTTCAATGTGACGTTCTGAAGTGACGATGACCAAAAAAATAATGGCCTACAATGCCAAATTCTGCAACAGCGCACCAAACTGTAACACGCTCAACTGTGCAGGGGTCTCTGATGAAGTTCATGAGGTTTGGTTTCAACCCAAAAGTGACAGTTTTGCTTATTTTACATTATTTCATTTATCTTACAGACAGACCTCAGTATGTGCGTCTCGGGAACTGCAGGTCTGACATTGTGGTCAACAGCACAGGAGCACCGCAGGGGACAACTGGGAGTCCTGCCACGTGCAAAAGTTCATTGACGACACTGCTATCGTGGGCTGCATCAGGAGTGGGAAGGAGGAGGAGTATAGGAACCTAATCAAGGACTTTGTTAAATGGTGCGACTCAAACCACTTAAACCTGAACACCAACAAAACCAAGGAGCTGGTGGTGGATTTTAGGAGGCCCAGGCCCCTCATGGACCCCGTGATCATCAGATGCGACTGTGTGCAGAGGGTACAGACCTATAAATATCTGGGAGTGCAACTGGATGACAAATTGGACTGGACTGCCAATACTGATGCTCTGTGCAAGAGAGGACAGAGCCGACTATACTTCCTTAGAAGGCTGGTGTCTTTCAACATCTGCAATAAGATGCTGCAGATGTTGTATCAGACGGTTATGGCGAGCACCCTCTTCTACGCGGTGGTGTGCTGGGGAGGCAGAATAAAGAAGGACGGCTTACGCCTGGACAAACTGGTGAGGAAGGCAGACTCCATTGTAGGCATGGAGCTGGACAGTTTGACATCCGTGGCGGAGCGACGGGCGCTGATCAGGCTCCTGTCAATCATGGAGAATCCACTGCATCCACTGAACAGGATCATCTCCAGACAGAGGAGCAGCTTCAGACAGACTGCTGTCACCGTCCTGCTCCACTGACTGACTGAGGAGACCCCACACTATGCGACTCTTCAATTCCACCCGGGGGGGGTAAATGTTAATATTATACAAAGTTATTATCTGTTGTACCTGCATTGTTATCACTCTTTAATTTAATATTTTTCTTTTTCAGTATGCTGCTGCTGGAGTATGTGAATTTTCCCTTGGTATTAATAAAGTATCTATCTATCTGTCTATTTTGTCTCTCATAGTTGAGGTATACCTATGATGAAAATTACAGGCCTCTCTCATCTTTTTAAGTAATTACAGGCCTCTCTCATCTTTTTAAGTGGGAGAACTTGCACAATTGGTGGCTGACTAAATACTTTTTTGCCCCACTGTATCTATCTATCTATCTATCTATCTGTCTATCTATCTATCTATTTTCACAACCATGCAAATGGAAATGAGTCTAATCGCTACACATGACGATGGCATCTCGATGGATGGTTTGCAGAATGTTGGCGCACAACTCTCTACGGCTCTCCCAGTCTCTCTCAGTGAGTTCCTGCACTCCCATCATTTTGTATGGATGAAAATTAAAGTCCTCATGCAAAATCCTTCTTAAAGACGCATTGGAAATGCCTGACGGAGAAGCAGGTTAGTGCACTGAATGTTTAGGAGACAGCTTGGATGCTTTCAGGCATTCATACAGTCCAAGGAAGGTCTGGAGATTTTCTGTTCAATGTTATACCCATCTGTCTAAATTTAGCCACCCACTGAAGAATTGTTTTCCGATTTAGGATGGCACTGTTAGGAGGAATGCTGAAGTGCTTTCGGAAGATGCGTTGCATAGCGATAGCCGGACCAAGGCATGTTGCCGAATGAAAACTACAAGGGATCGCCTATCAAAGGACCCCCCACCCCAACCCATTCAGCTGCCTCTACCTCGCGCAATGTGACTTCATTTTGGCTCACCCTCTACATGTTTTTAAAGTAATTTAATGCCATATTACTGTATAGTATGACACAATCTGAAAATAAACCTGATCCACTTCTCCTGTGCTCATTCTTCACCCACCCCACTTTCATCCACTGCAGGATTTGTACAGGTATCACATTTCACTTCAATTGTTGAATGTTCTTTGCAGACAAAATCATTGCAAGAAGAACATCTCATCGTTGTCACACATACGTAAGTACCCACGTGGTGTACCAAACATACCTTATGGAACTTGCGACTGTGTATCCTCTCATAAAACTGAAGGGAAACCATTGCAACACTGTACTTGTAGTGAATCAAGCTGAGGATAGATGGCAGATACTGCCGGTAGTATAAGGACATTGGGCAAAAATAACTAAGATCGGTGTACAAAATACACCAGGGCGAGTAGTTAAGGGTTAAAAAAAGATTTATTGCGTACAATATAAAAAAATAACAAAAACTGGACTTAACCGACTGGAGACAAAGAATACTGAAAAATGGAGAATGGGAATGCTCTATGTAAGATAAAGTCATTAATGGAGTCCCTCAGTGGTCCGTCCTGGGACTGTTATTTTTGCTGATTTATATTGCAGTAGCCAGCATTGGCAGGGTATTCACAGGTGGGCTGAGCTCTGCTTTACAGGGACATCAGGAACTTTCTTGTTGTAACTTTCAAGTCTGAGAAGGCAGGTGGAGGCTCCCAGGGCATTTTAACTACAGTCCTGCAGATGATAATGGGAGACTGGGAGGATAGGACATGACACAAGACATTGGACAACAATCGGGAACACTGCGAGACTGGAATAGCCTGCCTAGTGAACTGACTGTTATTTTTACAGGGCGTCTTACACGGCTTTTACAGTACAGCTTGATTCTTCTAGAAGACTAAAGTACATAATTTTTTGTGGAATAAATGCGCCCGTTACATTCAATGTGTGTCTCGGTCTTTCCAGCTCGGTGCTCGTTACAATATTAATGACACTGATTACCGTATAGTTAGTTAACTTGTGAAATTCACAGGTAACACTAAAACTGGGGCAATCCGTTTTACTGCAGTATGGCAGTAGCCAGCATTAGCAGGGTATTCGCAGGTGGGGTAAACTCTGCTTTAGAGGGACACCAGGAACTTTCTAGTTATACAGTAACTTTCAAGTCTGAGAAGGCAAGTGGAGGCTCCCAGGGCATTTTGAACATGAAGTGAACATGAAGTGAACTTTATTGTTATCTCAACCATAAACAAGTATACAGACAGACGAAATTGCGAAGCTCAGGGTCCACAGTGTAACAACATGACATGCAAATAATAAATTAAAAAGAGAATTAAAATTAAAATTTAAAATTAAAACACAAACAAGACAAGACATTGTGCAAAGACAAGACAAAGAAGTAACAGCAATATTGACGTGTAGTAAGCAATATGAACATTGATGTAATGTATGGTATTTGCAATCTACTGTAGATACATAAATATAGTCAATAGATATGTAATATAATAAATAAATATAGATAATACAGAAATGATCAGTGTATGATGATAGTTGTTTAAGATTTGTAAACAATGACAGGTCAGAATGTTTCACAGCAGAAGGATGTCAAGAATGTCAAAATCCTTAAAGGTCAGTGTGAGATTTTCAGTTCTTTTCTCTCCATGCACACTCGTCTTTACAGGAAAGTGGCTCGCATGTATAAAAGTTCTGTTCTTAGAGGAGGTTGAGGCCGTGTGGAAGATCCCAGGGGGCAGCATGGTGTTAAGGAGTCTAACAGCTTGGGGGTAAAAACGCTCCTGCAGCCTGGCAGATCTGGCTTTGATGCTGCAGTATCTTCTCTTGGATGGCAGAAGTGTCCATGTGAGGGGTGTAAGGGGTCCTGCCCAATGCTGCAGGCCTTGCGGACACTGCGTTTGTAAGATATGTCCTGTAGTGAAGGGAGAGGCACCCCAGTAATGTTCTCTGCTGTCTTCACTATCCTTTGCGGTCGGATATGTTGCAGTTGCCATACCAGACAGTGATGCAGCAGGTCAGAACACTCTCAGTGGTGCCTCTGTAGAACATGGTGAGGATGGAAGGGGGAAGACTTGCTCGCTTCAGCCGCCTCAGGAAGTGTAGTCTATGCTGGGCTTTCTTGATTAGTCTTTTAGATACAGCCCTGCAGATGATAATGGGAGATGGGGAGGATAGGACATGACACAAAATACTGGACAACTAGACATTATTGTGTGCCTTTTGTTGTACATTTCTTCCACATTTTTGAACATATTTTAGTAATAAAATGCATTACTATTAATGTTTGTGATGTGCCATCTGTTGGAATGACAAATACAATGCATATGTCTCTGTTAAATGTCATTTGGTAGAGGAAGTTGATGTTTGGGGTGGCATGGTGGCGCAGTGATAGCGCTGCTGCCTCGCAGTTAGGAGACCCGGGTTTGCTTCCCGGGTCCTCCCTGTGTGGAGTTTGCATGTTCTCCCTGTGTCTGCGTGGGTTTCCTCCGGGTACTCCAGTTTCCTACCACAGTCCAAAGACATGCAGGTTAGGTGCATTGGCGATTCTAAATTGTCCCTAGTGTGTGCCGGTGCCCTGCCCGGGGTTTGTTTCCTGCCTTGTGCCCTGTGTTGGCTGGGATAGGCTCCAGCAGACCCCCGTGACACTGTAGTTAGGATATAGCAGGTTGGATAATGGATGGATGGATGGAAGTTGATGTTTGTGATGTGCCATCTGTTGGAATGACAAATGCAATGTATTTTAATATGACAAATGTTTTTTAATGTGCCATCTGTTGGAATGACAGAGACATAGCAACTGGACAGACACACAGACACATGTCCTTTTATCAAGGTGGGAATCTCAAAACGTATTTGAGATATCCCATAATGCACATGGGCATATTTTGAAATATCTTCAAATGAGCAGAGTATCATTTCAAGGTATCTTGAAATCTACTTGCAGTATCTTAAAATGCATTTCACATGTCTCAATAAGTTTATTTTTATTGATTAATTGTAATATCTGCCTTGTGAGTCTGCATCCTTGTTTTTTTATGTTTCTGCTGCTGCATGCATTTCAATTTCCCCCATGGGATTAATAAAGATGATCTGATCTAATCTAATCTAAAATACACATTTTTCCAGATATTTTATTTTATAAGGCATTTTCAAAGATCTCTAAATGATAATTTCTGCTTGCCATACAAACATGTTACTGTAAGTTCAAGGAGTGAATGTTAGCTCTGCATGAGTGACCATGATTGTGTGGGTGAGTGAGCCCTGTAATGAACAGACCCCTAGCCCACCGCCGATTCCTGCTATTTACCACCTATGATGGGTTGTCCTGTAGCTCTTTGAAACCTAAAATTGAAGTAAGAGAGTCCAGAAAAAGTTGACAGTTTAAAGAAAATTGATTTATTTTCGCACCCCACTTTCCCATTTTCCCATCCATAAAGTCACTTGAGCCACTTCATCTGAAGAAAAGAAACTGGTTAAATAAAAAAAATTCATTTTTCATGAAAAAAATATGTACATATGCATTAATTAAGTTTAAATGGCAGCCATGAAAAATCCAAGTGGAATCCCAGTGTCTTTTGGCTAACACTTGAGAGACTTGTCTTATCACTTCTATGTCGTTTTTTTTACTTTTCACACAATTGCTATATAACAATGCAGGTCAAAACCATTTGGGTATTACCATTGTAAGAAGAGTGCTATATAGAGCCCGACCCGAAACAGATTCACACAAGAGGCACGGGTAAAATAAAATAAACTATTTATTTTTCTTCAGCTGGTCTTCCCCATAATCCCTTCAGCCACAACACAGTCCCAAGCACAGTACAAAAGTCACACCAAGCACTCTTCTTCTCTCTTCCACCACCACTCCTCCTCAGCAAGCTTTGTCCTCCTTCCACCCACCTCTGGCCTCCGAGTGGTGGTCGCTGGCTCCCTTTCATTGGGTACCCAGAAGTGCTCCAGGTGCTTGATTGGCGACATTCGGCTGCACTTCCGGGTAAGGTGAAACCAATGCCCAAAATGGGCCAGCAGCTCCTGCTGCAGCACCCCCTGGTGGTGCCTGCGGAACCCGACAGAGCTGCACAGAACTCCAACCCCCATGAAGCCCTGGGGGAGTGCAAGGCACCGCTGCAACCCAGGGAGGCTGCCATCTAGCATCCAGGAGGATATACTGGGCTTCCCACCCTTGTCCCCCTGGCAGATGTGGTGAAGGGGCGTCCCGGCCAGGCATGGGCCCGACCATCCGTCACACCATCTTAATGAAAATCAGACATTTCTTTAAAGATAACCATTCTAAAACCCAAAGAGCAATGCCTGCAAGTCCCACACATGTACAGATATCACAATAAAAAGCCCAAGCATTTCTGCTGTGTTTCTCAATCTTTATGGTCTCACAACCAGTTATACCTTTTAAAGTTTTCTGATGAAAATCAAGTGGCAGTGGGGACCCCCTTCAAAATTAAACAGGTCCTTCATTTGTGGTAGGCTACGACTGAGTGGCTTGCTGCTGCTAGGTTGGCATTGTGACAATGATGCCCATATTCAGACATGTTTGATAGGCTGCATGAGAAATGTCAAATTTCCATCAAATATTTGAGTCGGTGTTTCTTAAGGTGGGGATGTCAATGAAGTGGTGTGGTGGGGAGGTGGCTGAATACAGCGAGTAAACCCACATTAACTCTTTCAGGACTGATGTTGACTTTTGTCAAAATTCAGGAGGTAGAGGACAGTAATTGGCCGTTAACTCACCCTTATGTTTTAGTTCGACTCTCTTTGCTTGAAGGAACGTTACGTAGCTTTGCTGATTTGACCTCAATTCCCTGCACGTGCCTGAGTTGTGAAGAGCAAACAGCTTCTAAAAATGGCAGCGACATCTGGCGAGAAACTAAAGCAAATGTGCAAAGCAAAATACTCCATGGACGTTTTACGTGTTATTTCTGAATCGGACTTTGACTTTTCGGACTCTGAGTTTGATGCAAGTGATCTGGAGATGGAAAACGAAAATGAGGTACCTTCATCAGCCTATTGGTCCCCAGCTAACTGTGGTGGTGAACACATTCGTGTAGCAGATAAGCCTACAGCAGCGTTCGCCTAGGAGGACCACCACTTATGATGACAAGAAGTACAAACCGCGTTGCATCACACAGCAACTGCCACCGTCGCCCACCTGCTGTGCGAAGGCAGAGAGGTAGCCGGCCCGCCATGCATTCCTGCTGGCCATTGAGCCACCCCAGCGCAGCCACTGCTGCCAGAGATGCCGAATAGGCGCCAACAGCAATCACAGCACATAGCAAC
This sequence comes from Polypterus bichir lapradei, assembly GCA_026402145.1. Lineage (NCBI taxonomy): Eukaryota > Metazoa > Chordata > Cladistia > Polypteriformes > Polypteridae > Polypterus > Polypterus bichir. Next base: position 12,616,237 of record JANRMT010062817.1, on the reverse strand, counting down.
AGACGTTTTATGTTGATCTCTGTGTGAAACCAGTGCATTGTGTGCTTTTCAGAAAAGTTTTTTGGAAAAAATATTCAGCCCTCAAAGAGTTAATATTGTGAAGTTTTGCCCCGCCCCCCCCCCATTCTCATTTTGTAACCCATTAAGTCCTCAAGAGGGTTTCAGGGGGTGCTGGAGCCTATCCCAGAAAGCATAGGATACAAGGCAGGAACAAACCCTGCACAGGGTGCTAGTCCATTGCAGGGTGAACACAGACACACACACACATAGACACACTAGGCCCAATTTAGTATCACCAATCCACCTAACCTGCATGTCTTTGGAGTGTGGGAGGAAAGCGGTGCACCTGGAGGCAACCCACACCAGACACGGAGAGAACAGGCAGTCTTCCATGGAGAGAGGACCTAGGATGCGAACCCTGATCTCCTTAGGGTGAGACAGCAGTGTTACCACTGTGCCACCATGCCACCCCCTTCAGTGAAGTAATACTAATAAAATGTGTTTGGCAGCTAATTAAGGGAAAAAAAACAATTCAGGGGTCTGAGTCAAGTCAATTAAAATTAAGGTGAAAGAAGTTAATTAGCAGCAACTGGTCACTAATCAATCTCTTTATTATAAGAAAAAATATTTGGGTGGGAGACTAGGGAGAAGAGACGTGATCTTCTCGGAAGACAATTTGAAGTCCCGCGAGAGACACTTTAACTTGCTCTCAGCTCTTAAAACAACGACAAGCTGCAAGCAAAACACGCAGCTCGCCAGAAGTAGAAAGCCAGCAGATGATCCGACTGCTTCTCCTTAGCATGCGTTCAGCACCCCCCCCTTGACAACACGAGTGGCAGAGACTCGAAGTGGCAAAAAGGACAGCAGCTGTACAGGCTTTAAAGTGACTGACAGGCAGCGCGACAGCAGCAGCAGCAGCAGAAGCAAGACAGCAGATGATCTGACGGCATCCCCTTAGCATGCATTCATCCGCCCCACCTTCACAACGCGAGCAATGTTATATGTCCTGCGAGAAAGAGATTTAACCATGCTCGGGGCCGGAAATAAAGGACAAGTATTGTTTTTAAAACATCACGCGAAACAAGGCAGTGAGACATAATTTAAAACAAGTCAACGGACATCTAACCTAGCAGTTGTTGGATTGCTTTTGGCAGACACGAATCATGTGCTCCCAGCTCTTAAAACAATGACAAGCGACAAGCAAAACAGGCAGCTCGCCAGCAGCAGAAAGCCAGCAGATGATCCGACCGCTTCTCCTTAGTGTGCGTTCAGCCCCTCCCCCCTTCACAATGCGAGTGGCAAAGGCATGAAGTGGCAAAAGGACAGCTGCTGTACAGGCTTTGAAATGATCGATAAGCAGCACGAAAAACAGCACAGGCAGCTTGCCAGCAGCAGAAAGCCAGCAGATGATCCGACCGCTTCTCCTTAGCGTGCGTTCAGCCCCTCCCCCATTCACAACACGAGCAGCGTTATATGCCCTGCGAGAAAGATTTAACCACTCCCGGGGCCAGAAATAAAGGACAAGTATTGCTTTTTACGAAAGTTTTAAAGTAAAAGTGAAAATAATGCATATGTAACAATTTCCATGTAAATAACAATCTCTTTAAATTGTTTATCCAGTAAACCAAACCCGGGGGTGGGCGAGCGTAGCGAGCAGGGGGCGGCGCCCCCTAGTTAAGAAGAAAGAATGAAAATGTGGACACCTCTGGTTTAAGGGCTCGAATAAGTGTATATTATAGCTGGACCAAGGGTTGGCGCTGTCCTCTAACTTTTTCTCCTCTCTCCCTCCAGACCAACAGATGACCCATCAACTAATGTTGCTTCCGGTCCTCAGAAGACAAGCACCATCACTTCCTCTTCCAGTTATCCCACCTCCTTCTGATGTCACTTCCGGTTCCCAGAACACCATTCTCCCAATTACATCATTTCCTGTCTACCGACTATATATATGGCAGCCATTTTGGGTTTTTCTTCAGTTCTGTTTTGAACTTCTGTCTGTAAAGACCCATCACTCAACAGCTTCTTTGACTAAACGGGGTGGATCCCCAAAACTTGGATGTGGTGTTGTCTGTTCTTTTACGACTCATTGTCGTGTTCATGAAACAATTTTACTTTGGGACATGGTGCATTATCATGCTGGAAGTATCTGTTAGAAGAGGGCTAAATTGTGATCATGAAGGGATGCACGTGGTCAGCAGAAATACTCAAATAAGACATTGAATTCAAGTGATGATTGAGTGGTATTAACTGGCTAAGGAAACATTCCCCACTCACCCCTAGCCTGGACTGTTGTCATAAGCAGGGCAGTCTTAAAGCATGGGCATGCTGGGCATTTGCCCGGGGGCCCCATGCTAATCTCTGTATGTTGTGACTTCCTGAGTGGTTGTGTAGATAGGGGCCCCAACGAATTGCTTTGCCCGGAGGCCTATAATGCTGTTAAGATGGCCCTGGTCATAAGGCAGGTGGAATGCATGGATTTATGCTGTTGACCCCAAATTCTGACCCTACCATCTGTGTGCCTCAAGATTCATCACACCAGGCTGCAGTTTTCCAGTCTTCAACTGTCCGATTTTGATGCCCTCTTGCAGTCTCAGCTTTCTATTCTTAGCTGACAGAAGTGGAACCTGACGTACTGTAGCGCCCTCTGCTGTTGTAAACCACCCACTTTGAGGTTTGACATGTTGTGCATTCTGAGGTGTTTTTCTGCTCACCACAGAGTCATTATCTGAGTTACCGTAGCCTTTCTTATCCACTTGAAGCAGCCTGGCCATTCTCCACTGACCTCTCTCATGAACATGATGTTATGGACTGCAGAACTGCCGCTCACCGGGTGGTTATTGTTTTTGGCACCATTGTGAGGGAACTCTAGAGATGGTTGTACATGAAAATGCCCCTCTCGTGTTTGATGTGAACAATAACCTGAAGCTGATGACTTGTATCTGCGGGATTTTATGCAATGCGCTGCTGCCACGTGATTGGCTGATTAGATAATTGCATGGATAAGAAGGTGTACAGGCGCTCCTAATAATTGCCATAGTGAGTGTATGCAGCAGGTCACGGTACAATGCATAAGGAAAATGAAATTACAAAATGATCAACTTTTAACTACATCATTTCATATTTTCTAGTATAAAGAAAATAATTTACATCTTCTCTATTTTAACAACCACCATTATTACAGAAACTGCTGTAAAGTAATTGACATCTTTTCCATTTTAACAACCACCATTATTACTAAAACTGCTTTAAATGCCATACACACTGGTGTATGACACGGATGCCTATATGGAGTCAGATTGAAGTATTCCTTTATTAAATGCATTTTATAATGCATAATCTAAATTCTATAGGTGAAGCATTAGGATTCTGATCACCTAACACATGAAAAGAGAGAGAGAAAAAAAAAAGAACTCCTGATGGCGTTTCTATTTTCAGACATAACTGCCGCCATGCCTGGTTTGCTGAAGATGCGCTTATACCCTTCACTGAACAAGATGCCGTTATGCAGGTGCCAGCGGTGCACCTTACAATACGAGGGAGCTCATCAACAGCAGGTGAGGAGAGCGGTTTGAGCTCAGATTTATATAAAACCGACCTGATGTCTGCTAAAACGTATTTACAAATATAAAAACAAGTACAGACGTGGACAAAGATGTTGGTGCCCCTCTACGAAAAAAAAAAAGAACCCAAAAATGTCTCTGAAATAACTCACAAATGTCATTGGCATCCATCATTGTTGATTCCGTATTTAACAAAAAAATCAGACTTTGCTTTAGAGTTTGAATTCAACAGAATATTTCAAATAAGAACACAAATGAAAATGGCATGGGTACAAATGACAGGGCCTTTAAGCTAATACTAGGTGGCACAACCTTTAGAGTTTGCAGTCCCTGCACACAAGTAATCCCCAGAGCTCTCCAAGGATGTCTGCTCTTGTCCACAGGTTGTTCAGCTCACTCGGCCTGAGCAAACTGTTCCAGCGGTGTCAAGTTTGAATGGGGACTTCTCTGGAGTGCATGTTTCAGTTCTTTCTCATAGATGTTCAGATGGATTTAAATCAGGGCTCATGGAAGGTCACATCAGAATTGTCCAGTGTTTTGTTCTTAGCCCTCTTAGCTTCTTGGTGCTTTTAGCTGTGTGTTTTGGCTCCTTATCCTGTTGGAGGGTCCATGACTTGTGACTGAGACAGAGCTTTCTGACACTGGGCAGGATGTTTTGCTTCCAAATGTCTTGATAGTCTTGAGATTTCATTGATACCCTGCACAGACTCAAAACATCCCGTGCCATATGCAGCAAAGCCACCACAAAACATAAACGTGCCTCCTCCATGTTTCACAGCAGAGCAGGTCTGGTGGTCTTTTCTTTGAAAGCTTCATTTTTTCTTTTCTGAACACACAGCTGATGTGTCTTGGCAAAAAGCTCCAGTTTTGTCACATCTGTCCACAGGACATTCCCCCAGAAGCATTGTGGCTTGTCGATATGCATTTTATATATACAGCGTGAATCAAAATGATGTTAACACTAATGGTACTGCTAAATATATATACTTATATACAATTTTTATGGACAATTTATGTGCCACATATGGTACATGTGTT
>JANRMT010062817.1:12564180-12596639 GCA_026402145.1 Polypterus bichir lapradei | reverse complement strand
TAAAAAAAAATAATAAAAAAAAATTACCACCCGAGAAAGACATCAATTGATTGCAACGAGTGCAGAATGGTACTTCTAGAATCTTAACTAGGAAAAGAAAATCTGAGCACATCACCCCATTTCTGATGTCACTACATTGGTTACCTGTCTCATTCAGAATTGACTTTAAAATCCTGCTTATGGTTTACAAAGCTTTCAATAATCTGCTCCATCCTGTATCTCAGGATGCCTGTCACCTTACACTCCAAATTGTAACCTTAGATCGTCAAATGAGGGTCTGCTTATAATTCCAAGAACTAAACTTAAAAGAAGTGGTGAGAAGGCCTTCTGCTGTTATGCAGCTAAAATCTGGAATAGCTGACTGATAGAAATTCGCCAGGCTAATACAGTGGAGCACTTTAAAAAACTGCTACAAACACATTACTTTAACATGGCTTTCTCAGAGCTTCATCTTAGTTTAATCCTGATGCTCTGTATATTCATCCATCCATCATCCAACCCGCTATATCCTAACTACAGGGTCGCGGGGGTCTACTTGAGCCAATCCCAGCCAACACAAGGCACAAGGCAGGAAACAAACCCCAGGCAGGGTGCCAGCCTACCGCAGGGCGCACACACACACACCAAGCACATACTAGGGACAATTTAGATTTGCCAATGCAATTAACCTACATGTCTTTGGACTGTGGGAGGAAACCGGAGTATCCGGAGGAAACCCACATAGACACGGGGAGAACATGCAAACTCCACGCAGGGAGGACCCGGGAGGTGAATCCGGGTCTCCTAACTGCGAGGCGGCAGCGCTACCCACTGCACCACTGTGCCGCCCCTCTGTATATTCAATTAATTATCATTATTATTCATGGTGACTTCAAAATCCATAGTAACCCATACTTTCTCTTCTGTGCTTTTTCCTGTTTTCTGTGGTGGCGACCTGCACCACCACCAGCTGATCAAAGCACAGTGATGTCCCTACATTGATGGATTAAAGGCCAGAAGTCTACATGACCATCATCATCAAATCCTTTCATGAAAACCCTGAATACCATGAGGACTGATTGAGGTCATTTATGTCAGGTTGAATGCCTAGAAGGGGCTGGGTGGTCTTGTGGCCTCAGAAGTCCTGCAGCTTTTATTTTTTTCTGTCCTCCCTGGCCATCGAACCTTACTTTTATTCTACATTAATTAGTGTTCCCTTATTTTAATTCTTATTTATTTTGTCTTTTTTTCTCTTTCTTCATCATGTAAAGCACTTTGAGCTGCATTGTTTGTATGAAAATGTGCTATAGAAATAAATGTTGCTGTTGCTGTTCTCAAAACGTTTGGCCGCGACTGTAGACTGGTTTATTGCATGCTGATGCCTCAGTTGCAGAGTTTAAATTGAGTCTCAAAATTCCAACACTAAGTACAGCTGGCATGGCTTATTTGAAGGGTTGAGCATAAAGGTCGCTCAGTGTATGTGTCAGAGGCTAAACCGAAGAGAAAGTAAAAGAACTGACGTCCTTCCCATACTTGACTGTGCAGACGAGGAAAAAAAGATTAGATTATTTATTGTGAATTAGATGCTGTATAGCGCCCGACCCGGCACAGACTCAGACAGAGGCACGTGTAAAAACACCAAGACTTTTATTTTTCTTCACCTGTGTGGCACATCTTCCCAATGAAACCCAAAAGCACTAAAGCAAACACAATAACACTCCCGTTTGGCATCACCACTCCTCCCTGGCAACCTCATCATCTTCCTCCCGATTCTGGCCGATGAGTGGTGGTTGCTGGCTCCTTTTATAATTCACCTGGAAGTGCTCCAGGTGCTTGATCACCGAGTTCCGGCTGAACTTCCGGGTGAGAGGAACATGTTGCCCATAGGGGCTCAGGAGTCCCAAATACAGCACCCCCTGGCGGTGCCTGCAGGACCCAACAGTGCTGCACCCAACTCCAATTCCCATGGAGCCCTGTGGGAAACTGAGGCACTGCTCCAACCCGGGGGGGGGCAGACATCTAGCGTCCAGGGGGAGGTATTGCACCGTCCAGGGCTGCTCCCCCTGAATATAGTGTGCAGGGGCATCCCAGCTGGGCATTGGACCCAGCTGTCCACCACATTATTTATAAAAGCACATTTAAAACAACAGAGGTTGCACCAAAGTGCTGTACAAAATAGCATTTAAATAAACACAATACAAACAATCATGCAAAAGCAGATTAATAAAACACCCAATTGTAACATCAACCACAATCCCATCATACACAATGAAAGACAGAAGAAAACAAGCAGGTCTTAAAAACCTCGATCGAGGATGAAGACCTGATGTGAAGACGCAAGTCATTCCAAAGCCGAGGAGCAACAACTGAAAAAGCTCGGCCTCCCCTCGACTTCAGCTGAGATCTTGGCATTACAAGGAACAGTCGTCCAGATGACCTCAGTGCTCTTGGTGGCACATAGGGGTGAAGGAGGTCACAGATATATTATGGAGCCAGCGAGACCATGCAAGGCTTTAAAAACAAACAAAAAGATTTTAAAATCAATGCGACACCTCACTGGTAGACAGTGGAGACGAAGAGGCTAAAATGGAGGAGATATGATCCCGTTTTCTCGAGCCAATCAAAAATCTAGCTGCCACATTCTGAACCAGCTGAAGGCACGACAGAGCAGATTTTGGCAGACCCGCATATTAAGAATTACAATATAATAAAGGCATGAAGTCCTTCTATGATAGATTTTAGTTTAGAAATTTGTCTCATTTGGTAAAAACTGGACTTTACTACTGAGGAGATTTGTTTTTCAAAACTTAGTGATGACTCAAAGATGATATCTAGGTTTCTGACACCATTATGAATCATTGCTGCCAAAGGTCTGTGGACGCTAGGGGTCGCTGTTGCCCCATGAAGCCCAACAAACAGATGTCCAAGACATATGTGTAAAAGCACCAAGTATAATTTTTAATATTTTTCTTTAATAAAGTACACAAAGCACCACCCTCACCACAATTAACAACCATCCAATAATCAATAATCATACAATAATCCAATCCTTCACTCCCAGCAGCTCCGTCACACACCCTCCCAACTCTGGCTCTGCTTGCTGGGTCTTGAACAGTCCTTTATATATTCCGTGCTCCTCCTCTTCTTCCGGGTCAAACGCCACATCATCAGTCCTCAATTAGCCCGGAAGTACTGTGGGCTTCGGTCCTCGTGACTCTGAAGTACTTCCGGCTTGTAAGAAAAGTAGGAGCTCCCCCAGGCGGCACCCAACAGGGCTGAGAAAATGGACTCCATGTCCCATGATGCCCTGAGGGAATCCGGGGTACAGTTACTGTCCAGAAGAGCTGCCACCTAGCGTCCAGGGGGAGGCAGTGTCCTGGAAAGGCTGCTCGTCTCCACTCTTCTAGTTCTGGGATGCCCCGGCCGGATTGAACTGCTGGCCGTCTATCACAGGTCCTAAGTGCATGCCGACTTCAACTACAGATGTGGTAGGACCAAAAATAATGATTTCTGTTTTATTTTCGTTTTATTGCAAGAAATTTTGTGCCATCCAATATTTAGTATCCTCAAAGAAAAAAAAAAAAGAAAGAAGGAGCGTGACCAGTGGCGTTGCTAGCTTGCTGACGGCCCCTGTGCAGCGCCCTCAGGTGGGCCGCTCCTGTCTAGCATAACTCTTAGTAATTTTTTCGCAAATAGATCCTAGGGGCCGCCTGGGCAGTGGTGTCACGCTGGTGACAAACAAACCGGCTCTCTAAATGAAATGTGTAATAACTTTTTAAATCGCTTTATTACACCCACTGTAATAAAAAAATAAATAAATTGTGAGAATGTGATGTGGGAGGTGTGGGTAGTAGTAGTAGTACTAGTAAATAAATATATGTAAAATATGGACCTGCTTACTTTCCCAAGACAACTTTGTGAAAGAAGATGATTAAAATACAACATAAGCTAGAAAGTAGAAACTATAAAATTAAACAATTTCAATTTGTAACAAATTAAAACAACAACACCAGCTGACAGGATACTACTACACAAGTTCTGAGAAAATGGACATCATAAAGTGGTGACGCTCACAAATCCTCACAGTAGTGACACTAATGCACAGTAAGCCACACTAAAGTACACAAAAAAAACAGATTACAGATATGTTACCTTGGTTCACTTCCCGGGTCCTTCCTGCGTGGAGTTTACATGTTCTCCCCGTATCTGAATGAGTTTCCTCCCACAGTCCAAAGACATGCAGGTTAGGTGCATTGGCAATCCTAAATTGTCCCTGGTGTGTGCTTGGTGTGTGTGTGTGTGTGTGTCCTGCGGTGGGCTGACACCCTGCCCAGGGATTTGTTCCTGCCTTGTGCCCTGTGCTGGCTGGTATTGGCTCCAGCAGACCCTGTGACCCTGTAGTTAGGATATAGCGGGTTGGCAAATGCCTGACTGACTGACAGATACGTTAAACTGTTAAAGCTTACAACAATGGAACTGACTGACAAGTCACAAATCATTTTACTTAGATAGATAGATAGATAGATAGATAGATAGATAGATAGGAATGGCACTGTATAATAGATAGATAGATAGATAGTGTCACACACGTGTGCATGGGAGGCAGCTGAAGGGCTTAGAGAGGACTGATTATACCCGGGGGCGGGCGGGCCGCCCCCGGTACGCTAACGCTCTTTCTGAGTTCTCTACAGGTCTTTCCCGGGAAATCCCACCAGGAGCCGACACCTCAAAGCGGGACACATCCTTCCGGTTCCGGTACCAAGGATGACATCACTTCCGGTTCCGGCACAGAGGACGACATCACTTCCGGCCTCCGTCCTATAAAGCCTGGCAGGCAGTTCTGTTTTGGACTCTGTTGAGTAAACTTGACTATGAGCTATCAATTACTTTTGCAGCCAGGAAACCGGAATAAACGGGTGGCTGCCCCAAACCTTGCCATGCCTCATGTCTCTTCTTACTACAATAGATAGATAGATAGATAGGAATGGCACTATATAATAGATAGATAGATAGATAGATAAATAGATATATAGATAGATAGATCTGAAAGGCACTATATAATTGATAGATAGATAGATAGATAGATAGATAGATAGATAGATAGATAGATAGATAGATAGATAGATAGATATGAAAGGCACTATATAATAGATAGATAGATAGATAGGAATGGCACTATATAATAGATAGATAGATAGATAGATCTGAAAGGCACTATATAATTGATAGATAGATAGATAGATAGAATGGCGCTATATAATAGATAGATAGATAGATAGATAGATAGATACTTTATTAATCCCAAGGGGAAACTCACATACTCCAGCAGTAGCATACATAAAGATCAATATTAAATTAAAGAGTGATAAAAACATCACTTCTTCTTTCAGCTGCTCCCGTTAGGAATTTGCCCCAGCAGGTACCTTAAAATACTCACTTGCATGTCTTCTGTTGCGCAAATGTCTCAACAGTGTTTGACATGTGTGACAGATGTCCGGGGACATTGCCCCACCAAGATGCCAGGAGACAGGAAGGACCGGGAGAGGGACAGTATTTTACCCGGGAGCATGAGAGGGAAGCTTTCCTGGGTTGCATGGAGGCCATGGAGCCGGGACGCTCAACCCTGTGGGAGAACGTGTCCCCTGCCAGGGGGCACCTGGTCAGCTCGAGAACGGTGGTCGGCAGCACTTCTGCCACAACAGGAAGCACTGTCAGAAGAGGAGCTGAATCGGCATGCAGAACTTCCGCCACACCTGGAAGTGCTGCCGGATGCTAATCAAGAAGGACCTGGAGCACTTCCGGGTGGTATATAACGGAGGCCACCGCACTCCAATCGGGGCTAGAGTCGGGAGGGAGAAGACAGGAGCCAGAGGAGGAGGAGAAGGTGGCTGAAGACTTAGAGAGAAAAGATAAAAGATAGAGAGAGAAAGAGACTGAGTTGGCCGGTTTTGGCATTGTGGTGTTGTTTGTCACATGTGAGAGAAATAAAGCGTGTGTATTCGGGACACAATGGTGATTGACAGGTTTACAGAGGAGATTAGACAGGAGTCCCTGTGGACTGTGATGTTTGTTGATGACATTGTGATCTGTAGTGAGAGTAGGGAGTAGGTTGAGGAGACCCTGGAGAGGTAGAGATATGCTCTAGAGAGGAGAGGAATGAAGGTCAGTAGGACCACCAAGACAAAATACATGTGTGAGAATGAGAGGGAGGTCAGTGGAATGGTGAGAACTCAAGGAGTAGAGTTGGCAAAGGAGGATGAGTTTAAATAATTGGGATCACAGAGTAATGGAGATTGTTGAAGAGAGGCGAAGAAGAGTGTGCAGGCAGGGTGGAGTGGATGGAGAAGAGTGTCAGGAGTGATTTGTGATAGACAGATATCAGCCAGAGTGAAAGAGAAGGTCCACAGGACGGTAGAGAGACCAGCTATGTTATATGGGCTGGAGACGGTGGCATTGACCAGAAAGCAGGAGACAGAGCTGGAGGTGGCTGAGTTAAAGATGTTAAGATTTGCATTGGGTGTGACAGGGATGGACAGGATTAGAAATGAGGACATTAGAGGGTCAGCTCAAGTTGGATGGTTGGGAGACAAAGTTAGAGAGGCGAGATTGTGTTGGTTTGGACATGTGCAGGGGAGAGATGCTGGGTATATTGGGAAAAGGATGCTGGAGCTGCCAGGTAAGAGGAAAAGAGGAAGGCCTAAGCGAAGGTTTATGGATGCGGTGAGAGAGGACATGCAGGTGATGGGTGTGACAGAGCAAGATGACGAGGACAGAAATATATGGAATAAGATGATCCATCGTGGCGACCCCTAACGGTAGCAGCCGAAAGAAGAAGAAGAAGATTCGGGACATTCGGTGTCTCTCTGTCTGTGGCCGAGCTGGTTTCTCACACACACCAACTTGGCACGCTTGTTTTCGATTGAGAGTACAGCCAAGACATCAAGTCGGTCTTGCTACGTGGTGCTTCTGAGGTCACTTTTTAACTTGTTGAACGACCGTTCACACGCAGTAGTCACTGACGTAGTCAGCAGTAGCATGTAAGCAAACGTCACTGGAAGTAGACGACGGTGCACAGTGATCTAGCGGCAACAGTTCAGCTACTTCAAAGACAGTTGACTTGGTTGACAGGATCGATTTAAAACATACAGAAAATGACAACAATTGAGCGGAAAACGCCGGTGACATGTCGGTGCTATAACGTTCAACGAGAAGATCGCTGTCAGCCATTGAGGTCAAGACATTGAAACATTAAAGCCACAGCATTGAGACTGTGAAACCACTATTTAAATTAAGTTATTAAAAATAAAAAACAAATCTATATGGCCCCGAGTGCCCCCCTCCCCCACAACCGAAGCTCGTAAGCCCTGCACAATCCACTGCTACGCCAATGAGCGTGTCATGAAATGACTGACATGTGCCTGGAAAAAGAAGCTGTTGAAATTCCAATAAAACTGCAAGTAGTTGTTCCTTCCTTTGTGTTCATTCTTACATTTCAGTTTTACCGCGAGGGCACTTGAAATAACTTTGCTAGAACTCTTTGCTAGGAATTAAAATCCATGCATAATGCAGCAGGAGAAATACACTGGCCAAGAGAACAATGTTTAAGAATCCTCGTCTAACTATCCTAACACACAAAACAGCTTCCCATTGTAGTGCACCTGCTTTGTAAGTTAATACGCTCACCTTTATAAAAAGGAAACTACTAATTAATTCACTAGGGGGAAATGGAGATGATCAAAACAGAAAGCTATGGGCCTCAGACTGTCTGGAGGAGCCATTAGGCTTACGAACACTGAATAGAAATAACGAAGATCATCAAGAAATCATACAATATCTATGTGTGATATATACATACTGTAAGGACCCAGGGGGGTTTGGGAGGGTGGTGTGAGGGGTCCGACAGACAGAGAAATAGAATAAGCTACTTTAGATAGATAGATAGATAGATAGATAGATAGATAGATAGATAGATAGATAGATATGAAAGGCACTATATAATAGATAGATAGATAGATAGATAGATAGATAGATAGATAGATAGATAGATATGAAAGGCACTATATAATAGATAGATAGATAGATAGATAGATAGATAGATCTTTATTTGTCCCGAGGGGGAAATTTTGCTTTTTACAAAAGCTATTTAAATAAATAAATACATAAATAGGTAGTTAAGTGTGTAAATAAATAAATAAATAAATAAATCTACACATATACTTTGGTTCGGGCATCACAGAGTTATAGAAGATGTGAATGATGTCACTTGTCACGTTAAAGAACACAGTCTACTAAGGAAAAATAGACTCCTCTGCCTTTTCTCCTCTAGCTCCTCAGTGTTCTGAGACCCATCCAGCCTGTCCTTGATGTGTCCTTGCTGGAGTGGACTACGTTTGCATCCACTCATTGAATAAGTGGCTGGACATAGAGGCCGTTTGGTGTGGTGAAAGTCAATAAGGAGTTCCTTGGTTTTGCAGAAAATTCTCAAAGTTCTCCCCCCTAACTCCTCTCCTTTGTCTCATCACCTTTATCAATATACCACATAAGCGCAGAATAATCTGAGAATCATTGCTAATGACATGACCTGCTGTTACTTTTATAGTTGGAGGTGCTCAGAGCGAGCAGAAAAGCAGACAGGTCTGTTCCTTGTGCTACTCCAGTGTTGCTCACACAGTCCTTGAGTCTCACACACTGCTGTTTGCCCGACTGACAGTCCATTATCCAGGACACCATAGGCTCATCCACCTGCATTTACCCCTAAACAGGGATGGCTGGATGGTATTGAAGGCACGGGAGGAATCAAAAACCATAACCCTCAGAGTGCTGCCAACTAACCAAAAGTTTTGCTTATGGTATGCATGTGAAATAAATGCGGTTCAGCCTGATACAGTGTAGAGTACTGCTTTTATTTCTGAGAACACAATAAAAATTAATTGTTGCTAATCCAAAACTTAAAAAAGTAAACAAATAAAATTGTGCGATGATACAGTTTGGTGTGCATGGCAAAATGGGTTCGTATTATGGCACAGCTGGAAAAACAGAGATAGTAAGAGAACAGCAATTGTCATGTGTGGTTTGTGTCATTGTCTGGTTGTACCTGTTCATCATTATAATAAAAAAAATGTGAATAGGTATTATGAACTGTCATACACGTGCTAATGGAGGGCAGCTGAAAGGACCAAAAGAAGGTAATTCCACACCAGGCCAGGGGGAGGCGTGGTGCACTAACCCTTTATCTGTTATCTCTACAGACCAAACATGCGAAATTCTGCCTGGATCTGATGACATCAGTTCTGATTCCGGTCCTGAAGACGTCCGGTTCCGACCCCCATGACACCACTTCCGCTGACCTGAATCAAACCTGTACACTTCTGTACTAACAATTCATCGATTTTTGCAGCCTTATTCAAGTATACGGGTGGCTGCCTCAAACCTCTTTCTCTGTCAAGGCCTGTTATTTTCACACGACCTATGAATTACCTGGAAAGGAGCACCTGACTCTGAAAGGCCAACAATATCTAAAAGGGGCGGGGCTTATACCTAAAAAGGTGAAGGTGCAGCGGCAGAAGGCAAGAGAACAGAGCCAGAGAAATGTTGGCTACCTACAGGAGGAGTCGGGTGATCTCGGGTTCATTAATGGAAGGCAAGAGATCTTTTCGAAATAGAGGATCATTTTATCTTTTTTATGGAGAGCATGGGAGAGGGCCTGACGTGCCTATTTGAGGAGGTTTCCCAGTATTGAGGTATGGCTTGGCATAACCCTTGCAATAATAAACATTAGAGAAAAAAAATAATGGTACTTTTATGGATTGACATACAAGGGACTATTTTATTTCACTTAGTTAATCCTTCAAGATAATTATTATTTGTGTATTCATGCTTTATTAGTGGAGTGTCTTGTATTGTAATCCATCAGTGTGAGGGGGGTGTGCTGCAGTTTGCGATTTTTGTAAATAATTGTTTACAGTAATCTGCAGTGGGTTGGCGCCCTGCCCGGGGTTTGTTTCCTGCCTTGCGCCCTGTGTTGGCTGCGGCGGATCCCATGACCCTGTTGTTAGGATATAGCGGGTTGGATAATGGATGGATGGATGTTTACGGTAATAATTGTATTTCAGTCAGTCAGTCATTCTCCAACCTGCTATATCCCAGCCAACATAGGGCGCAAGGCAGGAACAAACCTGGGCAGGATGCCAACCCACTGCAGGGCACAAACACCCACACACCAAGCACACACTAGGGAAAATTTAGGATCGCCAATGCACCTAACCTACATGTCTTTGGACTGTAGGAGGAAACCGGAGCACCCAGAGGAAACCCATGCAGACACGGGGAGAACATGCAAACTCTACACAGGGAGGACCCGGGAAGAGAACCCAAGTCTCCTTACTGTGAGGCAGCAGCGCTACCACTGCGCCCTCCTTTTATTTCAACCAGTCAGTCAGTCAATCAGTCATTGTCCAACCTGCTATGTCCTAACACAGGGTCACGGGGGTCTGCTGGAGCCAATCACAGACAACACAGGGTGCAAGGCTGGAACAAATCCCTGGGCAGGGTGCCAGCCCACCACAGTATTTCAATCATGATTTATTTATTTTTTACTTTTTGCTGCCGTTCTAAGGATCGGTAATGCATATTATAATCATGCCATCCTGGTAAGGGAAAATGGTCCAGAGGAGCGGCACAAAGAGAGGGAGGCCACCAAGAGACCTATTAAAACTCCAAAGGAATTTCATGCTACAGTAACTGAGATAGGAGAGGCTGACAACAGAGGGACTGCCTGGGTGCTTCATCAGTTGCAGCTTTATTGGAGCGTGGCAAAGAGAAAGCCACCGTTAAAAAGAACATGAACCTGAAAGATTCTGAAATCAGCGTGAAGATGGTTCTAAAGGTCTGATGAGAGCAAAATTGAACATTTTGGCCATCAGACTGAATGCTGTATCTGAACACTGCATATTATTAGAAACACCCCATCCCCACCATAAAAGCTTGTGAGGGTAAAATGAATGAAGCAGAACATGGGGAAAACCTGGAGCAGGGGTGTCCAGCTCCGGTCCTGGTGGGCCACTGTGTCTGCAGGATTTCATTCTAACCATCTTCTTAATCAGTGTGCCATTTTTGCTGCTGATTAACTTCCTTTGCCTTTATTTTAATTGACGTGACTCAAGACCCTTTAGTGCAGGGGTGGGCAAAGTCAGGCCTGGAAGGCTGCAGTGGCTGCAGGTTTTTGTTCCAACCCAGTTGCTTAATTATTAATTTAATTAAACCAAATAGTGCATGATAAATACACAAAGGTGTAAATGGAAACAAGCTAAATTGAGGACTGCTGGTTTCTTTTGTCATTTGAATCTTATAGCTAATAAGGAGCAACTAAAAACCAAGAATACAGCTGTTTAAGCCTAAAATAAGCAATAAAGATTCAAAATCCTAATGAGTGACAAAATAAAAATGAAGCAGAAGTGTTACTTGAGCAACAAGGGCTTCTTATTAAGTGGCTGGGTTGGAACAAAAACCTGCAGCCACTGCGGCCCTCCAGGAACGACTTTGCCCACCCCTGCTTTAGTTGTTTCTTTTTCCTTAATGAGCAGACAAACAATAATGAGACACAAAACAAGCCAGCGAACTTAAAAATAAAGAAAGGTGAAGGTCTCGGTCATGTTGGTCTGTTCAGGTCACCAAAACATCTTGACGGTGGTCTTAAAAAAAAAACAGAAAATCAACAGCCTACTTTGGCCGAATGAGAGCAGCAACAAGTCCTGATGTTGAATAACGGCTTTAATTAACAGCAAGAATTGGCTTTTCATTAAGAGACTGGTTGGAGTGAAATTACCCTCAGCAGACGACCAATCAGAGCCACCGCAGGGACTGCTGGGAGTTGAAGTTTTCACTCTCCTTTAGTGCCACTACAAGTCTACTGTGGTAGAATGAGCGCAGCAACTGGCCATGGAATGAAATAATGGGTTTAATTAACAACAAGAGTGGGCTTCTAATTAAGAAAGTGGTTGGAGTTTGATGTTCCAATTTAGCTGGTCATTAGTTGGCTCGTTTCACGTCTCATTTCTGTTTGGCTGCCATTTAATGAAGAAACGAATCAATTCAGAAGACTGAACCCTCAAAAAACATGGCTATAAAAATGAAGGGAAAAGGAGTTAATTAGCAGTGAAATCTGCTCGCTGATTAGGAAAAGGGTTAGAATGAAAACCTGCAGCCACTGCGGCCCATCTGGACCGGAGTTGGACACCCCTGGCCTGGAGGAAAACCTGATGCAGTCTGCAAGAAAAGTACACCTTGGGAGAAGATTCATTTTCCAGAAAAAAACAGGTCCAAGAATGAAGCCCAAGCTAAACAGGAAGGGCTTCAAAACAATAAGGTGAAGGTCCTGGAGTGGTTGAGTCAGAGTTCAGGTCAAAGTCCAACTGAGAATTTATGGCTGGATTTTTATATTATATAAAAAAAAAAACGCAACAGTACCAGAAAACTTCCATAGAAGAAGAACAACCTTGGCTGATTCCAGAAGTGCAGGATATGAGCTATGAGGACAGATTGTAGTCCAGCTTTTTCAGTTAATCAAGTAAACATTAAGAGGTAACATAACTGAAAATCCACCCATTTTGTAAACCTGCTTATCCTGAACAGAGTCACGGGGCAGTTGGAGCCTATCCCATCATTCATAGGCCACGATTCAGGAATAACACCATAGCAAATGATAACATAATAGCAAATGACTGAATATTATTAACATAATAGCAAATGATTGAATATTATTAAGGGAGTTAATACAGTGGAGCCACACAATGTTATTTTGCAATGTTTTCTTCAAAAGGGTAATGGTAACGAAAGTGGGCAAAGGTTAAGGGTACATTTGTTTTTTACAAATGTTAGAATGGTTTTCTCTGCACAGAGAATCACAGACACATGGAATAAGTGGAATAGTAGGCAGTACGACTGTTGTGATGTGAGATTTTGCATATAACTTGATAAATAGTTTGTATGTCTTTATTTGTAATTTAGGCAAAGCAATGTAATTTAGTGTTTACCACCCCCCCAACAACTTAGTCTCTTTGAATTTTACGACAGAGTTGGGAGAGGATGTGCCTTAACTCTTTGGGGGCTGAATATTTTTTCCAAAAAACTCAGTTTTCTGAAAAGTTCACACATAAGTCAACATAAAACTTCTGCTGTTATGTGCTGTGGCTGCTGTTGGCATATGTTCAGCATCTCTGGCAGCAGTGGCTGCATGGGGGCACATCGATGGTTAGTAGGAATGCACAGTGGGCCAGCTGCCTGGCTGTCTTCGCACAGCAGGTGGGTGGCAGTTGTAATGTGACGCAATCTGGTTTGTACCTCTTGACATCATAAGTGGTGATCCAACCAGGGAAAGGCTTCTATAGGCGCATCAGCTACACAAAAGTGTTCAGTGCCTCGATCAGCCAAAGACCGATCAGATGATACTAGTACCTCACTTTCATCCATCTCCAGATTACTTGCATCAAACCTGGATTCCGACAAGTGAGAGTCCTATTCAATGAAATTACGTAAAACATCCATGGAGTATTTTGCTTTGCACATTCGCATCGGTCTCTCGCCAGATGTCAGTGCTATTTTAGAGGTTGTTTGCTCTTTGCTACTCATGCATGCGTAGGGAATCGAGGTTAAATCAACAAACCTATGTAACTTTCCTTCTAGCAAAGACAATCAAACTAAAACATAAGGGTGAGTTTTGTTGCAGTTTACAGCCGAATACCGTCCTCTACTCCTGAATTTTGACAAAAGTCAACATCAGCCCTGAAAGAGTTAAACCTGTTTGGAGAGTGTTTCTTTGCTAAAGTCTTTCTCTCATTCCCCATTCAAAGCCAGGTTACCTTAACATATGGCTTGGGGGCGGGATGGCAGGTGTTAAGATGTTCTATTTTCCCCATTGGTCTGAGGTATGGATGTTTGAAATTGGCTTGTCTCAGAGGCCTCTAAGTACCATGATGTCCTATTGGCTGTAGGGGTTGGGCAGAAAACACATAAATGTGCTTGCTTTATCTCTCCCTTGCTAACCTTGAACAAACATGTGGCTGAAAGCTGTGCACCAATGATGCCTTAACTAGAGACATTTTAAGTAACTACAAGTCTGTGTGCCGCCTGAAACTACATATCACCATTTAATCAGGTTGTATGTTGCCAATATTCAGATGTACTTTGCATTTGGTTATTATTTATGAATATTATCAGTAATAAAGTATCTATCGATCTATCTATCTATCTATCTAATACATTATTGTATGTGTAACTTAACTCCTGCTTGTCTTTTTACTACATCTAATTCCCTGAGGTTATAGATATAGAAGGGAAGATGGGGGGATAAGTTATATACAATAATACCTTATAAACAGTGGTAAGTCTGTGAGATTAGGCATTCTAAGCCTACATATTAATAATACAATAGGAGAAAGTAGAGCAATATATTACTCTACCAAGATAAAATAACGACTATGGAGAATTTCCAAACTTTGAGTGGGTGAATAAAATTTAAGCAAGTAAAGCTAAACCAAATGGCCAGTTCTTCTTGTAATTGTTCATATCGTTCCTATTGGTTCTTGTTTAGCGATTTTTGTGTTTTGTTTTTTCCCATCCTGCTTGTGTTTTTGGTTTGCAATCCTGACTCCCATTTTGCGGATGCCATTTGCCTGCCTATTTGCATTCTCTTATATGATCGCCTGCCTGTGGGATTACAGACCCAGCTGATTTTACTATGTCACCATTCTTCTTGTTCTTTCATGTCATCCCAATCTTATATTCAAATAATGGCACAAACTGCCCGGCGAGCTTGATATGGTGCTGCCTTCCTCATAACTCCTCATCCCGAGACTCTGTTGCTAGAGGGTTGTGTTTCAGAGAGTGGCCTCCATTGAAGGGCCAACCTCCTGTGATGACATTCCAAATACTCTTACATTTAGTAATAAATCTCTTTCTGTATGGTTTGTATAAGGCAAAAAATAAATACGTTTACATTTTTCTTCCCCTTTTATTTTTGCTTTACAGTTCAATGCCAACCAATCCCAGTTTAAGCAAAGTATCTGAAATTGCTTTTAATAAGATGATGCAAAACAGTTTTATGCACCAGTTGAGGCTTGTGGTTCTCTTTCATGTGTTGATTTGTGCTCTTCACCTGTGCCACCTCAAAGCCTGATTCATTGGCAGCAATCACAAATATTCAAAGAGAAATTCTTAACCCCATGGCGTTCCAATAGACCTTCAGTGAGAGGCAGATTGTCCATTTAAAAATGGACTAACCATACTGTACTTCCAACTTCTGTTACTGAATACAGTCAAGCTACAACACATAGCATCACATTCTCAAACCCGCCTCGTCCAACTTAGCATAGTGGAGTTAAATATCCTATCTGGGCAGCACTGGACACAACCCTGAAAAGGACAGGTGGCCATTAAGGGGTTCATTTACTCACACCTTAAACTCATGGGACTAATTTCCAATTACCATACACGCTTTTAAGGAGGTAAGCGGTAAATAAGACTAACCAGGGGATACCAGGCATTGACACCTGGCAGGTCAATTAACGCCACCCCACATAACCAAGAAGGTGCCCAGTGTCTCTACTTTCTTCTACCTCCCCTTATATTCACCATATTCTATAGGGGCACCAAAAGACCATTCCGACCATCTGCATCACTGTCTGGTAATGGAAGTGTGGTGTCACTGACCATAAGGTCCCACGATGGATAGTGCAGAAAAGATCCTTGGGACCTCTCTGCCCTTCATTAAAGACATCTCTATAAAGCTTTGCATTTGAAAAGCCTACAGCATTGTGAAGGATTACTCTCAATCCTCTCACAGCTTCTTTGTCCCATTTCCATCTGGCAGAAGGTACTGTGGCATCCAAACCAGTTCTGCCAGGTTCAGCAATAGCTGAACTCTCTTGGATTTCCAAATTCTGAACTCTGTGCTGCCTCCTGGCACTCTGATCTGCTCCTAGTAGCTCATGTGGCACCTGGTGCCACTGCTGCACTGCCAAGTTACTTGCCTGCCTATGGAAAAGTCATCTCCGATAAAGGAGCACTGGAATCATCTGGTAGGAGGGTCCTTCACCAGATTGGCCAGCCCAGCACTGACTCAGCTGTAGAATAGCCAGTAGGGGGGAGGCGGCTTGTTGGCTGATGTTTCCAAGGCTTGTCTGACTCCGTTTCTACAGTCTGCCTGTGGCTCTACAATTAGCTGTTGGACAGACATTGGCATCTTTCATTTATGTTAAGTAGTTTCTACTTTGTTTTTGATGTATTTGAAAAAATCTGCATCCTTATATGTGACAGTTCTGTATTTAATGAGTGGCAGAATCCATTGTTGAATTTTGCCTTGAGAGCTAAACCTGGTGAGGAGTGCTGTGGAAGAACAAAGTAGTTTGTACTGTTGTGTTGTATTTCTGAAGTGGCCATGATAGATTAGCAATCTAGCTCTGTGAAGCGGATTACTTGTGTTCTGCTTTGCATGCTGCATTTACTCCATTTTTGAAACCCATTGTAACCATCTGGAAGGAGGATTCTCCCTGAATCTTCCATTTGTTTTCCTACAAGGTTTATGCTGGGGAGTTTTTTCCTTGTTTTTTAGAGCAGGGGTGTCGAACTCCGGGCCTGGAGGGCAGCGCATTGGCTGCAGGTTTTCATTCTAACCCTTTTCCTAATCAGTGATCAGTTTTCACTGCTAATTAACTCCTTTTCCCTTCATTTTAATAGCCCTGTTTTTAAGGATTCAGTCCTCTGAATTGATTCTTTCCTTCAGTAAATGACAGCCACACAGAAATGAGATATGAAACGAGCCAACAGATGACCAGCTAATCTGGGATTTCAAACTCCAACCGATCTCTTAATGAGAAGCCGATTCTTGCGGTTAATTAAACCCGTTATTTAATTCTACGCCTTATTGCTGCGCTCATTCTACCTGTAACAGTAGGGGGCGCTATCTCTCCCTTGAACCCTCAGGTACCACGCCAAACACCAGGTAAAAGTCCAATTATTATTGTTTTTATTATAATAACGTGCACCAAGCACTCTCCACTCCACTATATTCATAAACAACAATCAAATTACTAATCAATATACAATCCTCCTCTCCCAGACGTGTTGCCACCCTTCCACCCAGCTCAGCTCACTCGTCTGGGGTTTCTCATAGTCTTTTATAGTCCATGACCCGGAAGTACTCCTGAACCCCTGTTCACGTGACTTCTTACCACTTCCGGGTCGGATAAAACTCTCCTTCATCCCAGAAGTACGTCATTTCCTCTGTCGCTGTGACTAAGACGTACTTCCGGGTTATAGTGCACATGCAAGTCCTTGAGCCTCCCTGCAGCGTCCTCTGGTGGGCTCCATGGTATCCAGCAGGGTTAGGAGTAGAAACTCCATTGTCCAGGATTCCCTGCTGGTCTTTGGGGCACTTCCATGCTAATAATAATAATAATACATTTTATTTATATAGTGCCTTTCCCATGCTCAAGGCACTTACAGAATATAAGAAAGAACGGCTGGGTATACAGTATATAGCATTGTACAAACCAAATAAATAAATAAAGAAGAGTAAGACAGTAAATTCAGAGAAAGCCTAACAGACAACACAATTGATGGTCTAGCACACACACATACAGGTTACATGAGCATCTTGACGTGGAGGTAAACTGAGAGAAGGGTAATAAAGTCAAGTAGAGCTAAAAGCCTTCCTGAACAGATGAGTTTTGAGTTGTTTTTTAAAAGAATTCATGGAGTCAGCTGACCTGATTAATTTCGGTAGGTCATTCCAGAGTCTGGGCACTCGCTATACAGCTGAAGGCCTTGCTGTCACCCATGGAGTGTAGATTAGTGTGGGGAGGGCTCCATCTGGCGGCCTGGGGGTATTGGCCGGGATGAACAGCTGGCCATCTCCCACATACCACAGTAGAAAACTTCAACTCCCAGCAGTCCCTGCAGTGGCTCTGATTGGTCATCTGCTGAGAGTGCAGGGGCTGCTGGGGACAAGGAGGCGGTGCAAGATTTAAAAGGAGGAGAGTTATATAGAGAAAGGGAGTTTTTTTGTTGTGTCGTGTCTGGAGTTACCTATCTTCTTGCCTTCCTGTTCAATACCTGAGGATTCTTGTTTTTGTCCTGGCTTGTCTCCTAGTCAGTGTATGGACTGCCTGGTGCCTTCCTGCTGCATGAGAACTGTATTAGGATTGGTTGTCGACCTTCGAAGAATGGAGCGCTCCTGATCGCATCACACGTCATCATCAAGGAAATATCGGTAGGACTGATCTTTACATTCACATACAGCAAGCTGATCTCTAGACTATCTTCCTCCATCACTTCATTTTGGCATTTGCCAAAATTTCATGGACTTTATCGTATGTGGTTTTTGTTAGTAATTTGTACTTGTTTTAAACTTGTGATTATTGTATAATCGCCATAAAGGGAACTGGGGTGGGATTGTTGCTTATTGTCTCTATGAAGGAGTGTGTGTGAGTCGGGCCAAGGCTGGATGGGTTCCTGGGATCCCCACTGAAAAAATAAATAAATCATCATCATATCAACAGTGTGATTCGTAGCTGGGTTTCTTAGTCCGCTACACCTTGCTCCACAGAGATGATGAATTTAATTACTGATGCTTTATAAGTGTTATAAAGACCCAAAAAAACCTTTTTTAAGTTCTTGTTACATAAGAGCAAATGAGTAATAGACACATTTTTGTAGCACCTAAATGAAAGTGTGACCAAACTGGCAAATTTATCAATTTCAAATTCAATCTACAACACAATAAAGTGTGAAGAAAGTGAAGGACTCTGAATACTTTGGGATTCCACAGCGTTTTGTGAATTTAAGAAGACAGGACAAAGACAAAGAAAGCATTACGGCATTTTCAGATTAGACAAACAAAATGCTAATAAATAAAAAATGACAGGAGCAGCAAACACCATTAGTTCAATTAAATCAAAAGAAATCTCCCGTAATGCATGCAGTCAGTTCCATTTTATTTCTCTTCCCTAAGCTACCTTTAGTGTACTGATTTCCGTAGTATTTTGTTCATGATGAATGTAATCATAATTTATTTTATTTATAGGCGCCTTTTCAAGGCACACAAGGATATCTTATAGAGCACATTAATAACAACAGTCCTTCCATCCATCCATTATCCAACCCGCTATATCCTAACTCATGGGGGTCTGCTGGAGCCAGTTCCAGCCAACACAGGGCGCAAGGCAGGAAACAAACCCCGGGCAGGACATCAGCCCACCGCAGGGCACACACACCAAGCACACACTAGGGACAATTTAGGATCACCAATGCACCTAACCTGCATGTCTTTGGACTGTGGGAGGAAACCCACGCAGACATGGGGAGAACATGCAAACTCCACACAGGGAGGACCCGGGAAGCGAACCCAGGTCTCCTTACTGCGAGGCAGCAGTACAACCACTGCGCCACCATGCTGTCCCAATAACAACAGTCACAACATAAAATTAATAAAATATTACAGTACAATAAAACCAGTAGAAATACAATAATAACATTGAATTTAAATGTTTCAGCTAAAATTATCAGACAGAATAAGCCAGCTTGAAAAGATGAGATTTAAAGGAAGGAAGAGAGTCGATGTTACGAATGTCTTTTGGGAGAGAGTCCCAGAGGTGAGGGGCAACTCAACTGAAAGCTATGAGCCCCATGGTAGTAAAGGAAGCAGGAGGTATAAGAAGATTGATAGAGGAAGAAGATCTAAGGATATGAGAAGGAATGGAGATGTGAAGAAGATCAGAAAGATGAGGAGGCTCCAGATTATGGAGGGTCTTGTAAGTAATAAACAGAATCTTAAAATCAATGTGATATTTAACACTAGAATTCCTGAAGCCTATGAAAAATCTCGTAATCCCGGGCCACCTTAAATCCCTTCACACCTCTCCATCAGCGTCTTTTGTTTTGTAAATGCGTCGATTAGCACAAGCAGCAAGCAGCCTGCTGTCTGATCCCCTGCCTTGAGAGACCTCAGCTCTCCCAGCTCAGGTCAAGGCTCCTTATCTGCATGCGAGGGTCCAGGAGTTGTATAGGGTAAATAATACAGTATGTCGTTATTTGCAATACATGCATTTCATGTGTGTCCCATGTCTACAGAGATCTGGGTAAGCGTAAGATGAAAGGAAATGTGAGCAAGGCAAGAAATTCTGAACAAATACCTAAAGCAGAAACTTTTTCCATGTTATACTAATTATGACTTGAAGTGTATAATGTGTGAAGACTTTAGTCCCAATATCAAATAAACATGTGCGCTTTAATTCAAGAATATAACCAAAGAAAAAAAAATTTTGGATTTACATGTTGCTGTCAATGAGTTAAAAAACCAAGCTCAAATGTCAATCGACAGGGAGTTTACATGTATTCTTGAATGGTGTAGAGGTAAGAACTGCTGCCTTACAACCCAAAGGTCCTGGGTTTGAGACAGGGCACTCTGTGTTTTGAGTAGTGAGCTGCTATTATTATTATTATTATTATTATTATTATTATTATTATTCTGATTACAGGTAGTCCCCGAGTTGCAGAAATCCGATTTACGAATGGGGCCACAGCTGCTCCTTTATCTGTCTGAGGGACGTAACGCAGGCTCCTCAGTAACTGCTCTGTCATCTTCGGCCTGGTGACCCTGCAAGAGGTGGCTGGACGGAGGCTGGAGGCAATGCTCGTGCAGTGTAGTGTCCCTCAGGCAGCCCCGGTTAATGAAGGGGATGGTGGTGGTCACACCCCATTCATTGTCAGTTTGTGGCTTTGTGCGTGGCAAGCAGTGACCCGGGGTCCATAGTCACCGGGGCTGCAGCTGCTGTTCGTATGCAGGATGGAGACTTGATGGGGCAGTTCGCTGACCGGCCAAACCACGCCACCGCTGCAGCTACTGCTCCTGACTAGATGGAGGCTGGATGGGGTGGAGGGTGGAGTTTCACTACCCGTCCACCGCACAGCCTTGCAGTGTGCCTCAAACGGCTGCCCCATTCGTTCTTGGTGGGTGGCTAGTAATTCTGCAAGCTGTGACCAGGATGTGGCTGAACGGAGGCCATTGAGGGTGAACGGGGCAGCGGGAGGCAGCATTGTAGTGTGCCTCGGGTGGCTGCCTGTTGAATGGGGGCGGTGGTGGGCAATTCACTACCCGCCTGTAGTCGCACCCTGTTTGTTCTCTGTGGGTGGACGCTGTAGGCAGCATACTGTATGCAAGTGGATGTGACTTTGTGGTCCTCGCCGCCCCCAGTCATTCTAAATCGTAAGCCTGCTTGTACTGTTACACACATAGCAGGAAGTTGTCTCTTGTCAGTACATCAGACATGTTGACGACGGGTGCCTTCCTGCTGTGGTAACGTGTACAGTGCTGTGCAGAAGAGCTCATCTTAACCTTTTGTCTTCACCCTTTAACGATGTCTCTGAAACACAAATCTGATGCAAGTGCTGGTGATATAGTAAAGAAGAGAAAAACCATCACCATTGAAAATAAAGTAGAAATAATAAAAAGGTCAGAGAGAGGTGAAACTCCATCATTCACTGGCAGAGCACTTGGTTACAGTTGGTCAACAATAGCATTTATTAAATGTATGTACCTGTTCCGACTTACATACAAATTCAACTTAAGTACAAACCTACAGTCCCTATCTCGTACATAACCCGAGGACTGCCTGTACTATAATATAATAAAAACATACATTTGATTTGAGTCTGTAACACCCGGTGTAAAATTTAGCTACTTGTAAAGGTTAGCGCTTGTTTTTTTTTTATTATTCAGTTTTATTCTCTCAGTGAAGTTCACGTGGTACAACAAACTTGCGTCTCCCTCTCTGAGTTGATGGCGTTAATCTCCATTCTTTTCACAAGAGTAGCACTGTGGCTGATGCCTGATCAGAACTGTTTGTTGTACCGACAATCAAAGATATGATGTCCCGTGACTGCTATCAGACTGGACAAAGGCAGGACCGTAACAACAGACAGCTTCTTCACAGCGTTTTCGCCAGTTAATAGACTGCTGCACTCTGCTTGGCACCATAAAGTGAAATGGGTCTTCCACCTGCAGCTAAAGTCACTTCAGTATGTAAGCAATTCGCCACGCTAGTGTTTAGATCTGGCAGTGCCATGATGACGGTGTATTCTGGTGTTAAAAGAAGGACTGGAATAACGTGTTCTATGGAAGTGATTTTTGGAAATAATACAAGCAGCAGCATTCTGAACCAATTGAAGTTTGACCAGAAAGGATAGAATTACAATAATCAATATGAGATGTAACCAGAGAATGAACAAGAATAGCCGAGCTGGTAGCTGAAAGAGATGGACGTAAACGGCTGATATTACATAAATGGAAATATGCAGACCGAGTAACATTATTATTACTGTATTATGATAAATGTAAGCATCTTTATTTTACTTTTTTCATAGCTTATTCAGTTTAGAGTCAGGGCAGAGCTTTACAGAGCAAGTCACTCTAGTAAGCAACACCGTCCAGCTTTCTCTGAGGTCAGTGTTTGTCAATGAAATCCTGCAGGAAATGAGGAGAGATGTCTGCCCTTCTGGGCCATGAAAGTGTTTGCTTAAGCAATTCATCTGAACAGATACAGTAGGTACAGTGGAACCTCGGGTCACAAATGTCTCGGACCACGTACAAATCGAGTTACAACCATAAAGTTTGCCAAAATTTTGCATCTGTTCACGACCACACACTCGGGTGACGAACAAGCCAGTTTCCCTTCCGGTTCGTACGTGCCAATGATTTCTGCACGTGTTCAGTCTCTCCCTGTGCATTCTCTGTGCAGCGAGCGAGAGAGCGAGCGAGCAAGAGAGCGAGCGAGAGAGAGAGAGTGTGAGAAGGCAGTTAAAGAAGGCAGTAAGGCCGAGAAGGCAGTTAAAGAATGCACCGGGCTTGTTTTTAAAGAGACTGCTTCGAGCATTGTTTTAATCTCATTGTATTTAATGAAGACTTTTTTCTATTGGATTTTAACCTCCACTTCACTTCTGTTTTTATGGGATCATTTATTTATTGAAGGATTCTGAAAGCACTGCACTTTATTTAATTTGGACTTTGTTTTTGATTGTTGTTTTGTTGATTTTAATAAAAGCACTTGGCACTTTTTGCACCATCCAATTGCTCCATTGTAGTGCCTCACTGTCGTGCTCATTGGTAACATTACTGACAGTGGCGGGTTTGAGGGCTCCCAGTAGCGAGATGGGAGAATGCAGCGAACCCGCATCGACACAGACTTTACCTCAAAACTGTAATCTCCTCTCCACCCAGTTCCTGCTCACTTCCTTCATGCCAGAACTCGACTCATGCAAGGTTAATTTTCTTGGTTGTTTATGATTAGTTTTTGTATAAATTACGGATTTTTCAAATGTTCATCTTTTTCCCTGTGCTTAAAATTCATTTAAAAATACAGCGAGTGGTTCGTAAGGCTGTAGCGTGAACTCTTGCAATGTTAGTTTTCTCTGTTCAAAGTTTTTTCAGTCTTATTCAATGTTTTTACATTTAGTTTATGGTATAATTAACTATTTTTGTGCTTAAATATCTTTAAAAAAATACATTTACATACAACATGTATGGTCCGGAATGGATTAATTGTTTTTACATACAATCCTATGGAGGAAATTACTTCGGGTTGTGACCAAATCAGGTTGCTACCAGAGTTTTGGAACGAATTACGGTCGTGACCCGAGGTTCCACTGTATACGATTACATTTTTGAAGCTTTCACGTGTGTGTGTGTGTGTGTGATATTTGCTTTTTCTAGTCCTTAACACATTTGAAGACATATACACTCTGTTGGGAGGAAAATGATTATCAGTAGATGCTCACATTCAGTGCTCTCCATAATGTTTGACACAGAGACACATTCTTCCTTGATTCCATA
Source organism: Polypterus bichir lapradei (assembly GCA_026402145.1). NCBI lineage: Eukaryota > Metazoa > Chordata > Cladistia > Polypteriformes > Polypteridae > Polypterus > Polypterus bichir. The sequence goes on along the minus strand of JANRMT010062817.1, from coordinate 12,572,779 downwards.
TAAACTGATCAAAAAAATTAAAGGAACACTTTGAAAACACATCAGATCTCAATGCGAAAAAAAATCTTGCTGGCTATCTCTACTGATATGGACTGATATGGTGATGTGTTAGGAATGAAAGGATGGCACGTCATTTGATAGAAATGAAAATGATCAACCTACAGAGGGCTGAATTCAAAAATATCCCGAAAATTAAATTGAAAAAAAAAATGATGTGGCAGGCAGGCGGCGAGTCCATTTTGCTGAAATTCCATTGCAGCAATTCCAAATCATACTCAGTAGTTTGTATGCCCCCCACCTGCTTGTATGCATGCCTGACAACGTTGAGGGGGCATGCTCCTAATGAGACAATAGATGGTGTCCTGGGGGATCTCCTCTCAGATTTGGACCAGGGCATCACTGAGCTCCTGCACAGTCTGTGGTGCAACCTGGCGGCATCAAATGGACCGAAACATAATAACCCACCCAGAGGTGTTCTATTGGATTGAGGTCAGGCAAGTGAGCATGGGGCCCAGTCAATGGTATCAATTCCTTCATCCTCCAGGAACTGCCAGCATGCTCTCGCCACATGAGGCTGGGCATTGTCATGCACCAGGAGGAACCCAGGAGCCACTGCACCAGCATAGGGTCTGACAATGGGTCCAAGGATTTCATCCCAATACCTAATGGCTGTCAAGGTGCCGTTGTCTAGCCTGTAGAGGTCTGTGTGTCCCTCCATGGTTATGCCTCCCCAAAGCATCACTGACCCCCCACCAAACCAGTCATGCTGAACGATGTTTCAGGCAGCATAACGTTCTACACGGCTTCTCCAGACCCTTTCACGTCTGTCACATGTGCTCAGGGTGAACCTGCTCTCATCTGTGAAAAGCACAGGGCACCAGTAGTGGACCTGCCAATTCTGGTATTCTATGGCAAATGCCAGTAGAACTCCATGGTGCCCATTAGAGGACGTCGGGCCCTCAGGCCACCCTCATGAAGTCTGTTTCTGATTGTTTGGTCAGAGACATTCACACCTGTGGCCTGCCTGCTGGAGGTCATTTTGTAGGCTCTGGCAGTGCTCATCCTGTTCTTCTTTGCCCAAAGGAGCAGATACCAGTCAGTCCTGCTGATGGGTTAAGGACCTTCTACGAGGGGCCCTGTCCAGCTCTCCTAGAGTAACTGCCTGTCTCCTGGAATCTCCTTCATGCCCTCGAGACTGTGCTGGGAGACACAGCAAACCTTCTGGCAATGGCATGTATTGATGTACCATCCTGGAGAAGTTGGACTACCTGTGCCACCTCTGTAGGGTCCAGGTATGGCCTCATGTTACCAGTAGTGACACTGAGCGTAGCCAAATGCAAAACTAGTAAGAAAACAGATGAGGAGGGAAAAATGTCAGTGGCCTCCACCTGTTAAACCATTCATTCCTGTTTTGGGGGTCATCTCATTGTTGCCCCTCTAGTGCACCAAAGCAGCTGAAACTGATGAACAAGCCCCTCTGCTACTTAACTGACCACATCAACAGCCCACAAGTTTTATTGACTTGATGCTACAGTATACTCGGATTAAAAAGGGTTCCTTTTATTTTTTGAGCAGTATATATACAGTATACACACACACACATGCACTCTCCTCCATCTTTCAAACCTGCTCATTCCAACATATGTAGTACACTATAATATTTGTACATTTCTTTGAAATAGTATCCATTGCACTATGTCATAAATTAAAACAAAGCAATGTCATCCAGTCACGTCTGGGTACAAGTGATGATGTGTACTCAGTTGTCTGAGCTCTGTGTGTGTGTGTGTGTGTGTAAACAGATAAAGGTATCAGTATCAGTGAAGCATGGAACCACCAGCTGCTAGGCACAGGATAGAAATAAACAAGAAGGCCTGGAGATTTTTCACGAAGTAAGGACTCCTCCAGCAAGATGCCATCCTGCTGAACCTTTTTGCATAACAACTAATTTTCATACCGTTAGGCAATGAAGTTCTTGGAGTAACTTCCTTTATTGTCGTTCAGCATTTCAGGGTATAACTTATAATCTGTGATGTTTGGTACACTTTAATGTTTGTATGAGATGATAGTAGCATTTTACCAATTTCAGTATTTTTGTTTAAATTAAATGAAGATAATTTTCCTTCCCTTTTTAGACCAATATGTCATTTTTCATAAAAAAAAATATTTTTGTAATAATACTGTATAATGTAATGGGAACAGGCAGATTCACTTAATGATCCTAATCTTATCCTTTCAAGCCAGGGAAACTGGTGGTGAATTCAGTTGTGTCTCACTATGTGACAATAATGAGCCTATAAACCAATCAGGGGAAGTGCAGCCTCGCCCAGCAGAAATGGGCAAAGGGCAGGAGTGCAACACAAGCCTCTCAAGGAGTGCTTTCACTATAATATGTTTTCTACTACTTGCATCATATTTTTAGATATTTCATTACATACCGTAAAATGCCATACCGTACCATACCATTATGAAGCCCTCCTTCTCCTGCACAGGTACATGGTGCAATGCAAGAACGATTCAATGGACAGACCACCAGTCCATCACAGGACTTCTGATTCTGTTTTGAAGGTTTTCTTACTGTTTCAGTATGTTTTGAGTAAGTTCAATTTCTTATTTCTTGCCTCTTTCTTTGTGTATGGGTCATGATAGGAGCCGTCACGTGACCGTAATCATCATGTCAGTTATACCACTTGACGTGACGCTATAAGTATGAAGTGGTTTGCCCCATCCCTCAGTTGGATAAAACTCTCTGAAAATAACACAGGACTGCAAAAATAAACTCATAGAAAAGTTTAATTCAATTTTAAGTTTTAATGCTTAGTAATTATTTTTATTTCTACTTATGAACACAATAAGAAAAAGATTATTAGGATGTTTCCATCAGGTCTATACATCTCTATACAGTAGAACTTCTGGTCACGAACGTTTCTGAACACATACAAATCGGGTTTTGACCAAAACGTTTGTCAAATTTTTGCACCTGTTCACGACCACACGCTCTGGTGGCGAACAAAAACACTGGCGGCCAGTTTCCCTATGAAGGTTCGTAAGCGCCAATGATTTCCCATTCTCCGTTTCCCATTTTCTTTTGTTTGCGAATACAGGACCTAACAAAGCAGCTGATGTTGCAAAAGGAGTTACAATGTTAACCAAGCAGAGGCTTCAAGTGCTGGAAGAGGTGGAAAAACTGTTGCTAGTGTGGTTGAATGAGAAGCAACTTGCAGGGGATAGTGTAAGCGAGGTGATCGTATATGAGACAGCCAGGAAGATTCATGGTGATTTGCTGAAAAAAAAAAATCCTTCTTTGAGTGGCAAAGGTGAGGAATTTAAAGCCAGTAGAGGATGGTTTGAAAAGTTTTGCAAGAGAAGTGGCATTTCATTTTTTTTTCCCTGTGCTTAAAACTCATAAAATAAGTGTTTACAACGAGCAGTTCGTAAGGCTCTAGCACAAACTCTTACAATGTTAGTTTTCTCTGATTTTCAAGGGCTTCTCAGTGTTATTCGATGTTTTTACATTTAGTTTACTATTAAACTGTGCATTCTATGGTATAATTAACTATTTTTGTACTTAAAAAATATATGTTTACATACAGTTTGTATGGTCTGGAATGGATTAATTGTATTTACATACAATCTTATGGGGAAATTACATTCGGGTCGCAACCAAATCGGGTCGCATCCAGAGTTTTGGAATGAATTACGGTCGTAGAAATGTTTGTACAGCAGGTTTTAAAATGTCACATTTTCGTGTTTTTTTGGTATGTGTGTATTTTTACATGAGAATCCGAGCAAAGTTTTACTTACAAAAGGGACCCTGTTTCTATTACCTTCCCATAATCATCTCAGACATGATGTCTTGTTACATTTGCGATCAGATCTTCTGTTTAATTTAACTTCTTTCTTAGACAAACAGTTCACTCCCACTTTCTGGCTTATAATTTACCAGTAGTGCACATTTTATTTTCCCTGCAAAATTCAGGAAATTTTTACTGGACAAATGTCTCTTTTTTCCAATCCCCCTGCTTTTTTAAAATTCAGAGCTCTTTTTTCCTAAATAAACAGTAGTCTATTAAAAATGAGATACAAATGACAAGATATTTGACATCTAAATTGCTAACTTTAAAAATTTGCCAACTTTGAGTGTTCATGGAACTTCTTTTAAAAGTGATTTTAAGAAAAAAAATGTGGAAGTCTCCAGGGTATTCCATTCTAGCCTGCAAAACTCTTATCTCCTCTCTCAGGAATTTTTAATTAGCACAATAAAAGCAGCAACCTGTCACATAAAACGGAGGGTGGAATGGCATTAACTTCTAGTTTTACTAATGGGTTGGAAATATTTGCATTTTGAGGAACCAGAAAGTAAAGAAACGGCACAACTTGCTTAGCATTAGAAAAGAAGATGTTGCTAATTTTTTTTCTCCATGGACTTTGCTTCCAGTCTACTCATCAATAGCTACTGTATATCCAGCAAACATGTATACAGCGGCCCTCGGTAAGCAAACCACAGACACTGTGAGCTTTGTGTAACCCAATTAATTATGGTACTGGCCTAATGTTGGGAGCTGATACAAGGGGCCCCCTTAGCAAAGTTCCCCTAGTGGCCCAAAATGGTGGCACAAATTCAGTAAGTCCCTTATTGGCCCAGTGACAGTTTGGTGATGCTGGCTGATGTCGCCACTCCCTGATTAGTTTCACACTTTTTAATGTTCTTACAGTGAACTAGTAATTTTACTGGGTTTTAGATTTTGATTATAGAAGTACTGTATAAATAATCTAATTCTTCTTCTTTTTTCGGCTGCTCCTGTTAGGGGTTGCCAAAGCAGATCATCTGTTTCCATATCTTTCTGTCCTCGTCATCTTGTTCTGTCACACCCATCACCTGCATGTCCTCTCTCACCACGTCCATAAACCTTCTCTTAGGCCTTCCTCTGTTCCTCTTCCCTGGCAGCTCTATCCTTAGCATCCTTCTCCCAATATACTCAGCATCTCTCCTCTGCACATGTCCAAACCAAACCAAATCTCTCCTCTCTGACTTTGTCTCCCAAACGGCCAACCTGAGATGACCCTCTAATGTCCTCATTTCTAATCCTGTCCATCCTCGTCACACTCAATGCAAATATTAGCGTCTTTAACTCTGCCACCTCTAGCTCTGTCGCCTGCATTCTGGTCAGTGCCACTGTCTCCAACCCATATAACATAGCTGGTCTCACTGCCGTCCTGTAGACCTTCCCTTTCACTCTTGCTGATACCTGTCTGTCACAAATCACTCCTGACACTCTTCTTCACCCTCTCCACCCTGCCAGCACTCTCTTATTCGCCTCTATTTCCACAATCTCCATTACTCTGTACTGTTGATCCCAAGTATTTAAATTCATCCACCTTCATCAACTCTACTCCCTGCATCCTCACCATTTCACTGACCTCCCTCTCATCTCAGTCACACACATGTATTCTGTCTTGTTCCTACTGATCTTCATTCCTCTCCTCTCTAGAGCATATCTCCACCTCTCCAGGATCTCCTGGACTTGTTCCCTACTCTCGCTACAGATCACAAGGTCATCAACAAACATCATAGTCCACGGGGACTCCTGTCTAATCTCGTCTGTCAACCTGTCCATCACCATTGCAAATAAGAAAGGGCTCAGAGCCGATCCCTGATGTAATCCCACCTCCGTCACTCCTACCGCAGAGCTCACCACTGTCACACTTCCCTCATACATATCCTGTACAACTCTTACATACTTCTCTGCCACTCCCGACTTCCTCATACAATACCACAGCTCCTCTCGAGGCACCCTGTCATATGCTTTCTCCAGGTCCACAAAGACGCAATGCAACTCCTTCTGGCCTTCTCTAAACTTCTCCATCAACACCCTCAGAGCAAACATTGCATCTGTGGTGCTCTTTTTTGCCACGAAACCACACTGCTGCTCACTAATCATCACCTCACTTCTTAACCGAGCTTCCACTACTCTTTCCCATAATTTCATGTTGTGGCTCATCAATTTTATCCTCCTGTAGTTACTAGAGCTCTGCACATCCCCCTTATTCTTAAATATCGGCACCAGTACAAATAATAATTTGAAGAATTTCAAAAACTATCATTTTTTTTTTGGCTGAAATTGCACAACTTTAATAGGTCTTTGGTAATGTTATCATTTTGAGGGTTGTAACACCATAATGAAATGAAAGAAAGAAACTGGACGCATACAAATAGATGCAAATGTATTTTTTGTGTTCTGTTAGAAAACCCAACTCAGTTGATCAAGCTGCCCTGTGGGATTTCCTGAGACTTTGTGGGACCCCCTCATAGTTGCTGGATGTCATGGCTGGCCTGTACACTGGTACTGTGAGTGCTGTGCAGAATAGAGGCAGATCCTCTGATTTTTTTTTTTCCCAGTTGATTCTGAGATTCATCAGGGGTCTGTTTTTGCTCTTACTTGTTCAGTGTTTGCATGGCATGGGTGTTGGGCAGGGTCATGGGGTCCAGCGGCCGTGGGGCATCCGTTGGTGAAGAAAGATTCACTGATCTTGACTTTGCCAACAATGCTTTGCAGAGTCAATGGATGCTGTTAGGGGCTCTCTAGAGAATGAGCAAGGAGTTTGAGTGTCCTGATAAAAAACAAGATCCAGGCCTTTAATGACCTCTTGGGCACGGCCATCAGCAGTGTGTCTGTCTGTGGAGAGAGTGTCGACCTCGTCGAGAGGTTTACTTACCTCAGCAGTGACTTTCATGTCTCTGGTGACTCTTCCTATGAAGTCAATAGACGGATTTGGAGAGCATGCTGGGGTCATGAGGTTGCTGGAAAGGGGTGTGTGGCACTCCCGATATCTCTGCAAAAGGATGAAGGTCCAAAGGCGCTTCCTGTTTTGCTATATGGTTGTGAGACATGAACGCTATCCAGTGACCTGAGACAAAGACTAAACTCTTTTGGTACTGTGTCTCTTCAGGGAATCCTTGGGTACTGCTGGTTTGACTTTGTGTTGCTCATGGAGTCCCGAATAAGGCACATTACCTGCATTGTGAGGAAGCATCAGTTATGGCACTACAGCCATGTGATGCGATTCTTGGAGGTTGATCCAGCTCGCAGGATCCTCGTTGCTGAGGACCCATGTGGCAGGACCAGACCAAGGGGACGCGCACATAAAACCTGACTGCAACAGATAGATGGTCATTTCTGATGGGGGGGCCTGGACTGCGTGTCTGCCTGGGGGGGTGCCAACTGGGATCCCGAGCTGCTGCATCGTGTGGTGGGTGCGGCAACACTCTGTACCAGTGCATGCTCCCCACCCTGACCTGACCCTAGAAGAATAAACATTAGTATCGTGTTTTTTAAATTGTTTTTGTTATCCACCTTAAAAAGAGGTCTGTGTGCCTGTCCAGTTGCTGTGTCTCTGTCATTCCAAGAGATGGTGCATCACATTAATTCTGAGGTGTATGTTGATTATTTAGATTTCAACCCATCTTAGATGAGTAGCACAGCTAGTAAATTAATAAATTGTAAATCTTCATATTTACACATAATTTAATTGATAAAAAAAACAAAACTAAGCACTAAAAGAAAATTCCAATGAAAGCACTAGTAAGGGGTGGTTGTCACTTCCTGGGTTCTCCCTGCATGGAGTTTGCATAATTTTCTCAAGTCCATGTTGGATTTCTGCAGGTGCTCCAGTTTCCACCCACAGTCCACAATATGCAGGTTAGGTGGACTGGTGGTACTGAACTGGCCGTGTGCTGTGTATGTGTATGTATGTGTGTGTGTGTGTGTGTTCTCCCTGTGATGGGCTTGTGCTCCATCCAGAGGTTGTTCCTGCCTGCGCCCTTTGCTTGATGTTATAGTCTTCAGGTGCCACACAACCCTACCGTGGAGAGGCAGGTAGAGAAAATGGATGAATGGATGGCTTAAATGAGATAAGGATGACCAAATTTGGGCTCCCTGTCTGTTTGTGCACACTGAGAAAATGTTTTGGGGGCCAATGTTCCCCTGATGTGCAAATCCCAATTGGGCCCTTGTTGGCTGCCTACATAGGACCAACATGTTTGCCCACACTGAGCCTACACTGGCCCAAAGCTAGCCTGTTTGCTGGGTAACTGATTTAATACCAATTTACAGGCTGTGCACCCCATGGGCAAACCATGGAAACTCTCTTTAATTACATATTCCAGCTCTCTCTTTAACTCTATACAGTATTTTATTTCATGAAAATCATTAGGTATCCAGAGGGCTGGATTGACTATTAAGCAAAATAAGCACATGCTTAGGGTATGAAGGGAAGGGGGGCACCCCCAATGTTTTCCATTGCCAGATTTACCATGGACTATATGGTGCAAAACTACAAATGGTACAGCTGAACCAGGATCCACAAAAAGGGGCTACCACATTACATGAAAAAATTACATACATAATAGAATAGTAATAAAAGACATTAATGATGTATATTAATCTTGGGAATACAACAAAATTAAAACTTGTATCACAAAAACAGACCACAGACATCGAAAAGGTTTGGGGCAGCCACTTGTGAATTTCCCCTTGGGATTAATAATCTATCTATCTATCTATCTATCTATCTATCTATCTATCATATAGTGCCTTTC
>JANRMT010062817.1:12530822-12555236 GCA_026402145.1 Polypterus bichir lapradei | reverse complement strand
TCACAAAAACAGACCACAGACATCGAAAAGGTTTGGGGCAGCCACTTGTGAATTTCCCCTTGGGATTAATAATCTATCTATCTATCTATCTATCTATCTATCTATCTATCATATAGTGCCTTTCATATCTACTCTATCTATCTGTCTACTTGTATATTGAGCCTTCGCTGCATCAAGCATTTGTCAGAGATTTAAAAGGAAAACTCACATGGACATAAGGGAATGGGTAAACGCCACGTGCGCTGGGGCTTAAGTTCAAGATTCTGGAGAATTGTCAGCAAAAATACACGTAGTTAAATGTACCTTTTGCTTTAGAATTCTACTATAGAAACTCTGAAATAAATAAGAAAGCGACACTTAATTGTCATATTTAATGTGTTGGATTTTTTCCAATGAAATTTTACCCGCTGTTGTGGGTGATATGAATTTCAATCATTCCTTGCCAGCTAATGCTCTGCCTGATCAGACTTTCTACTTAAGCAATTTGCCGAATGTTTAATTGTTCTGGTAAATGTCCCAGAGTAATTAACAGTCCACTAAAATGATACAAGGAAAAGGAAAATGGCAGTCAGGAATGCTAAAAAAAATTAAATGTGTGAAGTATTTATTTATTATTCCCAGTCATCTGGCCTCTCTAAATAATAGGATAGAAACACTACACAAGATGCTCTGCTGTGTGATTTGGTTAATTTCTTTGTTCTTCCCGGTGTGTTTTTATGTTTCAGATAATGTCCGCTATCACACGGCACAGCATCATGTGTTCCATGGTAACAGCCATGCCCTACATTCATCTGAATTTTCAAGCAATATGACAGTATGATTGCCTGCTAATGGCCAGTAGCATTTTTCTATGTCATTTTCTCTGTCATTAACTCTGCAGAGTACCGTCAGGGATGTTCGTGCTCATAATACAAAATAACAGGCCGCAAAAGACAGGCTGCTTCGGTACGTCTGACACAGATTTAGATTTAGGATGAATTCATTCTCTTTGAAACAAAGATCCACAAAGATAAATCTCCTTGCATGTGTCTACGTGTGATATATATTGGTCATTTTGAGCAATAATGAATTTTTTGGATTTCTTTTGTTGTCATGTAGTATAAAACAGCAGTTTTCAGCACATTCAAGGTGGTACAGCCCTGTACTGTAGTCATCTGTTCGGCCACCCATTTTGTGAACAGTTAACTATAGACAAGAGCATAACCCTAGCCAGAGAGCTCTTGATGACATGATGACTGTTATGCAAAAGAAAAGAAGGTAACACTTTTGTTTAGGTCCTGCAAAAATGCATGCATTACTCACTTACTGTTATGAAACAAAACCTTAACAAAGGTTTCTTTTGTTCTTCATAAGAGTTATAAAACATCAGTAGGCAGGTCATTCCTATCTGTGCAGTGTGAAGTATTGACATGATGATAAAATGACTTGTTAATATAAAGAATATGATAAAGGATATATAATAATATAATATAGTATACTAACTGAAATACCCAGTGTTGCCTGGGAGAAAAAAAAAGTGTTTTTTTTTAATTAAGAAAAATACAATAAAAAACCCCACAATTTAAAAAAAAAAAAAATTAACAAACAATGAAGACTCACTAATGTGCTTGTCTTGCAGTCTTGTATGAATGTTATCATCCCGTTGATGCTCAGAACCAGCCAACTCTATTTAATTTCAAAAGCAACAGGGACGTGGTGGCGCTCAAACATAAAGAATGCTGACAGTCACCTCCCGTTCGCCCTCTGGTGGTCATTCCGAGTGTCAACTGGATGATAACATGCATACAAGACCGCAAGATCATCCCCTACCCTACCCAGAAGGGGGTGGGTTAGGGCTGATTTCACCCTACAGTATTTTTAATTGACCAATGAGGAACAAGTGTACCAAGTTTCATGAAAATCACTCCAGCCGTTTCAAAGTGATGCTGGAACATACATACACACATTGACTTTTATATATATATACTAGCAAAATACCCGCGCTTCGCAGCGGCGAAGTACTGCCTTAAAATTTTTATTAAGAAGAAAATTTAACCTTTTTAAACTGAGGGAAAATATGCCAATAATTATTTGTTAAGGATCTCTTTGTATACCACGTTGTCTGTTCGGCCCTCCGGTTGTAACATGACCAAGCTGTGCGCTGAGCTTACTCTTGAGCATGCAACGTACAGTTGGCCATGTGAACAGTAATCTTGTCTCATATCTCACAGCTTGGATTGCTGCTGTCATAATCGGTTTGAGTTTCATGGTTTGTTTCAATTACGACAGTATTTGTAGGACTTATTGTGTTGAAGTGACATTTGGCATCTGTCAAGCATTGTAAGCACAGAACCGGTTTCATCGGTAAAATCACATCCAGCTTTTGAGAGTTTAAACATTCATAAACATCAAAGTGTCCACTACTGAAATCGTCACCTGTGAATCTAAGATGTTTAAGAGGCATTGGCGGTTGTCGAAAGGTGTAAAATATTTGGCCATTTCGGTACAATTGAAAGCGACAACCGAACAATTCAGCGGCAGCCATCAACTCACATGCAGAACCATAGGTGAAGGGCTTAAGCATTTCACTCTTCTAGTGCTCCTGTGTAGTATAATTATCTCCTGTACCATCATCAGTCCACACCATGAACCTGTCCCAGTCATTCAATACATAAGACACAATGTTCGTCCGGATATCAAGAGTGAGCCTGATATGGCCGTGCAATATGTAACAAAGAGAATAGAAAAGGTAGGTGCCATCTCCGGACATGGAAACCACTCGGTAAGTGACAGTTCTTTGATTGATGGTGATTACCTCGATAGACATGGTAATGGGGGTTGGAATGATAAAGGAAATGGGTACCTGAGCAATGTAAAGTAAGTCTAAAATACCTATACAATAACTATAATTGTAACAAACAAACAATAAAACAGCGGAGAAGCCGTGGATTAAATAAAAAGGCTGTAGTTATCAGTAGGGAGACGTGAATCCCGTGGCGAAGCAAGGAAGGGAATGTAGAGACCGGAGCGACGGGCGGTCTTATATAGGCAGGCAGCCAACAACGTGGGAGGCGTTGGGATGGGGGACCCAACGCCACCTCACACGGTGACCGAGCTGCAGGCTATGGACGTATATATGTACGTAAGTAGAATTCAGTTAGCGTTGGGAACCCGTGTACCAAATTTCTTGAAGATGGGCCCATAAGTAAGTTCAATATGGCAGCCGACAGTGGCATCATACCACCGAAATAAGTACGTACATTGGTTTCGGTTAGTGCAGGGAAGCCACCTATACAATTTCGAGAAGATCGGGCCATAAATAAGAAAGTTCAACATGGCGGACGTTGTTGACCGTTATGACCATTACGCGTAGAATTTCGAAATGAAACCTGCTTGACTTTTGTAAGTAAGCTGTAACGAATGAGCCTTCCAAATTTCAGCCTTCTACCTACACGGGAAGTTGGAGAATTAGTGACGTTGTAAAGTTCAATATGGCGGCTGACAGTGGCGTCATACCACCGAAATAAGTATGTACATTGGTTTCGGTTAGCGCAGGGAAGCCGCCTACCAAATTTCGTGAAGATGGGGCCATGAATAAGAAAGTTCAATATGTCGGACGTTGTTGACCGTTATGACCGTTACGCGTAGAATTTCAAAATGAAACCTGCTTAACTTTTGTAAGTAAGCTGTAAGGAATGGGCCTACCAAATTTCAGCCTTCTACCTACACGGGAATTTGGAGAATTTGTGACATTTGGAAAATTCAATATGGCGGCAGACAGTGGCGTCATACCACCGAAATAAGTACGTACATCGGTTTTGGTTAGCGCAGGGAAGCCACCTACCAAATTTCGTGAAGACGGGGTCAGCCTTCTACCTACACGGGAAGTTGGAAAATTGGCGACGTTGGAAAGTTCAATATGGCGGCCGACAGTGGCGTCATACCATCGAAATAAGTAAGTACATCGGTTTTGGTTAGCACAGGGAAGCCGCCTACCAAATTTCGTGAAGATGGGGCCATAATTAAGAAAGTTCAATATGTTGGACGTTGTTGACCGTTATGACCGTTACGCGTAGAATTTCGAAATGAAACCTGCTTATCTTTTGTAAGTAAGCTGTAAGGAATAAGCCTGCCAAAATTTCAGCCTTCTACCTACACGGGAAGTTGGAGAATTAGTGATGAGTCAGTGAGTGAGTGAGTGAGTCAATGAGGGCTTTGCCTTTTATTAGTATAGATATATATATTGTGGCGGGTTTCTGGGGGCAGTACCCAGCCAGGACACCCGGAAGGACCGAAGGAGGGATTACGCCTCCTCCAGAGCACAAGGGGGCGACTACCCTGGTGGCTATTGGGACCACGGGAAAGGAGCATGGAAGCTCAACCCAATAGGGGCCCGTGGTCACTGCCACGGGGCACCCAAATGTCTGGAGAGCCCTGGTCCAGGTGCACAGCCGGCACTTCCGCCACACCAGGGAGTACCGGCAGAAGCTCATTGGGAGGCACCTGGACCACATCCGGGTGACGATAAAAGGGGCCGCCTCCCTCCATTCAATAGCTGGAGTCAGGTGGAAGAGGACAAAGTCTGGAGGAGAGGAGAGTAGTGGAGGCGGTCAAGAAGAGTAAAGGCATTGAGAGAGGCCAGGACTTGAGGGTGATTGGTGCAAGGGCACTGAGTTGTGTGCTGTTGAACACTGTAAATTATGAATAAAAGTGTGCTGGTTGGTGCACCATCGGTGTCCGCCTGTCTGTTTCCACGCCAGTCTCCACAATATATAGATATAATATATATAATAATACAGGGTGGCATAGGAAAATGGGAAATTTTCAATTGATGTTGAATGCACGAATAAACACATTACAAAATACATTTAATGATGAAATGCATTGTACAGGAAAAGCAATTAAGGATGATAATCAATATTCATTCAATATTTATTTTATGATTTAAGAAAATCTCCGTACACATTATGACAACCGGTTGTGGAAATTCTGCATTGCTTGACGTAACACATCAAGAGGCATGCCAGCGATTTCCTCTTCAATCCTCCTTTTTAGTTCAGCAATGGTTGCAGGACATGTGCGGTACGCTTAGCTATTACAATATCTCCACAGAAAAAAATTACAAATAGTGAGATCTGGGGATCTTGGAGGCCATGGAATGTCACTGTTGTGTGAAATGACGTGCCTTCCAAACAATCGTGCAATAGCTGCCATCGATTGTCGGGCAGTATGTGAAGTGGCTCCAACAGGGGACTTCTTTATTTAACGATGAACCTGTTTCTTTGAAATAATGCACCCATGTTGTAATCGCATGAGCAGACAGGACACAATCATGATGTCCTAACTGGTAATGATGCAGAAATTCCCTTTGTGCAGCAGTCACACTATCACCATTCTTGAAAGGCTTTCATGGCAAAAGTTTGTTGCGCACCCCTCCACTGCTCCATTATAACTAATGGCAAGGGGTTCTAAACAAGGTTACATTGGTCCCAAACAACTGCCGATGCCCCAAGGTCACCAACACCTAGATCCAAAATTTTCCATTTTCTAGTGCCACCCTATATACAGTAATATTGGATATCTTCTTATATAATATACTATGGCTATTGGTTTGTCTGTCCAGGATTTTAAATGACCTGTAGCTCGCAAACCGTTTGAACTATTAACCTGAAATTTGGTACACATATACTATGTGACGTCTACTATCCGCTTTCGGGGTGATGATTGACCTCCAAGGTTATTCCTCTTTTTATTTTTATTTTATTTTATTGTAGAATCAACTCTTGGCAGCGGCCAGTAGGGCAGCCGTGCGGCACATGCGTACGGGCGGCTTTCTCATCCCTACTACTTACCCTACCTCATCATATCTTAAATCATTCTTAAGGCAGATTGAAGACTTAAGTGCCAGCTTAAAAGAAAAATTAAGGAAATCGTACTAAGTAATTGCAACACAAACACTGACTTAATCAGTTTTAACGTGAAAAGATGCCGACGTAAGAAGAGAAAAAGCAGGCCGCTAGGGTGGAGAAAAGAAAAGCTGCTGAGGAAGCAGCAAGCGCGTCATTCTCTGAGCAAACAAATGCTAAACGTACAGAGAAACAGCATGAAAACTAGGAATGCTCAAGTCAAGTGTATTCACTGCACGTTATCATGCAGTGTGCCATTACTGGTATAATATAAAAGATACTCCTACACTGGTCTTATCCTAAATATGTAATATCATGAGATACATGTCTCAGGTAAGCCACCTCAGACCACTCCAAAGTGAAAGTCTGCTAGTCAGTCACACTGCAGAGGTGAAAAAATACTTTACTGATGCACTGTAAGCATTATGAAGGTCTTGTTATGTAACAGTAAATGACTAAAAGATGCATTTTTGGAGCTCCTAAACTAACATGTTACTTGAAAGAAACACGAGCCCCTTCAAATTTTGACTCAGTTTTTATTAAATGAATGCCCATCCATTATCCAACCTGCTGAATCCAAACACAGGGTCACATGGATCTGCTGGAGCCAATCCCAGCCAGCACATGGCACAAGGCCAACCCACCACAGCCAATGTAGAATCGGCAATCTACCTAACCTGCATGTCTTTGGACTGTGGGAGGAAACCGGAGCGCCCAGAGGAAACCCACGCAGACACGGGGAGAACATGCAAACTCCACACAGGGAGACCCAGGAAGCAAACCCGGGTCTCCTAACTGCAAGGCAGCAGCACTACCACTGCGCCACCGTGCCGCCCATTAAAGGAATGCTCTACCCAAAAAGTATTTTTTTAATATGTTACTTACCTCATGTAGTTTGTAGTGGTGGCTGAGATAAATCAAAATTGAATCTTTTGTACATGACGGAAGAGATTGATATAATGGAAGCCAATCAAGACCAATGCTGTGCAATGGCAAACATTGCAGGAAAAAAAAAGAAAAAAAAAAGTCTTGCGTTTTCGTGTCACGTAATCTACATATCACGTCATCCAGCAGTATGTACAAAACATGCAAAACGCATGCTTTTTGTTAAAATAATGTTAAATAGAAACTTCCGAAATAATCAGCATGCATCATGAAGAGAAAACTAAAGCCTCATGGCAGTCACTTTTTGAAATGAAGACAGGACTATTGACCAATGAATGAGGGAGAGAGACAATCTTCAGATTAAAAATTCTGTCCTTCGGGACACCGGAAGAACTTCCAGGGAATCACATAAAAGGAACCAGTGGACTCTACTCTGGGAGCGGAATTGGGAGGAGGAGGACGAAGCTAGCCAGAGGAGGAGTGGAGGCAGAAGGAACAACAGAGATAGAGAGAAAGAAGAAAAGAAAAGTGCTGAGCTCATTACTATGTTTAGTATGCTGTGCTTGGTGCTGGTGGGAAACCAATTGAAATAACTATACTCTATACATGTGACAATAATAACCTTATAAGACTATAATCAGTGGTCATTTTTAAAGGAATCATTATTGGTAGAAACACACTAGTCAAAGCTTGTTCTTCTGTTTGCATTTCAAATTCTTCCATAGGAAAGAAAAACCAAAAAAAGAGACCTAAAATCTTTTTGGTTTCTCCTAGATAACAAAGAGATCAGAAACCAATAAAATGGAGATGTTTTCTTTTGTCTCATGCTTCTCGGATTGTTCTCCTGAGACAAAATACTCCTGTATCCCCACATGCGTCTCCTCTTGAGTCACACAATGTGCTCAGATTTTCCAAGTAGTGTCTTGACATTTTTTTGGTGAAACGTATGGACAGTTGTTTGCGGTAATAAAAAACCTAACTACGATGACACAACTGAAGTCCTTGCTTCTGAATGATAATATTAGTTGCTCTAATGTATATTGCTGCACTAAACTTAGATCAAATGCATTCTAAAAGAAAAAGGCAGGCAGTGTGGTATAACAGTCAAGGCTTTGGACTTTCAAACCTTAAGGCTATGGGTTCTAATCCCACTGCTGACACCTGTGAGACCACAAGGAAATCACTTCACCTGCTTCTGCTTCAATTAGCAAAAGAAATGTGACCAATGTTATCTCAGAAATTGTAAGTCACCTTGGCTAAAGGCATCAGTCCAACAATACATAAAAATATGAAGTCTGAAAGAGATTAAAACAATAGAAAGATGTTCTACAGAATATACCATGCATTTCAAACCAAATTCTACATTTTGACTCATTTTACCTCAGTTGTCTCCTTTCTGGCTATAGATATTTCTTCTAAGGAATTTTAGGAGAAACATCTGTAACAAAGTTAATTCTTAAATGAAACATAAAAAAAGAATCTCTTTTAAGTCTCATGAGCCACCAAAGATCAACCTTTGAGCAGGAAAAGTTTCCTATGTCCTATTGATTGATATTTTTTTTTTGTGTGTATAGCTTTATTTAGTTGTGCTTAATTTTTTTTAGCTTCAAATGGTGACATTGAATGCAAAACCAACAAATATTAACACCACCTGTCAGAATGAAGTAGTGCAGAGAGCAGTAATGCAAGTGAGCAGTGCCGGCACTAGCTTTCTCGCTGCCCTAAGCAAAAGTGAAAATGTTCCACCCAAACCACAGGGTCTTTAACTCTTTCAGGGCTGATGTTGACTTTTGTCAAAATTTAGGAGTAGAGGATGGTAATCAGCTGTAAACTGCAACAAAATTCACCGTTACATTTTAGTTCGATTCTCTTTGCTAGAAGGAAAGTGGCATAGCTTTGTTGATTTAACCTCGATTCCCTATGCAGGCATGAGCAACGAAGAGCAAACAACCTCTAAAATGGCACCGACATCTGGCGAGACACCAAAGCGAATGTGCAAAGCAAAATACTTTTACGTAATTTTGTTGAATAGGACTCTGACTTGTCGGAATCCGAGTTTGATGCAAGTGATCTGGAGATGGATATCAAAAACAAAAGTGAGGTGCCAGCATCATCTGATCGGTCCCCAGCTGATCATGGCGCTGAACACTTTTGTGAGGCTGATGCGCCTACACAAACGTTTGCCTGGCAGGACCACCACTTGTGATGTCAAGGGGTACAAACCATATTGCGTCACATTGCAACTGCCACTGCCTGCCGTGCTAAGACAGCCAGGCAGCTGGCCCAATATGCATTCCTGCTGATCATCGAGGTGGCCCCACGCAGCCAATGCCGCCAAAGAGATGCTGAACATGTGCCAACAGAAGCCACAGCGCATATCAACAGACATTTTATGTTGACTTCTGTGTGAAACCATTGCTTTGTGTGTTTTTCAGAAAACTGAGTTTTTTGGAAAAAATATTCAGCCCTCAAAGTGTTAAAGCAATTGTTATTCGTTATACCGCTTTGAAGAATTAGTGAGGGTTCTGTGTGAGTCGTAAATTGATGACAAATCAAAGAGCTTGGGCCCTTATGGGGTCCCATGCAAGTCATACTTGTGTGATGGTTAACAAAATATCGCCGTCCAGAACACTTGCCCACCCTATGTGGCTGTCTATTTCATGTTTATGGTAGAGCTGTCCCTGCAGGTTAGTAAGCCACAAACTGGCATAGCTTTTATAATGTAGGGTTCACAAGGTGAGATGCCAGAATAAGTCAGAAGAAGGAGTCAGTGTGCGATGCAAATGGAAAACACTTAAGACTTCTTCTTCTTCAAATTCCTCTTTCGGCTGCTCCCGTTAGGGGTCGCCACAGTGGATCATCTTGTTCCTTATCTTCTGTCACACCCACCACCTGCATGTCCCCTCTTAAATGGAAAACACTTAAGACAATTTGCAACAATTAATACAGGGTTGCCTGTAGGTGTAAAACACCATCAGAAAGGCAGATAAGGCTGAAGCTAAGAATTCAGAAACCACAGTCAAGAGAAAAAAGCAAAAAGTTGGTAACATTTAACGCTGGAGAGAAGATTTTTAGAAGAGCAGGAGCAGCTCATATAACACCAGAGACAAATCCACATGATACTCACACATTTGATCTTGAAAAGTAATTGCAGATGGAGGTATGGCTAAACCGAAAGGCATATGGTGAACGTAAAAAGAGGCTTGTTCAAGAGGTACAACAGAAAGAAGGAGAAAGTAAGACGTGACACTGCACTGGACGGCTGTTACAAACGTCATCTATTTGGACCTTACAGAGCATCACAGTTACCGAGTGATGCTAAGTGGCCTGATGGCTGGGCAGTTAACAGATGGAAGATGATTAAGTGAACACAAAGGGAACGCTCATGCATTCTGAAATAGTAAGGCTATTTACTGTACCGCTGTGGAATACACAATAATAAAGAGAGTGAGGTACACAATCAGCCAAAACGTCTCGGTCGATCTTATTCAATAAAAACCACATATACTGTAAAAAGAGTGATGGATTAGATCTTTATTTAAAATGTATTTAATTTTTGGATCACATATCATATCAGATTGTGAACAAAATGAAACAACAACAATAAAACATTTTTACAAAGCTTTGGCTGGGGGGGTATGTAC
Organism: Polypterus bichir lapradei; assembly: GCA_026402145.1. Classification (NCBI taxonomy): domain Eukaryota; kingdom Metazoa; phylum Chordata; class Cladistia; order Polypteriformes; family Polypteridae; genus Polypterus; species Polypterus bichir. The sequence continues at coordinate 12,544,822 of JANRMT010062817.1, read as the reverse complement.
TCTAACAAAACAAATTATGTTTTTATTTGTTAATAATTTAATAAATTACAAAATGCACTATGGTCCAAAGACAGTGTGTTCAAGTGGATTAGCATTGCTAAGTTGGCCCCAGGGTGTGTGTGTGTGTGTTGTGTGTATGGGTGGGGTGTGGGTGTAGATAGATAGATAGATAGATAGATAGATAGATAGATACTTTATTAATCCCAAGGGGAAATTCACATACTCCAGCAGCAGCATACTGATAAAGAAAAATATTAAATTAAAGAGTGATAACAATAAAGGTATAACAGACAATGACTTTGTATAATGTTAACGTTTACCCCCCCAGGTGGAATTGAAGAGTCGCATAGTGTGGGGTCTCCTCAGTCTGTCAGTTAAGCAGGACGGTGACAGCAGTCTGTCGCTGAAGCTGCTCCTCTGTCTGGAGATGATCCTGTTCAGTGGATGCAGTGGATTCTCCATGATTGACAGGAGCCTGCTCAGCACCCGTCGCTCTGCCACGGATGTCAAACTGTCCAGCTCCGTGCCTACAATACAGCCTGCCTTCCTCATCAGTTTGTCAAGGCATGAGACTTCCTTCTTCTTTATGCTGCCTCCCCAGCACACCACCGCGTAGAAGAGGGCGCTCGCCACAGCCATCTGATAGAACATCTGCAGCATCTTATTGCAGATGTTGAAAGACACCAGCCTTCTAAGGAAGTATAGTCGGCTCTTGAATGGCACAAGATCGGTGCTCAAAGGAACCCATTTTCATGTTGGTAGTAGATGTGAAAGCAAAAAATGACAGAGATCCTCCACAGCCTTTCAGAAAATGATCTGTGGAATTGCTTTTCATGTTGGCAGCATCATAAGCAGCTGTGTGTCAACTCTGAAGGGAACAATTTTGAAGGTGACCATAGTTAATGGTCCTAATTTGTTAAATAAAAGGAGTTACAGGCATGGTTGTGTTTATTCTGTGTTGGACTGCATATACAGTCATATGAAAAAGTCTGGGAACCCCTCTTAATTCTTTGGATTTTTGTTTATCGTTGGCTTTCACAGTAGCAACTTCCTTTTAATATATGACATGCCTTATGGAAGCAGTAGTATTTCAGCAGTGACATTAAGTTTATTGGATTAACAGAAAATATGCAACATGCATCATAGCAAAATTAGACAGGTGCATAAATTTGGGCACCCCAACAGAGATATGACATCAATACTTAGTTGAGCCTCCATTTGTAAATATAACAGCCTCTAGACGCTGTCCTCCTTTAGCCTTTGAAGAGTGTCTGTAAACCATGTTTTTGATATTCTCTTGACTTAAACTTCAAAGCCTTACAATATTTACACACTTCTGACATATCACCTGTGTGTATATATTCGATCTCTATTCGCCTTTTCGTTATTTCTCTGAGTAATAATTTCTCTTTCTTTGCGCTAATGTGATCTTTACTTTCTTTGTTTTGACACTGTCGTTTTTTTCTGCTTTCATTTTCTGTAACCTGCTCTGCAAGTGTTTTGCCCCCTTGTTTTTTAACCTCTTCATGACGTTTTACTTTGTTTTCTACTCTGTCTTTTATTTCTGACCTCGCTTTATCCTGCTTTTTTTTATGACACCTAATCCGTGATGATTATTTTCCCTTTTTCGAGTAATAATTTCCGTTTGTTTGCGCTACTGCGATCTTTACTTTCTTTTTTTTTATACAGTGGAACCTCGGGTCACGACTGTAATTTGTTCCAAAACTCTGGTCATAACCCGATTTGGTCTTGACCTGAAGTAATTTCCCCCATAGGATTGTATGTAAATACAATTAATCCGTTCCAGACCATACGAACTGTATGTAAATATATATATTTTTTAAAGATTTTTAAGCACAAAAATAGTTAACTATACCATAGAATGAACAGCGTAATAGTAAACTAAATGTAAAAACATTGAATAACACTGAGAAAAACTTGAACAGAGAAAAGTAACATTGCAAGAATTCATGCTACAACCTTACAAACCGCTCGCTGTAAACACTTTTTTTTTAATGAGTTTTAAGCACAGGGAAAAACATGAACATTTGAAAAATCTGTAATTTAATAAACAACCAGTAACACTGCAACAATGCACGCTACGAACTGATCGCTGTAAACAGAAGTGAAGTGGAGGTTTAAATCCAACAGAAAAAGTCTTCATTAAATACAACGCTTGAATCAGTCTCTTTAAAAACAAGCCTGGTGCATTCTTTAACTCGCTCGCTCACTCACGCACTCTTTCTCTCTCTCTCTCTCGCTGTACAGGGAGAGACTGAACACGTGCGGAAATCATCGGTGCATACGAACCAGAAGGGAAACTGGCTTGTTCGTCACCCGAGTGTGTGGACTTGAACAGATGCAAAAGTTTGCCGAACTTTTTGGTCGCAACCCGATTTGTATGTGGTCCAAGGTTCCACTGTACTTTCTAATTTTCCTACTTTCATATTCTTTAACTTTCTCCAGATGTGTATCGTGCCAACGTTTTTTTCTGAGACTTTTGAATTCCACTGCTGTCATAATCTCTAACCTGCTCTGCATGCGTATAGCGCCAACGTCCGGATTGGACCTGCTTTTATTTCAATTCCACTTGTTCCAGGCTGAAAATTACTTTCCTTATTTTCTGAATTTGCACCTTGATTATTCTTATTCTTTTTTGCCTCTCCAACGCTTTTGAGTCTCTTCTCTTTACGCTGCTTTCTTCTTTGCTTACTTGTCGACGTTTGATTTATAACGTATTGTCCTTATACGCTTTATATGCACTGAGAGCCCTGGATCTGTGTGTGCTCAAAGCCGTGCTCTTATTTGGTTGTAAGTAGGGTATGTCCTGCAAGAATCTCATGTTCTATGTCATCGCGAGACGGTCCTGGGTCAATCTCTTGGCACAAAGTCTCATGTTTAAGGTCCCCCCCGAGACGCTCTGTGGACAATCTCTTTAGTCTCGCGGGTCTTTTAAGTGTCTTCCGTGAAGATCACGTATCATTGCCCTACTGTTTCTCTCCAGAATTTTTTTTTTATAATAGAGAGAAAAACTGTGGAATAACAATGACAACTGTGTAATTAGCAATAGCGTTACTTTGTATTACACAGTAAGTACAGAGTAATAACTTGTAGTTACACTGCACTTATACATACTGTATAATTACATAGTAGTTACAGGAAAGTGACCTTTCCTTCTTTGGGGCCCCTCTTGACATGTACACAAAAAAGAAACAGTTGGCCGATTTGCTGAAATGCTTTGATGCTGTTTCATAAGTAAGGGGGAGGGAGCAAAATGAACATTAAAAGTCAATCGAAACTGGGAAACTGCTTTACAAAGCATAAATCCATGTACTCATCTGTGACTGAATAAAAGACTGGATGATTGAACTATTCCTATCTTCCTCGTGGGTTACTTCCACAAGATGTAAGAGTTAGGAGATGAAAAGCTCATGCTTATATATTTTTATTACCCTGTATAAGCCACAGACCACCATTATCTCTCAAGTTAAAGTCTGGACGTGCAGGAGAGTTGAGAAGAGATGGTCTCCTTGATAAGAAGGGGAATGTAAACTCTTGGGTTGTACATAATTGGTGAGCACTGGGAAAGAAGGGATTGCAGGTAGGTGTTGTCAGATGGACAGTGAAGAGTTTGACATCCACCCAGCCGAGAAACAATGATTGATTAATTAAGGGCAGGACTAGAGCAATGGAATTCTAAAAGTCAGATGAGGAAGAATAATGGCTGAAGTAATAAGAATTGTAATAAAAGTGAAAGGTCTCCATTGTTTGGGGCTCATTGCTCCATCTTAAGTGAGTCTGTATGCGCGCCATACAATAAAGCTTAATTCTGCTGTCTGTTCTGAGTTTTCGAGTGCCTTCATTGGGGCTGAGGGCACTCTTGCCGTGTCAGCCTGCTTCAACAACTTCAGGCATACCAACTATCTTTCTCAGAATCACACAGTCATTCAGAGGTACTGTAAGAATTAACCAACAGTGTTTGGTTTTCGAACCACTGCATTATGGGATAAATTCAGTATTTTTCAAGTCAAAGTTATTTCTTCACAACCATGGTATATATTCATTTGCCATAAGAAATTGTGTTCAAAAGTGAAGGATTTTTTAAAAATATTAAAAAAGGCAACTATTCTGTTCTTGAAATTTTAAAACGAAGATGATAAGGCCAGTGTCAAAACATGAAAACAAAAGCCTTAAAGCCACAAAGCTTACTGAATATGTCCATTTCTTGAGTTAAGAATGCCATCGAATATTGATTAGTGTCTCAAGGTTGCACAGATATTACAAAACAGCACATCCATGTCATTTTTGGGAAGGGAAAAAGGTAAACGTTTTGGTGAGATTTCGGATTTCAACTCAAGGGGGGTGGGGATCACTTTGAAAAGTCGACGTTATTGAATATTGATGCCCAGATGTGAATTCCTCTCTATTCTGTGGATGACTAAACAATAATCACTGAAAAAACATCTCAGTTGTAATCATTAATAGTACTGTATTTCACTACATGGTGTCATACACACACGCTATAGGAACGTGTAGGAGGCTCAGCTCGTCAGATAAACCGGAGGTTAACTAGTAGTGAGACATATCTACTAACCTATCTTCCTCTCCCAGCTCTGCTTTAGGCCCACTCACGGAAGCCTGCATACCTTTCGATTGCCCAGCTATGAAAGAAATGACACAACTAGAAATCGACATTCATTTCACAATGCAAAACTGATAGAGTCGGACCCTTTGCAGAAACAAACAATTTACATTTCTATCCATCCATCCTCTTCCCTTATCCGAAGTTGGGTCTCGGGGGCAGCAGCTTGAGTAGAGATGCCCAAACTTCCCTCTCCCCGGCCACTTCTTCTAGCTCCTCCAGGGAAATCCTGAGGCGTTCCTGTTTACATTTCTAACAATCACCAAATGATTATGTTAATTTCTTTTGCATTTAGTTAGTCATTTTGCTTAGACCTGAACATGGTGGAGCGTATCCCAGCCAGCATAGGGTAAAAGGCAGGAACAAACCCTGGACAGGGTGCCAGTCTATCACAGGGCAAACTTGCATGTCTTTGGGAGGAACCCAGAACACCCAGAGGAAGGCCACACAGAAACAGGGAGAGCATGCAAACTCCACACAGAGAGGACCCGGAGGGTGAACCCTGGTCTCCTTATTGCTAGGTAGCAGCACTACCACTGCACCGCCATGCCGCCCTTTTGCATTTAACTTGAGAGAAAAAAAAAAAATAAGCAGTGGCGGTATTAAGTTGGGACCTCCCATGGAGACCCCAAAACTTCATCCTGTACTGTCTCTCTTGTTCTCACACTGTTGTAAAAAAAATTAAACCCTTGATTTAAAATGACTACAAATCACAACCCAGAACTACATCATCATATTAAGGTTTTGAGTAAAAGTGTAATAGAAAGATACAACAAACCTACTAATTATGTTTACGCACTCAAAAATGTCCTCAGCTCATAATTTATTACCACATCCTCAGGAAAAGTAAACATCATTTGTTATAAGCCATGGGAGCACATAATAGATCTGGACAGACTAAAGAAGGTCAATATGCAGCCTGAAGCCACAGCAGAAGTGTCAAATGATGATGTACCACCCACGACAGTTGTGAGTAAATACAAGAAGAGGAAACGTGTCCTTACATTAAAAAAATAGTACCAAGAAACTGTGATCATTTTATTTTTACTTTCAGTTTACTTTTGTCGTCACAAGCATGCCTCAGAAACACAAAAGCACATTTTCTTAAAACAAAACCTTTGCCACTTTAAAGTGGACAGAGGTGAAAAAGTTTTTATTCCAAAAGAAAATGTTCAGTTTTAAAAAGAAAAAGATGAGATTTGAATATATAATGGGAGGTCAGAAAATTGAAAGTACACCTAATAATAGTGAACCCCGGAGTCGTAGTGGACTTGACAGTAATCAATGTCCAGACAGAGTTCAGATGCCATTAAGAAGGAACAGAATTTCAAGTTATATAGTACCTTGATGTGTGGAGTACAAATCCAACAAGGTTATGCTCAGGCTTTACAACACACTGGTGAGGCCTCATCTGGAGTCCTGTGTGCAGTTTTGGTCTCCAGACTACAAAAAGGACATAGCATTGCTAGAAAAGATCTAGAGAAGAGCGACTAGGCTGATATAGGGCTACAGGGGTTGAGTTATGAGGAAAGATTTAAAGAGCTGAGCCTTTACAGTTTAAGAAAAAGAAGATTAAGAGGAGACCTGACGGAAGTATTTAAAATTATAAAGGGAAATAGCCCAGTGGTTTGAGACGGTGACTTTAAAATGAGTTCAAGAACAGGAGGACACAGTTGGAAACTTGTTAAGGGTAAATTTAGCACACACATTAGGAAGTTTCTCTTTACACAGAGAACCACAGACACATAATAGAAGTGAACTAGTAGAGTGGCAGACAGCAGGACTTTGGAGTTAGATATGATGTTATTTTGTAAGAATTAAATGGATAGTACTGGAGAGCTTTGTTAGGCTGAATGGCCTGTTCTCATCTATCTATCTATCTATCTATCTATCTATCTATCTATCTATCTATCATATAGTGCCTTTCATATCTATTATATAGTGCCTTTCAAATTTATCTATCTATCTATATATATCTTTTATATAGTGCCTTTCAAAGCTATCTATCTATTTTATTGTGCCATTTGTATCTATTATATAGTGCCTTTCATATCTATCTATCTATTAAATAGTACCTTTCATATCTATCTAATTATATATCTATTATATAGTGCCTTTCATATCTATCTATCTGTCTATCTATCTATTACATAGTGCCTTTCATATCTATTTATAAATCTATTATATAGTACCTTTCATATTTATTTATCTATCGATCTGTCTGTCTACCTACCTGCCACATTGCTGAGATCCGTTTTCATGATGAAATTATATCCACCATGTTTCAAACTTGTATAATAACATATGAAATAAAAAATAAAAATATTCAAGGTTGAGTGAATACTTTTATATAAGCACTGTCGTGCTATTCTTGTCCATCTGTCTATCCGCAGTAAAAGTGCTTTACAAATACAAGATATTTAATTCTGTAATTCTACAAAGTGAGTAACACCCCTTACATCCTAAGCGCCTTGTTACTGATGCCTAAGGGTAACCTGGGAAAGGGCCCTGGGTTTCTTTACCAATATATATCTAAATTGATCCTCTCTCTGGTCCTCCTAATTTTCTTAGGGAGTAACAATGTAGAAACTATCACAGTTATCTATATTTGCTTCAGTTCAAACCAAAATACACATAATCATAGGCTGTTAATAACAAGACAGAGAACATAAATGAACTTAAATTTGAAAGAACATTTACTGAATAAATAAAACAACTTTTAATAGAATAATAATAATAATGATAATACAAATAAATGTAGGTATTGAATGTAAGCCTTCTTAAAACTTAGAAAAAATATTCACACTAAATCCACGTATTTACACTAAAGGAAGCCATTATTATAAAGCACAAACATATAAGAATCCAATAATTACTAATCACAAATTTTTTGTAATGGTACCAATTTCAGTGGTAGGTCATAAACATTAATCTAAAACTCTGATAATTCTTGTAAAATTAATTTTAGCAGTAAGTCAGAGTCCTGAATTAAATGAATAATTAAATGGTGTATGGGCCCACGCACATGCAAGCCTTCCTACACACCTACACTCCTGTACCCAAAGCTTATGAGCATCATAGGTGAGTTCAAATAAAAAAGGTTACCTCTGTCAAGGCACACCTCAGCTGAAGCAGACCATCTTAACTCACGCTGATCTCTCCCATGTGGAGTGAAGAACTCTGCACACCTCACCACTGATAATGTTCTTCTGCAAACAGGTAAACTGTCTGTCCCAAACTGGAAAACTGTGGCATCTTCCACACATACCAGGCTTTCAATAATTCAAATTAAATCCAATTAAAATGTATGCATTGTGCAGTGATATCTTAGTAAAGTAAACTTGGACTGTATTTTATGCAGACATGCACTAGGTACTTCCAGTGTTTAATAACTTATATTTTGCTGCTAATAGTATACTGCCAAAGTTTAAACAGCTTGGCTAAAATATCACTATTCTCCCTTTTTTCTCTTCTATTCCCTTCTTTTAATTTCTCTCCATGAGTGTATCAGCTCTACTACCCTGTTCTCTTTTTTTCTCACTCTTTTTCCCTCTCTTCCTGTCCCTCCATTTCCACGAATCAGCAGCATTCCCCAAAGTCTGCCCATTGCTGCAAGTGATTGGTTGCAGCTGCCTCAATGACCAATCAAAGACATTTTCGTCTTTTGACTGACACAGACGTACACTCTTGCTAGCTGTAGGTCGCTCAACTACATAGAGTAGAGGTCTGTTAAAGGGACACAAGTCAATTAAATTATGGCAGTCCTGACATTCGATTGGGCTACATAATGGCAGATGAAGGAAAAAACTCATGATTTCCATGAAACTTACCAAGCGTATCCTTTAATCAGTGCACCACACTTCTTGCCCGCCAACTCTACCCCAATTATTAGAGAATACTGGAGAGTCTCCAAAAGACATACAACTGGCACTTTAGAATTCTTTGCAATACATATCTATTCGTTGGTTTAATGAACCTACTTATTGCATTAGTGATATTCAGGTACCTGAAGCTTTTCCATGCAGCATTGTACACAAACTGTGGAAGAAACACCATTTAATTGAAAGGCACTACTTCAGTTATCTTTCTGTCAGAAATGGAGGGAATGCACACAAGACGGTTAAAATCACCAAAGTCCACAAAGGAAAGGAAACACCGTTTTAGACAAAGATAAATTATAGTGGCAAGGCTGATTTATACTTCTGCGTCAAGCCTTCGCCGTAGTCTACGATCATCAAAAGCAATTTCCACTTCTGCGTCACATCGCACTGAGGCACAAGCCTGAACACTAGTCGTAGGTGTTTGTAGCATGCAAGAAAAGCAAATAACCCATGGCATCCAAAACTAGATAGATAGATAGATAGATAGATAGATAGATAGATAGATAGATAGATAGATAGATAGATAGATAGATACTTTATTAATCCCCAAGGGGAAATTCACATACTCCAGCAGCAGCATACTGATACAAAAAAACAATATTAAATTAAAGAGTAATAACAATGCAGGTATAACAGACAATAACTTTGTATAATATTAACGTTTACCCTCCCGAGTGGAATTGAAGAATCGCATAGTGTGGGGTATCCTCAGTCTGTCAGTGGAGCAGGACGGTGACAGCAGTCTGTCGCTGAAGCTGCTCCTCTGTCTGGAGATGATCCTGTTCAGTGGATGCAGTGGATTCTCCATGATTGACAGGAGCCTGCTCAGCACCTGTCATTCTGCCACGGATGTCAAACCGTCCAGCTCCGTGCCTACAATAGAGCCTTCCTTCCTCACCAGTTTGTCAAGGCGTGAGGCATCCTTCCTCTTTATGCTGCCTCCCCAGCACGCCACCACGTAGAAGAGGACACTCACCACAACTGTCTTATAGAACATCATTATTGCAGATGTTGAAGGTTGCCAGCCTTCTAAGGAAGTATAGTCAGCTCTGTCCTCTCTTGCACAGAGCATCAGTATTGGCAGTCCAGTCCAATTTATCATCCAGCTGCACTCCCAGGTATTTATAGGTCTGCACCCTCTTTCCTCTGATGATCACGGGGTATGAGGGGCCTGGTCCTCCTAAAATCTACCACCAGCTCCTTGGTTTTGCTGGTGTTCAAGTGTAGGTGCTGTGAGTCGCACCATTTTACAAAGTCCTTAATAAATAATTAATAAACTGCAAATAGCAAATGATCTGCCTTGTACTGCAAAAACAGGGAAGATTGTGTCGCCCGCCGGAGACAATGGTATGTTAGACCGGTGAACATGATGAGGCCCAGTCAGGAGAAGTTTTCCGTACTAATCCAATGATGAACCGATGTTAGCTGATATTTTATGGCACAAATTAGCCGACATCTGATTGTCTTTGTAGTGTTGTGTTGAGATATGATTTAAATGTGTATATTTTCTAACTTCTTCGACAAGTCGTTTCTCAATTTGCTCCATGTTTACTTCAGAACAGTGGACATGACAAATGGAAACGTGTTTCAGGAAATTCGCAGTTACTAAACTGGCCAATCAGAGTCGTAGGGGGTCTGTGTATTGTACACGTCGATGCAATGTGTAGTCACATTTTTTAGGAGGTTTTTTGTCAGGCTATGCCATAGCTAAGCCATAGACTACACGGCTATGGCGTAGCTTTGACATAGAAGTATAAATCAGCCTTTAGGCCGCAGTGCTAACAATCAATCAGCAGGCTTCCTTTCACTTGTAGTGAAATAATGTGTTCTTCCTCTGCCAAACACGACAGTCTGACACTTATCTTAAAGCAAAACTGAAAACCACAATACACAACAGTTGCTTTAGATGATGACGTATTATTAAACACATTTCATGTGCGCCATACAGCCATCAGAGGTGCAGAAGTTCCAGGATGTGAAACAACATAAACAGTATCAAGTGTAACTCACCGATGTCTTCTGCATGTTAGACTAAAATGTATTCTACCAATTAGGGTCATTTTGTGTTGTCATTGTCATTAATGTTCTGTTGGTAAATTCCTGGTTATGTTTTTATGAAATGTAAAGTTGAAGAAACCATGATCTTATATGGTAATAGCCAGGGATGTGGAGTCGGAATCGAAGAGTTGGAGTCAGAGACAATTTTGGGTACCTGGAGTCAGGGTCGGAGTTAACAAAAATGTATCGACTCTGACTCCTAATAAATTGAAATTGTAATGAAAAAAAAAATACAGCAAGTTCAAATGTCCCATTTCACAAACAATAGTCCTAATTAAGTACTCCTCTGATGTAGGAGTAAAGCCCAGTGCATAGTTGTGTTACTACTAGTGTGAAGTTCAACTGAGCTATTATACAACCTAACATTCACATATTGTAATCTGGATTATGGTACATTACAAAAAGTGTTTTCATTTTATTTCAGATATAATGTGTTTAATAAGTTCATTTGAGTGTAAACAAGTGTAATGATGTAGGTGGCGGTGTGTGCTATGGCCTGATGTGTGTTCAGGAGTTCTTCTCTTTTGTTTAAACTGGCCAATACGGTAGAGAGTCACCTTCCTAGCCAGTAGTTCTGTGGTTAAATGACGTGTATGTTGCCTTCCTTCAATCAACATGGAAAATACATTAGCATATTAAATACAGAGGAGTCGGAGTCGGGAAGTCGGAGTCAGAAAAAACGGAAACTAATGAGCTGGAGTCGGAGGATTTATCTACCCACTCCACAGCCCTGGTAATAGCAGAGTGGTTGAGTGCAGAGTCAGGATGGCTTATTCAACTTTATTATTAAAAGCAGCAACTCTCTTATGAACTAGGAGTCCCAAGACATGCAAGTCTCAGAAAGTTGCAAAAGCACTTCCAATAATGCCCACTAGAGGGGGATACACCACCAAACCACAGCTAGATAAACAGGCAAACACAGACACTTCATAGAAGAAATAAAAAGGAGTTACTCTTTACAAAAGATGCTCTGTGATACACTGGAGTTCCAAAGAGCACAACGGCAAAACGGTATTGACTAAAAACACGAGGCAATCCAAGGTACCAATGCAGAAATCTAAAGGCGATGTCCAAAAATGGAGGGCAGGGTTCAAAAATCCAGGAAGATCAAAAAGGTACAAAGCACAGAGAAACACAAGAACTCACCAAACTCCCAGAGCACATTCACAATGAACCGTCAGGAACTACAGGAGACCCTCCTGATTTATAGGGTGGAGGTTAGTTTCCGATTGGAAGGTAGTCCCGCCTCTTGGGGAACCACCCACAAAACCCAGTGAAGCAAAACCATAATGCAAATAATAAACTAAAGAATCATTAACATAAATAAATAACACAAAAATGACATCAATCAATACTGCAAGGTAAGGAATCCTGGCTGAAACATGGCAAACACTGACAGACTTCAGACTAATACCGAAAGTAAACTTAAGAATCTTGCCATTGCTTACCTTCACCTGCTTGAATGTTGCCCTTCAAGATGAACGTTGCTGTTGAGAACCTACAAGTAATTAAAGTGGAAGTTCAACCCAATCCCAGTTTCATCCTTTCTCCACTTTTTATTACTTCTTTTCTGAAACCCCTGTGTCTCAAGAGGTAACTGGAAATCAGGCAAACGGTCGACGACGACAAGAGGCCAGCACAGAGTGAGGATCAGCTTATTGGTGAGATGAAACACGAATATTTTAATTAGAGGAGATCGAAAATGTTTACCGTGCTGTACGCAAAGATTGGCAAGAATTATTTTTTTTTCTTTTTTACCCCCCCTTAAATTAACCGTGTGGAGGTTTATGTAACACACAAATTAATTGAAGCCAATGTAAGCTTTTTGAACTCGAGAGACATGAATGGATCATGATTCATACCGTAGAATTAATCAGGCATGTTTGTGCTTTTTAATTATCGAGCTTTTGTATCTGCAACAATCATCCCGCAGATGTAAGCAAGCGAGGAAAAAAACGAGGAAGGTTGTACAGTGGCACAGCGCTGGGTTTGATCAAAGAGAATGCTTTCTAAAGCTTGTTAGGATAATGGACTTCTATTCAGCCTCTTCAATACAGTGCTGTACTTGAATGCTGCAGTAATGAGAGGGAACATTGAGACAGCTTCACACAGGTTACGCTTATGTGAAGCCTTAAAGAGTTCCCTTATATAAGCAGGCAATGTACAAAAATTAATAGTCTCCGGCCATTTATTATTATTTTACAGATCGTCTATATACTTTGTTGGGGAGAATATAATAAAACGTCAAAGGAATTAAGAGTCCTTTAGATGTTACGTGCCTAAAACATTTTATGCAGCAACATATTATCCCTTTTTGCACAGTTCCCAACAGGTACTTAATACAATGTTATAATTGTCCAACTAACTCTCAGTTTCACTACTTGGTTAAACTGTTCAAGTTTACAGCAGAACATTTCCAATAAACTGGGTTCAAGGCAGTAACCATCTTTGGACTCTGTGCCAATATATCATAATTCACAAGCTACCTCCACTTTGTCCATTCAGCGTCATGGGCTCTGGAGGCTTTCTTGGCAAAACTGGACCCAAGGCAGGAACCAGTGCCAGTCAACCAGTATTCACTTTATGAACATTCTAAATCAATTTTATCCACTTCAGGGTCCCAGGGTCGGCATTGTGTCCCGGAAGGAGTAGGAGTTCAGTTTAATATTTGTTCTGTCATTTATCTCTGCTCCCCTTCTTTTGTTAGGAGAAAGGCAACACTTTATCACTGGTTCAACAGTGTTTCCTTTAAATTTAACAATTTAGTTGTCATTTAAATATAATTTTGTACATTTTGTTTTTGATGGCTGTCTCACCAATAGATTTTGGGACAGTTTGTGCAAAAGCCAATCTTAGAAGGACAAAAGCCTTAAGCAATCACTAGTATGAGTTTAGCTTAAAGCTTTCTCCTTCTAAGATTGGCTCTTACAGTTTGCATCCACAAGTTGTAAAGTTACTGAATAATCTATCATAAAAACCATTGTAAAATAATGCAGTACACATATATATATATATATTCTGGCACACGGCTGGGGGTGGTACATAGCCGGGACGCCCAGGAAGACCGGAGGAGGGCATGTGCCTCCTCCAGACCACGAGGAGTGGACCACCCTGGTTCCTTTGGGGGCCACGGGTACTGAGCTTTGAGCTCAACCCTGGAGTGGCCCGTGGTCACCGCCAGGGGGCGCCCCAATGCCTGGAGAGCCCAGGACCTCAGCACTTCCGTCACACCAGGAAGTGCTGGGGGGAAGAGGAGCAGGGACACCTGGAGTGCTTCCAGGGATACAGCCGGCACCTCCACCACACTGGGGCATGTCAGTGGAAGATTGCCGGAGCACACCTGGAGCACATCCGGGGCGACATAAAAGGGGCTGCCTCCCTTCATTCAGGGCTGGAGTCGGGTGGAAAAGGACGAGGTC
>JANRMT010062817.1:12490751-12501849 GCA_026402145.1 Polypterus bichir lapradei | reverse complement strand
ATAGATAGATAGATAGATAGATAGATAGATAGATAGATAGATAGATAGATAGATAGATAGATAATGTAATCTATGCGTGGACACACACAAACACTTCAAGGCAGCAGAACTACCACTGCATATTTATATTTCTAAGGCTAAACTTCACCATTCTACTATTGAGCAATTTATGCAAAAAACGTGTTATCTTAACACTGCACATCAGTCTTCTGTTTGGCCATCTGGTGGCAAAAACATTTGCCAGGAGGTCCAAAGTGGCTCATTTACATTGAGGTGTATAATTTGCATCCGTCGTGCAAATGTGTCACTGCTGTGGTAATGTAATGCTGAAATATACAAATACACGTTTTAGATCAACCATTACTAGACACATAAGATTACAGGCTAATGCTCTGGAGATACACTTTTGATTTCTGTGTAAAGTTCCCGGAACATAGGGACACATCAACTGCCCACATTTTCTGTTAAATCATGCATGATATTTATTGGTTTATTAAATATAAAGGCTTGAGGGCATCCCAGTGTATCTACACAGATTGATTCACAATGTATTCATTAAGTTCCAGTGCTTCAATGAGCAATGCATTCTAATTTGCAGAAGGGTCACAGAGCAATTCTATTTAAATGCATTACAGGTTGCCAAGCTTAAGGTGTCATAAATGTCTTGCAGTATATTACAGATAGTGTATAAAATCACTCCATTAAAGTAAATAAATAATTAGGGGAACTGGATGAAATCATTTTATAATTTCTTTAAATAAACTGGTACAAAGGCCAGTTGTAGGGTCTTCAGAGTATAGTGTAGTACAGACATTTTAAAGCAAGTCTCCAGTTTTGATCTTAATATTGGCTCATTATGCAAGCGGCCGATGTGAAAGTGCAAACGACACCCAGTTTACTGCCAAAATAAAAAAGAAAGTAATGAAAAGGAGTGTGTAGTGGCACAACAGAAATAAGGCGCAACAGCTGCCTTCCTAGCCGTTGCGGCTTTTCAAAGACGTCAGCTCTCTCGAGCAGACCCAAGTCGGGGAGCACCGTCATGAAGGACTGCATTCCTCAGACTCTGAGGGTCCTCGAATTTATGTCATCCTAACCAGAGGAGGCGTGGTTTAATTGATTTGGGGCGTGGTTTAGAAGCTCTCACTGGGCAGGTTCTTGGAGCTATGCAGGAGAAAAGAGATGGCATTGTTAGCTTTGGTGCCCTCTCTTGTTCAGGTGAGGTATTGCATACCTTGTCTCATTCTGAAAG
This sequence comes from Polypterus bichir lapradei, assembly GCA_026402145.1. Classification (NCBI taxonomy): domain Eukaryota; kingdom Metazoa; phylum Chordata; class Cladistia; order Polypteriformes; family Polypteridae; genus Polypterus; species Polypterus bichir. Next base: position 12,500,600 of record JANRMT010062817.1, on the reverse strand, counting down.
GTGATCCTCAGATGCTCACGCATTACCCCAGGCTTACATTAACTGTGTACATGTCCATGGGAGCCCTGTTCACATAAAGTATCTTTGAAAGCGGGAGTCATACATATATAAATCTTTCTCATGCCTAATGAAAGAGCATAAAATGTTTACATTTAGAATGTATTCAGAACCTTGCACTTTCTCCACACTTTATTGTGCTGTAGATTTAATCTTACATTGATATATTTGCAATTTTGCCTATCATTCTACACTCAATAACCCATAAGGACAAAGTGAAAACATGTTTTCAGAATGGTTGGTAAATTTATTTAAAATCAAAAACTGAAATCTCTCATTCACAGAAGTGTTTAAACCCATAAGACATTACACCTTATAGAAGTGCCTTCAGTAGCAATTTCAGCAAATTTGAGTCTTCTGGGGCCAAGTCTCTATGGATTTGGGCAGTTTATCCCATTCTTCGTGGAAGTTCCTCCCCAAGCTCCTTTACACTGGATGGGATGTGTCTGTAAACTGCCATCTTCAGGTCTCTCCACAGATGTTCTACAGGGTTTTAATCATGGCTTTGGTTGAGCCACTCAAGGACAGTCAGAGACTTGTCCCAAGCCACTTCAGCGTTGTCTTGGCTGTACGTTCTGGGTCATTGTCATGCTGAAAGTTGAACCGTCACCCCAATCTGAGATGGTATTCACTCTGGAGCAGGTTTTCTTCAAGGACCTCTCTGTATTTGCCTGCATTCATCCTTCCCTCAATTGTATCCAGTTTCCCAGTCCCTGATACTGAGCAGCACCCAACTGCATGATGATGACACCACAATGCTGCAATGTTGGGTGGATATTAGGCAGAACTCGTCAGGCATAGTGCTTAGAATTCTACCCAAACAGTTCAGTTTTTGTTTCATCAGATCAGAGAATTGTTTTCCTCATGGTTGGGAGCATGTGCTGATTACGGCGCGTTGCCACACCCTAACACAATGAACCAACTCGAACTATTAAAGTCCTTTAAACTGCCATTTACTAAAGTGTGGCTTCTGTTTAGCTACTCTACGATAAACTCCTGATTAATAGAGAGCTGATAAGATGGTAGTCCTTCAGACAGGTTCACCAATCTCAGCAAAGGACTTCTGAAGCTCTGTTAGTGTGACCATTGGGTTCTTGGCCATCTCCCTGACCAAGGCACTTTTCACTCAGTTACTCAGTTTGGATGGATGGCCAGCTCTTCTTCCATTTCACAATCATTGAGGCCACTATGCACCTGGGAACAATCAAAACGTTAGAAATGGTTTTATCTCCTTGCCCTGGTCTATGTCTCAGCGCAATTTGATTGCAGAGGTCTACGGAGAGTTCTTTGAACTTCATGGCTTGGTTTTTGTCCTAACATGCAGTATAAATTGTGTGACATTCTACACACAGCTACACATCTGCCTTTCTAAACAATGTCCAATCAGTTCAATTTGTCATAGGTGGTCTCCATTCAAGTTCTTGAAAAACCTCAAGGAGAATTGAGGCAAAGAGGAACACCATTTAGACTGCTGCTGAAAAGGAGCTGAATGAGCGATTTCAATTATTTTTATTTTAATACATTTGCAAACCCTTCTGTAAACACATTTTCACTTTGTCATTATGGGTTGTTGACTGTAGACTGAACGACAAAAAAAAATGATGCATTTATCCATCCATCCATTGTCCAACCCGCTATATCCTAACTGCAGGGTCACGGGGGTCTGCTGGAGCCAATCCCAGACAACACAGGACACAAGGCAGGAAACAAACCCCAGGCAGGGTGCACACACACACACACCAAGCACACACTAGGGACAATTTAGAATCGCCAATGCACCTATCCTGCATGTCTTTGGACTGTGGGAGGAAACCGGAGTATCCGGAGAAAACCCATGCAGACACGGGGAGAACATGCAAACTCCACGCAGGGAGGTCCTGGAAAGCGAACCTGGGTCTCCTAACTGCGAGGCAGTTCTACAATGCAACAATGTGTTCAGAAGAAAATGAAGAGGACTGAATACTTTGTAAATCCACTGTCCAAGAAGAAATGGCTCTAAAAGTGCCACCACGGAGCGCACCCTTAACTTTCTTGTGGATGTTAACATTTTTTGCATCAATTCCACAACCTCCTCTTCACGTGTAAGATCATAAACAAAATCTGTCAAACAAGAGAAGACCATTCAGTCTTTCAAGCCGGTTTCTTTACTTAATAGCTATGCTGTACTAATATCTCATCCAGATTTTTCTTAAAGGAAAAAGGTTTCTGCTTCAACTCCATGTCTCAGAAGTTTGTTCTGGATTCCCACAACTCTTTGCATAAAGAAGCACTTCCTGGCTTCTGTCTTAAATGCACTACCCCTTAATTCCCACTGATGTCCTTGAGTACCTAATTAACCCTTAAGCTGAAAGAATTTTGCTGGATCTCCTTTATCAATGCTTTTGATGATTAGGAAGTCTTGGATTAGGTCCCCATAAACATGTTTAATGAATCTGACACAGTAGGACATGTCCTGAAGTTCCATGATGCACTTGATTGCTCTTCTCTGCACAGCTTCAAGTGCTGCTATGTCTTTCTTGTACTGTAATATGGTGACCACAACTGCACACAATACTCCAGATGCGGTCTCACTAGTGTATTATATAGCTTGTTAAATTTAAGTCAAGGGATGTTATGCTCAGTTTTTATGATATAACCTCACATTTTATTTGCCTTTTGAATTGCTGAGTCAATAAAAATGTTGCGTCAACATAAACCCTTAAATTCTCTCAGAGGCTGTTTTCTGTGTGACAGTGTCTCCCATCTTGTATTTGTAATTGATGTTCCCTTTACCCACGTGTAGCACTTTACACTTTTTTTTTTAATATTATTGATTTTATCGAAATCACACAACATTCCATATAAATAGATCAATTTTACAATAATAGGATTGAAAACAAATCAACCCCCACACCTGAGAAAGAGAGCATGGGCAGTAGAATAAAACTTAAACCTAGTAAAAATAAGTAAATAGATATATTAGTAAGTGAATATACTGTAGATGAATGGAGAAGAAAAAGAAAAGAAGAAAAAAAAGGAATAGGGAGACAATCTGCTTCCTCAGTGCTTTAAAAGCTTATTCTAAAATGTTATTGATCAGATCTTGCCAGGTTTTGAAAAATTTCTGCACAGATCCTCTAAGTGAGAATTTGATTTTTTCCAGTTTCAAATAGTACATAACATCAGTTACCCACTGACTTAAAAGGGGAGAGTTAGGATTCTTCCAGTTGAGCAAGATAAGTCTGTGTGCCAGTAGTGTAGTGAAGGCAATTCCAGTTTGTTTGTCCTTCTCCACTTTAAGCCCATCTGGAAGTCCACCAAACACAGCTGTTAATGGGTTAGGAGGGATTGAGACACCAAGGCTGTCTGAAAGGCATTTAAAAATTTTGGTCCAGAATGATGTTAATTTGTTGAAGGCCCAAAACATGTGACCCTGTGAGGCTGGAACTTGATTGCAGCGTTCGCAGGTTGGGTCTTTATACTGTTCTACATAAATCGTATTTTCCAGGTGTTCATCCAGTTCTGAAGCTTGTCCACGTCTTGCTGAATTCTTTTTGCTGCCTCCTCAGTGTCTGCTATTTTGTCACGTGCAAATTTGACATGTTTACTAACAAATGATAGCTAGCTAGCTAGATGTTATCCTCTCTCTTCCATCTCTGACCTTACATAGTTTTACTTAATTATGGTCCTGTCTTGATTTCTCCAGTTCTCATAAACCGAAAACACATCTCTGAAACAACCAAATTACGAAAAGTCTAGTTTAATTGGGGCCTGCAACAGTTAACACGGACATATGCCACTTATTTCGATAGATAGATAGATAGATAGATAGATAGATAGATAGATAGATAGATAGATAGATAGATAGATTAGATAGATAGGACTTTATTTGTCCCCAAGGGGAATCAATTATCATTAATATAAATCAGAAAACGTAATGGTCCAAGGAGAGACTCTGCTGATGACCCCATTCTCCTCTTATCTGTGCTGTTTTGTCTCCTTCTGGTTAACCAGCTAGAGATCAAGGTTTGTAGGCTACCTCTGATGTCTACAGCTTCTAGATCTTGTGGACCCCCTGCCGAGATTAGTCCACAACAGTGGTAGAAAATGCATCTAAAACACTTTCAAAACAGGCCACTAAGGATGGATCTTTATTTTCAATTAAGGTGACAATAAATGTGCAAGTTTCCTTTGCAAGGAAAACCAGGTACATTTTTCATTACAAAATTCAACAAGAATTCAACAGCTTTCAGATTTCGTCTGTTTAGCATTTCAGTAACAACATCTCATTTGTTTATACTGTGAAACAATATAAAAGGAATGGAAGCAGCTTATTGTTTCTGGAAAAAAAAAAAAAATTGTTTCTCCAGAGTGTATCAAAATTCAATATAATTTCATTATAACGTATACGAAGTTATTAGTATGAACACTAATAAATAAGGCATTTATTTTATTAGTAATTCTGGACTAACATAAATGAACAATTTGAAAGTGCAACATGGAATTTAAAAACAAGGCAGAAACAGTGCTTTACAATGCATCACTAAGTACATGTGCAGTCGTCGGATCCTACAATGACCTCAGCAGTAACATGAAGAGGTGTTAAAAATCTGAATCTGGGTAAAGTACAACATGGCACAACTGTGACATCGGATACAAACGAGCCAAAACAGAACACTTCTCTCTGTTCAACAAACAACAGAGGAGAAATGGTCAAACACAGCATGTAAATGATATTTAGTCTACCGCACCATATCTGTCCTTCCATTTTAGGACTTTATAACCATACAGACAAAACTGCACATTGACTTCAGTTGCCATGTACACTAGTATGAATTAAATATATATTTAAACTCAAACAACATCATATTAGATTTAAAGGTTATTTAAATAAAGAACAGTACAAAAGGTCACAAAAAATCCATAGCTTTTTTTAAATTTTATATTTCTGGATGTAAAAAGAATTTACAGCTTGATGATCCAGAAGAATGTTGCAAAAGTGGCTTGGTAAGCATCTGCTGGAAACAGTGAGAAAGGCGCATTCAATGTTGAAAACGGAAAACGCAGCAAAATTTTATTTTATTTTTTTTTTTTTGAGAGTTTAGGAGAAAGCGCTGACGTCCAAAAAGGAAACAGTGATTGGGACACTGAGACACTTCAGCTATCATATAAATCATTGATTGTCATGAAACCATTCTTCTGATTTATAAAGTTATGATCTTATCTGGAAAATCTGATTAGGCAGCTGAAGCAGCAGAAATATAAGAGAGGAATACATATACAGTAACAGCGGCAAGGAAAAAGTATGTGAACCCCTTTAGAAATAACCAAATTTATGTACAATTTTGTCCTGTACTTACTGTGCGACCTTCATCTAAGTTGCAATAATGAACAAACATAATTTGTTTTAACTAATAACGCACAAATTATTGTATTTCCCTTGTACATACTGTAGTACTAGAGTGTTGTACTTTGTTAGCCATTATGGATGTGGATGAGAAGTTAAGCAAAATGACACCTTTTATTGGCTAACTAAAAAGATTACAATATGCAAGCTTTCGAGTCAACTCAGGCCCCTTCTTCAGGCGAGATGTAATGAGTGCCCATGAGTGTTCATTTGCCCTGCAATGACAGGCATCCTGTCCAGGATTTGTCCCTGACTTGCTCCCAATGCTTGCTGGGATACAACACTCTGCCACAGAGGTCTGGATTAAGTGGATTAGAAAATGACAGGCCATTCAATTTGGTTTGCTGCTTGTTGTTGTTGAAGTGCATGTTATACCTGTGCTGAGATCGAAGCTCTACAAGGCATCTTACATCTAGCCTGAAGAAAGGGCATGAGTTGCCTCGCAAGCTTGCATATTGTATAGGGTGGTCCAGATCTAATTATGTAATTTTCATTACGCTATAACTTATTAAGTTTATTACATAGAAAATCATCGGAAAAATCTTGGACCATCGAGAAGTGTGCAAACTGACGACATGAAGAATCGTCTTTGCACCGAACTGGAATCGTCCCCGCATAAATCAAAGTCATCCAGACAATCTGGATCTGCATAATTAGATCTGGACCATCCTGTAATCTTTCTAGTTAGCCAATAAAAGGGGTCATTTTGCTTAACTTCTCACCTTGTACATACTGAGAACATCATTCAAACATTCACATGGAAAATATTTGTGGACCCCTTTGGAAATAACTGGATTGAAGTATAATTTGGTTTTATAATACTGTGTGATCCATCTACGTTAAAATAATGAAAAATCATAATCTATTTTAACTAATCACACACAAATTACTGTATTTCTCTTGTATATATTTAATATATCATTCAATCATATGCAAAAAGTATGTGAACCAATTTGGAAATAACTAGGTTTATGTAAAAATATGTTTTAAAATATACTGTGATCTTCATCTAAGTTAAAATAATGAACAAACACAACCGGTTTTAACTTATAACACAAATTATTGTATTTGTCTTGTACATACTGAGTACATCAATTCAACATTCACATAGAAAATGTATGTGTACTCCTTTGGAAATAAACGGATTTATGAATATGTTGGTCTTAAAATACAATTTGATCTTCATCTATCTCTATATATAATCTTCATTTGGATCTTGATCTTTGTTTGTCCGCGAATGAATTAGAAGAAGAAGCACTAGATGGCAGTAGAGAGACAGCTAAAACATAGGCATTGCATTAAGAATCTCCTCCAGGCTTATACTACTGAAGACTGTAGTACTCCAGTCACACCTCAAAACACAGACATTCAAACTAAACAAATTGTTGTGCTTTAAATTAACTAAAGAGATTTTCATTTAGATCTTGATCTTTGTTTGTCCGCGAATTCCACGCATGCGTAGACCACCTTCCAGTTTAGTACGTTGTTGTTACTCACGGATGTCAACAATGTGCCGGAATAACAAAAGGGGTGGTGGACAGTGTTACGTTGGTTAGCTCCTGAGGCCTGGTTAGAGAATGAGATTGCCGAAGATAAAAGGTACGAGCCTACGTAACATATGAATGAAAGAAAGACAGTGGGTAAAATGAATGACAACGTAACAGCAAGTTCCGGAAATTATTATTGTTACGTTGTAGCTGGCTAGTACTGCGCATCTCACAGTTGTACCGTGGCTTGCTCACATGTCAGTGAAGTGATCCCTATTTATGCTTTAAAGAGCCTGGATACCTATGTGTCCCCCTTTTATAACCATTGCTCCGTGTATATTGCCTTACTCTTTGGATTGCCACAAAGCAACCTGCGAGATTGGAGAAAGGTTGAGAAGAGATCGTGAGAGGAAACGACAGCATCGTGAAAATGAGACGGACTGTGAACGGACAGAAGCAGAAATGCTCCTACACCACCACATAATTACGATTCGGACAGTGATTCCGAGTAGGCCGTTCCTATCGAATCAATATCCAAGGGTTTTCTTTTGTAATTTTGTTTCCCTTATAAAAAATCATAATGCTGTGCAACGAAGGGCCCAGTTTACGACTGGTAGCCGCATTTAAACAGGGAGCCCTTCACAGACAACTTTAACACGCGCAACGTAGTTGGGCACACATGGCTAGTGTTACAATAATGAACAAAACACAACCTATTTTAACTAATAACGTACTAATTATTGCATTGGTCTTGCATATACTGAATACATCATTCAAACATTTCTCACGGAAATGCATGTGAACAGCAAGATTAACGACTTTAACACAAGTTATTAGGAGTCAGCAGTTAACAAATGTGAAGTCCAAGCAATGAAATGAGGGTGAAGGTGTGGTTTAGTTCTACCATGACCTACTTTTAAAAAAAAAAAAAAAAAGACTTAAACATTTTGAGTTTGCTGTTCGCAAGAAGCGTCTGTGTATGTGAAGCATGGCTTGGAAAAAAAAAAAAAAAAGATTTCAGAACATCAACGATCAAGAACTGTGATTTATATAAAGCCTGAAAGGGTTGTGAAGTAGATTCAAAGAGTTTAGATATTCTGGGTTCGCTTCCCATGGAGTTTGCATGTTCTCCCCGTGTCTGCGTGGGTTTCCTCTGGGTGCTCCGGTTTCCTCCAAAGACATGTGGGTTAGGTGTATTGGCGATCCTAAATTGTCCCTGGTGTGTGTGTGCCCTGCCCCGGATTTGTTTCTGCCTTGCGCCCTATGCTGGCTGGGATTGGCTCCAGCGGACCCCTGTGAACCTGTGTTAGGATATAGCGGCTTGGGTAATGACTGACTGACATTTAGACAATTTCATACTGTGACTACTGTCTCTGGTAGTGGGCACCATCCAGGACGACTTGAAAGGTACAACGCAGAATGCTCAATGAGGTAAGTAAGAAATCCAGAACAGCAGCCAAGGCTTTAAGCTATCCCTGTTACAGGTTAATATCTCTGTTCATGAGTGTACCATATGCAAAACACTGAATAGGCATGGTGTCCATTGCAGGACACCCAGAAAGAAACCATCACTCGCCATAGGAGAAAAAAAAAAAAAACACAATGCTGCACGCCTGAAACTTCACAATGCTACGGGGAAAATGTTCTGAGGAATGATAAAACTAATGCTGATAAAGCATTATGAGTATGTTGGAGGGAGCATCATGCTGTCTAAGCCTTGGGGCTTGGAGAGCTTGTCATCATTGAGCAGGAAAATGAATCCCCAGTTTTTTTAAGGTACCCTACAGAATAATGCCCTGACACGTCCGCCAGTTCAAGCTCAGCAGAGGTTGGGTGATGCAACAAATCAATGTCCCTAAAACATCATGCGAAAAGACAATTTTCCCTCGGTGATTAGTACAGTGTACCAAAAAATACCAAAATAAACACTGAAACAGAAATGCTTCAAACAAATAAAATTTAACTTTTGGAACGGCCCAGTTAGGGCTCACACTTTAACCTAGAGGTGCCCAATGCATCGATTGAGATCGACCAGTAGATCGGAAAGGTAGTGCAGGTAGATCGTGTTGCATTCAAAAAAAATTTTTTTTAAATGTTACTCTATCATATATCCTCCATATGGCATTTGTCAGTTGATTGACATACAGTACAGGGCAGCCAGTCTGAGATCTCTTTTCTTCTAACACACTGGTCATCCCGCACGCACGATCAAACGCGCAAGCTACTGCAAAACTCCGACTATCTAAGTGACCTGGTTAGCCTTCCAATTTATATCGACTAAATAAGGGATTTAAAAACAAATTGTTGTTTATGGGCTGGATGTGGAATTGGAAGAGGGTTTTTTTCTCTCAACATGTCACAATTGAAGTGCGTTTGTCTGATCTGTCAATCTATCATTGCTATTTCAAAGAAGGAAAATGTGGAAAGGCACTTTCGAACTGTTCATAAAAACTACGAAACTGACTTCCTTCCGGAAAGCGATCTGAGAAAGAGAAAGGAGAGGGAACTAAAATCGCAGTTAATTGGACAGCCGTCATTTTTCACTCAGCTGAATTCAAAAGCAAAGGCAGACACACTAAAGCATCATTCCTGGTGAGTCACTTGATCATTAAGCATAAGAAGTCCTTCCAAGAAGGAGAGATGATAAAAGAGCCCTTCGTTGAGGCAGATGGCTAGGAAGAAATTCCTGCTGAGATTTCAAGACCCATGGCCGGAGAAAAAGGAGTTTCTCCTTGTCATTAAACATGCAAAATACAAGCAACTTAATAACAATCAATGGCCGCTGGACTTGGCATTTTTTTTCTGATCTGACCAACGTGTTGAATGAGCTTAATTTACAGCTGCAAGGAAAAAAGAAAACCATAGTCAATATGATTAGCTCAGTTAATGCTTTCAAACGAAAAATGCAACATCTGTCCT
>JANRMT010062817.1:12443835-12458657 GCA_026402145.1 Polypterus bichir lapradei | reverse complement strand
ATATATATATATATATATATATATATATATATATATATATATATATCCATCCATTATCCAACCCACCATATCCTAACTATAGGGTAACGGGGGTCTGCTGGAGCCAATCCCAGCCCACACAGTGCACAAGGCAGGAAACAAACCCCAGGCAGGGCACACACACCCACACCAAGCACACACTAGGGACAATTTAGAATCACCAATGCACCTAACCTGCATGTCTTTGGACTGTGGGAGGAAACCGGAGCACCCGGAGGAAACCCACACAGACACCAGGAGAACATGCAAACTACACGCTGGGAGGACCCAGGAAGCGAACCTCGGTTTCCTAACTGCAAGGCAGCAGTGCTACCACTGCGCCACTGTGCCGCCCAAATATATATATATATATATATATATATATATAATAAAGAAGTTTTTAAAAGCACAAAGCATCACCTTCACATGTAAAGAACCATTCCAAGAATTAAATGGTGCTTTGTCAAGAAATAGTTCTACAAGAAACCACACAATCCAGTAAAAAACATAAATGGTGTTAAAGAACCATTAATTTTAAGAGTGCAGTGAGGTGCAGTGGTTAAGGCTTTGGATTTGAAACCTTGATGCTGTGGGTTCAAATTACTACTGGCACTATGTGACCTTAAGCAAGTCTCTTCATCTCCCTGTGCTGCAGCTGCAACAACAAAAGACAAGGAACCAATTGTATCTCTCAAAAGTTGTAAGTTGCCTTGCCAAAAGGAGTCTGCCTAATAATTATTAGTCATGACAAAGTGAATTCTGAAAGCATTCAGACCCGTTAACTTCACATACATTTTATGGTGTTGAAGATTTAATTTTAAACAGATACATTTACCATTTTTGCCTATCAATCTACACTCAATAACTCATAACAACAAAGTGAAAACATGTTTTCAGAAAGATCTGCAAATTCAATAAAAATCAAAAACTGAAATCTCTCATTCCCATAGGTATTCAGATGTTTTGCTTTTCAAATTTCTTTAAAGAAAACAATAACTACAAGCAGATGTGTGTTACACATATTTATTAAATAGTTTCAAATCTAAGGTAAAAAAAAATGCTGCTCATGCCTCTTGCTTCTCCTTTTTTTTGTAAATCAAAATTAGTACCATACTGTTAATCTAAACTGGAGGTTTGAGCCAAACCATAAATATCAGAAATTCAACCGCACACAGTTATTTAAAAAAGTATTCCAACCCCTTCACCTTCTGCACAATTTATTGTGCTGTAGGATAAATTTTATTTAATTTTTGCCAATCAGTTTACATTCAGTAACCCATAACTGCAAAGTGAAAACATGTTTTCAAAATTGTTTCAAAATGTATTAAAAACTAGTACCTTAAATCTCTCTTTTCTAGAAGTATTCAGATCTTTTGCCGAGGTACTCCATATTCTGCTTAGGTACATCTTTTTTGCTTTAATTCTCCTTGAGATTTGTCTAGAATTTGATTGGAATCCTCCAGTGCCAAATTAAACTGATTGAACATTGTCTAAAAATTCACAAATGTACAGTATGTTAGTATGTAAGGTGCCATAATTCATATTGCATGTCAGGACAAAAATCAAGCCATGAAGTTCAAGGAACCCTCTGTAGGCCTTCATTATCAAATTCTAGTGAGACATACAATACAATACAAATTATTTCTGTAGAGCCCAAAATCACACAAGAAGTGCCGTAATGGGCTTTAACAGGCCCTGCCGTTTGACAGCTGACCAGCCTTGACGCTCTAAGAAGACAAGGAAAAGCTCCCAAAAAAACCCTTGTAAGGAAAAATGGAAGAAACCATGGGAAAGGCAGTTCAAAGAGAGACCTCTTTCCAGGTAGGTTGGGCGTGCAGTGAGTGTCAAAAACCGGGGGTAAATACAGGACAATACGCTGAAAAGAACACAAGTAATCTTCAATACAATATGATATTGCAATAGAAATATTATAAGCACAGAGCAAAACTCAACAGTAGATGATATTACATAATGCGATTTGGGCTTGTTCAGAGTCCTGGAGACCTTGGCCATCAAGCTGCCTCCCCCATAGGCCATTCCACAACTGAGTTAGCGCTGGGCCAGCCAATCCAGTGAAAGGACCCTTCTACCCGACAATACCTGTGATCCTCCATAGATCAGGGCAAGGGAATAAACACATTTCTAAAGCTTGGAGTGGTCCCAGAAGCACAACGGCATCAATAATTGTGAAATGGAAGAAGTTTGGAACTGTCAGGAACCTTCCTAGAGCTGGATAACTAGCCAACTAAGTAACTTGAAAAGAAAACCAGTTGTCAGTGAGGTGATCAAAAGCCCAATGGTCACTCTATCAGAGCTTCAGAAGTTCTCTGCTGAGATGGGAGAACGATATTAGCAGCACACCATCAATCAGGGGTTTATGTTAGAGTGGTCAGAGAAAAGCCATTCTTGAGTAAAAGGCACATTACAGCCTGTTTGGCCTCAATAGTTGTGAATTGGAAAACGTCTAGAACTGTCACCAGGACTCTTTAGCCAAACTGAGTAACTGGGCATGAATGTTCTTGGACAGGGAGATGACTAAGAACCCAGCTGTCACTGCTGAGATGGGAGAGCCTGTCAGAGGGATGGTCGTCTTAGCAGAATTCCATCAAACAGGTGTTTATGCTAGTGTGACCAGACAGAAGCCACTCTTGAGCCTAAGGCGTATTACAATTTAAAGGACTTTGAGAGCATGATGAAAAAGATTCTTTGGTCTGATGAGACAAAAATTGAACTCTTTGGGGCAGAACTCCAAGTTCTATATCTGGTGAAGACCAAGCACTGCTCATCACCTACTTAATTCCCTACAGTGAAGCATGGTGGTGGCAGCGTCAAGCTGTGGGGGTTTCTTCTCAGTTGCAGGGACAGGGAGACTAGTCAGGATTGAGGGATGGATGAATGAAGCTAAATACATAGAGGTGCCCGATAAAGACCTGCTCCAGAGTGCATATAACCACACTCTGGGGTGATGGTTCAGCTTTCAGGGTAACAATGACCTGAAGCATACAGCTAAGTTGTTGGAGTGGTTTTGGGACAATCTGACTGTCCTTGAGTGACCCAGACTTAAACCCCATAGTGCACCTGTGGAGAGACCTGAAGATGGCAATTTACAGACACTTTCCATCCAGTCTAATGGAGCTTGAGAGGATCTGCCTGGAAGAATGGGATAAACTACCCAAACCCCAGGTGTGCATTACTTACACAAGAAGACTCAAAACTGGAATTGCTACCAAAGGGCCTTCTACAAACTTTGAATTAGGGTTCTGAATACTTATATGAATGAAAGGCCTCAGTTTTTGATTTTTAATATGTTTGCAAACACTTCTGAACACATTTTCACTTTGTCATTATGGGTTATTGAGTGTAGATTAAAGGGCAAAAATGACAACACAATAAAGTGTTGAGGATCTGAATGCCTTCTGAATTCACTGTAAGCATATGGTGGGACTGCAGTTTAACTCTTTGAGGGCTGAATAATTTTTCAAAAAAACTCAGTTTTCTGAAGAGCACACAAAGCACTGGTTTCACACATAAGTCAACATAAAACGTCTCTTGCTAATGTGCTGTGGCTGCTGTTGGCACATGTTCGGCATCTCTGGTGGCAGTGGCTGCGTGGGGGCACCTCGATGGTCAGCAGGAATGCACGATGAGCCATCTGCCTGGCTGTCTTCGCACAGCAGGTGAGTGGCGGTAGTGGTCTCAGTGTGACACAATATGGTTTGTATCTCTTGTCATCAGAAGTGGTGGTTCTCCCAGGCAGACGTTTTTGTAGGAGCATCAGCTACATGAAAGCGTTCAGCACCACAATCAGCTGGGGACTGATCAGATGATGCTGGTACCTCACTTTCGTTTTTGATATCCATCTCCAGATTACTTGCATCAAACTCGGAGTCCGACAAGTCAGAGTCCTGTTCTCCGAAATTACGTAAAACATCCATGGAGTATTTTGCTTTGCACATTTGCTTTGGTCTCTCGCCAGATGTTGGCGCCATTTTAGAGGTTGTTTGCTCTTCGCTACTCAGGCACGTGTAGGGAATCAAGGTTCAATCAACAAAGCTATGTAACTTTCCTTTCAGCAAAGAGAGTTGAACTAAAATGACAACTGATTACCATCCTCTACTCCTGAATTTTGACAAAAGTCGACATCATCCCTGAAATAGTTAAGCAGCAGTCTGGTGGTGCAGATGAAATCAAAATCACCATATAATCAAGACCACCTCAACCAAATGCATATGATGAAATAAAATATACTTGACATATTTGTATTGTAATGGTTCTCTCAGCATATCTCTAAAGATAACAACTACTAGCGACTGGGAGCCCGATCGAATCGAGCTACAAATTCTACGTTTGTGAAATCCATACTTTCTCTGCAAAGAATTATTTGTTTTTTTAAGTCCTTGAAATGATTTTGTTATCATGGCACTGATTTGTGCTTAAAATAGACCTTTTCGGCCGATGTAACGAAGAGCTTCCTGTTTAAACGGGGCTGCAAGACGTGAACTCAGCTCTTTGGCGCACCTCATTTGATTTTTTCCAGCAAACAAATTTTCAAAACAAACCGTATTTTACAGCTCTAATCAGAGTCGGAGTAATAATTATGTTGCCGTGGTCATTTTAGATCTGAGATTGGCTAAAATTTAAACAATGACCGTTGTTAATACCCAGCCGTCATTACTCAATTTGCCAATAGATGTCAGGACGGATGCCAAAACTGAACTGCCCAAAGATAAATTTCGACGTACAAAGCAAATGGCGACACGTCCTAAATTACTTACGGCTCCGGAGCTGTCGAAGGGTTTAAGTCAGTCGACGATGTTAGTCCTGGAAAGTACGCCCCACCAAACCAACGTTCCAAAAACCAACCGAACTTACTGTTATCTGCTCGAACCAACACCGACTTACTATACTCGGCCATCCAGCGGCGTCACTGAAGCATTCGAACATTCTTAGCCAATCATGCAATACTGCATCCGCGTTTGCCACGTTATGTTCTAACTACAGAGGCAGAGTCCCATTGCATGCTTCTAACTTGTATTGAGTCGAGGTATTGACGCGAACACCATACATACGGATAGTATCAAATTATATATAAGGATAACCCAGATCAGCCATAGGCAATGCTGCATCTTCCTTAATCTTTAGCAAGGTGAAGAGTAAAAGATGTCAGGATAGAAGTATTTGGAAGGGGTGCTTGTAGGTTTGACTGGAGCTGTTACTTTAAAATCAGTTCTCGAACAAAAAAAAATGTGGCACAGGTAGCAATTTGGGTAAAGTTAAGTAAACATGTTTGGAAATATGGTACTGTGCACAATTAGGCAGTAAATATTTATGAGCTTGTCAATGCACTACATTAATTAGAATAAAACTTAATAAGAATGTCTTGTAGTTTTAATGCATATTTTGTGTGGCCTCTTTTGGAAAGCAAAGCTGAATCAAAGTGCTTTGTTCCCCTGCTGTCTAATTTGTTTCAAGTTGTCCTATTTCATGATTCTTGTAGAACAGTAGAACAACTGAGACAAGAAAAGGCCATTCAGCCCAACAAAGCTTGCCAGTCCTATCCACTTACAGAAATTCTTCCAAACTAACAAGTTGAGTTTTGAAGGTCCCTGATGTCCAGCTATCTACCATACTACTTGGTCACTTATTCCATGTGTCTGTGGTTCTCTTGGTATGGAAATACTTTCTAATATTTGCATGAAACTTACCCCTAAGACGTTTTCAACTGTTCCCCTTGTTCTTGATAAACTCATTTTAAAGTCACAGTCTCAATCCACTGGAATAATTCCCTTCATAATTTTAAAAAAACTTCAATAGTATCTCATCTTATTCTCCTTTTGATTAAACTAAAAAGGCTCAGCTCTTTCAATCTTTCCTCAGAATTCATCCCTTGTAGCCCTGCAATCAGCCTCATTGTTCTTCTCCGGACTTTTTCTAGTGCTGCTATGTCTTTTATGTAGTCTGGAGACCAAAACTGTACACAGGACTCCAGATGAGGTCTAAGCAATGCTTTATAAAGCTTGTACGCCACACATCAAGGTGCTATGTAACCTGACATTCTGTTAGCCTTCTTAATGACTTCTGAAGATTGTCTGGCAGTTGATAGTGTCGAGTCCACTACGACTCCTAAGTCCTTATCATAAGGGGTAATTTGATTTTCAGATCTCCCATTGTGTATTCAAACCTCACATTTTTACTTCCTACGTGTAATACTTTACATTTACTTTCAATAAATTTCATCTGCCCAAGCCTGTATGCTATCCAAGTCCATCTTTAATAATTCAACAGATTCTCAATTATGTACCAATCCACCTAGCTTGGTGTCATTTGCAAATTTTATCAGCTTGCTGTTTATATTCCTATCCAAATAATTTATTTATATTAATAATAGCAGTGACCCTACCACTGACCCCTGTGGGACACCACTCTTAACAGCACCCAATTCCTTGCACCATCACCCTCTTCTTCCTATGTTGGAGACAATTTTGCACCCATCTACACATCACACCCTGAACTTCCTCTTCTTTTAGTTTCATGCCCAACCTCTCAAGTGGGACCTTGCCAAATGCTTTCTGTAAATCAAGATAACTAATATCATATGCTCCACTCCGATCTTATCCTTTTGTTGCTTCCTCATAGAATTCCAGCATGTTGGTAAACATCACAGCCCTCTTAACAAGGATCTGTCATAACTCATCTTTTGACTTTAGATACCTTGTGCTTGTGTCTCTCCACAGCTTCAGTTTGGTTGTGCCAGGCACTTTGAGGTGTCAGTGTAACACTGTTAGTATTTCACCTGTCGACTTCCATGTCAAGTAGGTTTCAAGTGTTTTAGCTGTGACCATTGTAAGGCTTAAATATTATGTTTTTGTCAATAAAATGTTTTCCCAATGATAAATCTAAATCTGTTTGTAATTCTCAGCAGTCATCATTTCATTGATGATTCCAGGATGTGTACTGACTTATATTTTCCACAATGCCGTTGGTCACCCTTACAATCGATTACTTTATGGTAAGTCACTAATGGGCAGGCTCGGACCCCCTGCATGCTGTTTCTACTGTGTTCACCTGCTATAGGAATTTTAGTTACAAAATAGTGCCTCCCAAAAAAAGGAAATGAATTATTAATTCTGTTATAAAATTGACAGATTACTCTCTCTTTTTCAATATTAAAAAAAATTGCATATGTACATTTCTATATTCAGAAGTCATTTTTTAATATTATATTTCATTACTCAGCTGGTCCTTCAAATAGGCTCATGTATGCAAACAGCACATCAGGCTATTAAAAAAATCTCTATGCTGTTCCGGGCCATAAACTGAAGCAATAACAATGTAATGAGTAAAGATTTCTTTTAAAGAAATCTGAAAATTTCAAATCACTTGGCCATATATTAGTCTGCTGTTAGTGGTTAGGAAGTTATTTTTATTCGTAACTTTTGCATTTAAACTACTGTCATTTCAGTCAAGACAAAATTGCATGAATGTACATGTTCTTATTTCTTTAAAGAAAACTATAACTACAGGCAGATATGTGTTTAAAACATTGTATAGTTTTAAAATGTATAGTTTAAACAAATGTGCGGTATATTTCTTCAGCCTTTTTTTCTTGTGAGTGAAGATGTCAACCGTACTCTTAACCTAAAATGGAGGTTTGAGTTACACCATAAAAATTAGAAGAATGCAATGTTAACAACGTCTATCTATCTATCTATCTATCTATCTATCTATCTATCTATCTATCTATCTATCTATCTATCTATCTATCTATTGTGATGGACGGCTGCCATTTCAGTCTGGCCGGGACGTCCCTCAATAGAGAAAAGAAAGAAGAGCAGCCTTTTCAGGGCACTGCATCCCCTGGGATGCTAGATGGCAGCTCCCCTGGACAGAAATGGTTCCCCGGATTCCCAAAGGGGAGGGTGGGACATGGAGTCTGTTTCTTCAGTCCTGTTGGATGCCGGGGGTGCCGCCACGGTGAGCTCACCGAGAACCTGGGGACTATTATTGCTACACCAACCCGGAAGTACTTCGAAGTCACGAGGACGGAAGCCCGCAGTACTTCTGGGATATTTAAGGAAGGAGGATGTGGCGTTTGACCCAGAGAAGGAATACTTCCAGGTCATGAACTATTTAAAGGACGATGGGAAACCCAGCAGATTGAGCCGGAGTTAGGAGGGAGTGTAACGGAGTTGCTGGGAGTGGAGGATTGTGTTATTGATTATTGTTGATTATTATTGTATTATTTCAAGAATTGTGGAGTGTGCAGTGCTTTGGGCACTTTATTTAAAAGAATTATTAAAATTATTCTTGGTGTTTTAAAAGTGTGTCTTGGACATCTGTCTGGTGGGTTTCAACGGGGCAACAGCAACCCCTAGCATCCGCACTATCTATCTATCTATCTATCTATCTATCTATCTATCTATCTATCTATCTATCTATTTTATATAGTGCCTTTCATTCCTATGTATCTGCTATGTGGTGCACCAGATATCAGGGTTCAAATCCATCCTCAGTTATTAAACGTCTGTCATCTGTAAAGTGACTTGTGTTGAGTGGCACAGTGGTCAGCACTACCGCCTCACAGCATCAGATGCCCGGGTTCAAATGCGGACCTATTTACTGCCCAAGTGAGGTCATCTGCCCTCTAAAGTGACTTCCAGGGCTGCTCGCTTATTTAATATTAAGGTGGCCAGCAGTGCTGTGGCTCAGAGAAAGCAATGGATGGATCCAGTGGCGGGTGGCACAGTGGTTAGTGCACCTTATTCAGGGATCCATTAGTCAGTGTTCAGCTGCAGACCTTTTCACTACTCGGTTTAATGTGACTGGCACTGCTGCTGCCTGATTTTGTGTTAAATGGCATCATTTGGCACTATTTCCTCATGGCAGTAGTGATTTGGGTTCAAGCCCAATCTATCTATCAGTCCTTGCTTCTTCCTATCTGTGTTTTATATATTTTCTGTCTATCTATAGAGTTGGTATTTCTTTATTCAAAATTGAGATATCAATGAGACAAGTCAAGGCTCTAGCCGAGACCGTATTGTCCTGTTTAAGGAATGACAGGTACAGCTGAATGTCATCGCAATGATATGAACATCTATGGGACTGGTTGATTGGGTTTAGAGAGGTAGTGTACAAGAACAGGAGGAGAAGGCCCAGCATTGATCCTTGCCTGAAGCAAATTGGGCATCTCTTCTTTCTAGGACATGTAGTAGGACAAGCCAGAGAGATAGGATTCAAAGCTGTCTCAGAAGATGGCAACTGTATGGTTAAGTTTGTCAAGGCAGATAAACGATCAAGGATCAAAGATGAGAAGGACCGAAGACATAGTGACAGGCCTTAGCTGAGGTGTTTCAATAACAGTCAGTATAGCCATCTCACGAAATGACCCCTCTTGAAGTTTAACTAGTTACGATTAAGCAGTCTGTTCTGCGGGAAAAAAATAAAAGAAAGGTAAAGAAAGAAACACACACACAAACATGAAAAGAATATGGATGTGACAAGCAGATTCCACACAGTAAGGCACCCTGGCACAAATTCTTTAACCTCCATGCTACATTTATTAAATTACAGGAGTGAAACGCTCAGTACAACCCGCGGGAATGAAAAAACTAAAACGAGATCTCCTTAATATCTTTTTGGTTTCTCCTAGACAACAATGAGATCAGAAAAAAATAAAATGGAGACATTTTGTTTTGTCTCATGTTTCCCAGATTTTTCTCCTGAGACCAGACAGCCCAGTATTCTCACAAGTGTCTCCTCTTGAGTTGCAGCTGAGATCTCAGCAAAATCACACAATGGGCTCAGATTTTCAAAGCAATCTCTTGACATTTTTTTGTTGTTTTGCAATTTGAAAGCGTTTGCATTGTGTGTTCAATAATATGATGTTGTAGCGGGGCCACGTAAGTGTTGTTGTTTATTGTGCACCCTGTCGCATCTCGTCACATCACCCCGTTTAAACTACTGTAGTATGTGTTTGTTTAAATGTCATCCCCGTAATAAGAAACGGGGAAGGTTGTTGCGGGGATGCAGCGACCCCCTGGAAATGTCACAACCGGAGGTTTTTTCATTTACATCCGGCTCATTATTATTTAAATGGGAGGAGGGAAAGAAGAGGAGAAAGAAGGAGATTTATCCAGCCATCCATCCATTATCCAACCCGCTATATACTAACACAGGGTCACGGGGGTCTGCTGGAGCCAATCCCAGCCAACACAGGGCACAAGGCAGGAAACAAATCCTGGGCTGGGCACCAGTCCACCGCAGAGTAGATTCACCTAACAGCAACTGATCATCATTTTTCTGCCTTCATTCACATCGTGACATTTTTCCAGTTTACTTCTCACTTGGCCGGATTTACTTCAACGCATTCATTGCCAGAAACCCCGAGGTTGGACTTTATTTTCCACTATCATCAAGGAATCATAGTGAGATTGTTCTGGTATTCATTCGGGGGGATAAGACGCCGACATTTTGAACAGCTATCAGTAATTTGGACAATTATTTAACTGGACTCATTTTCACGTTCATTATCATTTCAGTAATCATTCGTTGTCATTATTTGTATTGTGGGGTTGTTATTCGTGTGCAGGGACAAGGGAGGATTTATTATTGTATATATAGTGCCTTTCACTTTGGTGGTATGGTGAAGGGATATATATATATATTATGCCAGAGTTTTGTATTATTGTATTTGTCATTTTGTTTCATCTAATATAGTACTGCACTTGCACTAATATAGTACTGCACTTGTAAGGCACTCCCCGAAGCTGGCACATGAGTGAGAAAGGAATCCCCCCCCCATGGCCCTCTGCTTGTCTTTCAGATTCGTGGAAATAAATCAGCACCGCAAGCGAACTTGCAAACGCAATCGGAATTTTCAAGCAAATTGTAGAAAAAAACCTTATCTAAATCCATTATGTTGTTCTCTCATGAAAAGCGGACAGACAGACAGACATTGGATATTATATATATAGAGATAATATTAGTATTTAAGTTAAAATGCCAGCATGGTGCAAACCGTAGCTATTGTCATGGACACCAAGCATGGACTGGCATCCTGGCCTTGATGGTTTAAGGTTCTTTACCCAGCCAGGTAGCCAGTTTAATGGAAGGAGGCTGCCACCCGGAGCCATTTGCTCCCCCAAGGAGCAGCTCTCTCCTCTCTGGTGGTCCCCCATATACACTCACGCAGGGCTTCATGGGAACTGGAGTTCCAAAGGGCAGTACTGCTTAGTCTTGTGGGAGCCGCCAGAGGGAACTGTAGTGAGGAGGTTTAGGGACTCATAAGTGCTTTTTGGATGTAATGTGGCGGCACAGGAAGTACTCCCGAGTTCAGTATAAAGAAAGCCACTCTTCCTCACTTCAACTGAGTCAGAGTTGGGTGGAAAAGGATGAAGCTCACCTGGAGGAGAGGAAGGACAAAGAAGGGGAAGAAGATTATTGTATGTGACTTTGTGTATCGTGCAACATTTGAGAGAAGCATGTGAGAGGTATTTATGGAAAATAAAATCTTTATTTGAACCTGGGCCCTGTATTTGTGTTGGCGTGATGGGACTTGGGGCTCAGTGGTGCCCCCTACTGATTACAATATCTTTTTGACTAAACTAATGCCACCGATTCATCTATCAAAAATGTTTCACTATAATCAAAAAGGAGAGCATAGTGTCAAACCATTACTGATTATTTTGTTATTTTTTACTTCACGTATGTTATCAACACTTACACAGTCAAACTGAGGATTTAACGGAACTTTAAATTGATTCATATACAGTGGATTTAGATAATATTCAGACCCCTTCAGTTTCTTCACACTTTGTATTGTAGAATCATTTTAAATGAATACATTTGCCATTTTTGACGAATGATCTTCATTTAATAACCCCTAATGTCAAAGTAAAAACATTTTCTTGGAAAGGTTTGCAGATTTTTTAAAAATCAAGAACAGATTGTTCCTGAAGTTGGCTGTCCTGCCAGAGTTAGTAACTAGGCAGTTAGGGCCTTGGTGTAATAAGTGTATGTATTTAATATGTACAAAAATATTTTATGAATCTACTTTTCTTTCTTGGGCGGCTGGGTGGCACAGTGGTAGCACTGCTGCCTCGCAGTAAGGAGACCGGGGTTCACTTAATGGGTCCTCCCTGCGTGGAGTTTGCATGTTCTCCCCGTGTCTGCATGGGTTTCCTCCGGGTGCTCCAGTTTCCTCCCACAGTCCAAAGACATGCAGGTTAGGTGCATTGGTGATCCTAAATTGTCCCTAGTGTGTGTGGGCTGGCACCCTACCCAGGATTTGTTCCTGCCTTGTGCCCTGTGCTGGCTAGGATTGGCTCCAGCAGACCCCCGTGACCCTCTGTTAGGATATAGCAGGTTGTACAATGACTGACAATTTAAACAACAACAACAACATTTATTTATATAGCACATATTCATACAAACAGTAGCTCAAAGTGCTTTACATAATAAAGAATAGAAAAATAAAAACACAATATGAAAACAAAATAAATCAGCATTAATTAACATCGAATAAGAGTAAGGTCCAATGGCCAGGGGGGACAGAAAAAACAAAATAAAAACTCCAGACGGCTGGAGAAAAAAAAAAAAAAAATCTGTAGGGATTCCAGACCATGAGACCGCCCAGTCCCCTCTGATTAAAGAGATTATTATTTTCATGGGAATTGTTACATATGCATTATTTTCACTTTTACTTTAAAACTTTAGTATATAATTAATATAGGTGGTGCAGCAATATTTGGAATTCACTTTTCTTCAAGATCGTATTGAATTTTGATTCCGTGTTTGGAGTGACATCGTGACAACACAACGTATAATTGCCTGTGAGTGAATATCGTTTCTTTCTCTCTAATAAATAAAACGACTTTTTCAAATGTTTGTCCATGCTCTTTCTTCTTTGCTTAGTCATTGATCTGTCTTCTATAGTACTGTCACAGGCGGCTGGGGGTGGAGCCAAGCCGGGACGTCCGAGGGGACTGGAGGAGGGCTGGTGCCTCCTCCCAACCACGAGGGGGCGACCGCCCTGGTTTTGTTGGTGGCCTCGGGTAGGGGGCTTGGAAGCCCAGCCCTGTAGGGGCCCGTGGCCACCGGCAGGCGGCGCCCCGGTGCCTGAAGAACCCTGGAGCCCAGCACTTCCGCCACACCAGGAAGTGCTGGGGGGAAGAAGAATGGGGACACCCGGAGGGCTTCCGGGTGCGCAGCCGGCACTTCCGCCACACGGGGGCGTTTCCAAGGAGGAGTGCCGGGAAGCAGCTGAAGCCCATCCGGGGTGGTATAAAAGGGGCCGCCTCCCTGCATTCGAGAGCGGAAGTCGGGTGAAAGAGGACGAAGCTGGAGAGAGGACTGGAGGCGGCCAGAAGAAAGGCACTTGGGACTGTGTGAAAGGCCCGGACTTTTGGGGAATCGGTGCTGGAGGCACTGGGTTTGTGCACTTTGAATTGTAAATATTGTATATAGTTGCGGTGTAAATAAATGTGTGTTGGGAGATTAAACGATGTCCGTCTGTCTGTGTCCGGGTCCCGTTCCACAGTACGTATAAAACTATTGTCCTGATAACATTTACAAGAGCTGAGAGCACAGGAAGTGTGTCTGACAAAAGCATTCACACGACTGAGTTTAGATGACCATGGTCTTGTTTGAAAATAGTTGTAAGTAGGGCGTGACTTGAAAGAATCTCATGTTAAAAGTCTCTGTCTTACGGGACTTCATACCACAACAACGTTTTTGAAATCTTTTAATTCTCGCTGGTAACACGAATTAGAAGATCTACAAGTCTCCGACTTAAACTTTTCGCTGTTCCGTTATTTCACTGAGTAATAACTTCCGTTTGTTTGAGCTAATGCGATGTTTCCTATCCTTTTTTTAAGACTTTCGAATTTTCATACTTCAATTATTTCTAACCTGCTCTGCTTGCGTACCGTGCCAACATTTTTGAATTCTTTGAATTCTACTTTGTCATCTACTCTTTGTCCTTTATTTCCGGCCCCAGGCGCGGACACGTCTCACGGGACGTACAAGTGTCTCTCAGAGTAAATCACATCTCATCTCCTTCCAAGATTTTTTTTTACAACAGAGAGATGTGTCTTTGAACTTTTAGAAATAATTACAGTTTGCCACCAGAATATGAATTGGTTGTTCTACTTGCTGCACCACCTATATTAATTATATACAAAAAGTTATAAAATAAAGAAATAATACAAGTTAGTCCGATACAGGTGACATCACAAAGAGACAATATCTCTTAAAGCACTTACTGTATAACTGAGACGGTACTCCTTCCACACGATTTGTCTGAATGGTTATTCAGTTTGTAGCTGTAATGGATCTGAGTGCAATGGAGCGCTGCGTGCTTTTGAAATCTGAGAATGAAGTACAGAGAAATGTAACACTGTGGAGCTCTTTTTCTCTTTCTCTCTCTCTCTCTTATAAATCAAATTTTTGCTATCCTGTTTGATGTTGTCTAATTCTTAATTACATGTGCTACAAACCTAGGAAGCTCTTAAAAGTATTTAAGTCACAAGAATTTCCTGTGTTAACAATGAAATGAAGTGCTGCACATTTAGGCTGCAGATTTAGGCTGTTGAATTCTTGCAACAAGCATGGGATTGTATTCACTCGTCTTTATTCTATTACTTTGTAAGTGTTGTCTGTGCTCATTTTGTTCATTTTATTATCCAGTCCTGTGCCTGTTAAGGAGTAAATGTGCTACCAACATAATGTATGTTTTTGATATCATTACATGTTACTTAAAGATAGATAGATAGATAGATAGATAGATAGATAGATAGATAGATAGA
>JANRMT010062817.1:12365087-12399858 GCA_026402145.1 Polypterus bichir lapradei | reverse complement strand
ACCGAAACCAATGTACGTACTTATTTCGGTGGTATGATGCCACTGTCAGCCGCCATATTGAATTTTCCAACATCACTAATTCTCCAAATTCCCGTATAGGTATAAGGCTGAAATTTGGCAGGCTCATTCCTTACAGCTTACTTACAAAAGTTAAGCAGGTTTCATTTCGAAATTCTACGCGTAACGGTCATAACGTTCAACAACGTCCGCCATGTTGAACTTTCTTATTTATGGCCCCATCTTCTCGAAATTTGGTAGGCGGCTTCCCTGCACTAACCGAAACCAATGTACGTACTTATTTCAGTGGTATGATGCCACTGTCGGCCGCCATATTGAACTTTTCAACAGTCTTTGTTACTTATGGGCCCATCTTCAAGAAATTTGGTACACGGGTTCCCAACGCTAACTGAATCCTACTTACGTACATATATACGTCCATAGCCTGCAGCTTGGTCACCATGTGAGGCGGCGTTGGGTCCCCCATCCCAACGCCTCCCACGTTGTTGGCTGCCTGCCTATATAAGGCCGTCCATCGCTCCAGTCTCTACATTCCCTTCCTTGCTTCGCCACGGGATTCACGTCTCCCTGCTGATAACTACAGCCTTTTTGTTTAATCCACGGCTTCTCCGCTGTTTTATTGTTTGTTTATTACAATTATAGTTATTGTATAGGTATTTTACACTTACTTTACGTTACTCAGGTACCCATTTCCTTCATCATTCCAACCCCCATTACCATGTCTATCGAGGTAATCACCATCGATCAAAGAACTGTCACTTACCGAGTGGTTTCCTTGCCCGGAGATGGCACCTACCTTTTCCATTCTCTTTGTTACATATTGCACAGCCATATCAGGCTCACTCTTGATATCCGGAAGAACATTGTGTCTTATGTATTGAATGACTGGGACAGGTTCAAGGTGTGGACTGATGACGGTACAGGAGATAATTATACTACACAGGAGCACTAGAAAAGTGAAATGCTTAAGCCCTTCACCTATGGTTCTGCATGTGAGTTGATGGCTGCCGCTGAATTGTTCGGTTGGTGCTTTCAAGTGTACCGAAATGGTCAAATATTTTACACCTTTCGACAACCGCCAATGCCTCTTAAACATCTTACATTCACAGGTGACGATTTCAGTAGTGGACACTTTGATGTTTATGAATGTTTAAACTCTCAAAAGCTGGATGTGAAGTTATCGATGAAACCGGTTGTAAGCTTACAACGCTTGACAGATGCCGAATGTCACTTCAACACAAGTCCTGCAAATACTGTCGTAATTGAAACAAACCATGAACCTCAAACTGATTATGACAGCAGCAATCCAAGCTGTAAGATTTGAGACAAGATTACTGTTCACATGGCCAACTGTAAGTTACATGCTCAAGAGTAAGCTCAGCGCACAGCTTGGTCATGTTACAACTGGATGGCCGAACTCACAATGTGGTATACAAAGAGATCCTTAACAAATAATTATTGGCATATTTTCCCTCAGTTTAAAAAGGTTAAATTTTCTTCTTAATAAAAATTTTAATGCAGTACTTCGCCGCTGCGAAGCGCGGGTATTTTGCTAGTATATATATATATACATATATACAGTATATATATATATATATATATATATACATATATACAGTATATATATATATATATATATAGTAAAAGACGCTATATAGCGCCCGACCCGGCACAGACTACGCAGAGGCACGTGTACAAAACACACAGGCTTTTTATTTTTTCTTCACCCGTGGGCGCACGCCTTCCCCGTGACCCACAGGCAATACACAGTCCCAAAGCACTTTAATCCCACACAACAACTCTTCCTGGCACCACCACTCCTCCCAGGCATCCTCGTCCTCTTCCTCCCGATTCTGGCCCCTCAGTGGTGGAGGCTGGCTCGTTTTATACCCCACCCGGAAGTGTTCCAGGTGCTTGACCACCTGGTCCTAATTGCACCTCCGAGTGGGGCTGAAGATTCGTCCAGCCAGGCTCTTGAGTCTTGGCAGCGCCCCCTAGCGGCCACCCCATCTCCCAACTAGGCTGTGGAGGACTCCATGTCCCATGGAGCCACGCGGGAGAGTGGGAAATGAACATTGGCCAGGGAGGCTGCCACCTAACGTCCCTGGGGAGGTATTGAGCTATCCATGGTGGCTCCCCCGGAACATATGCAGCAGGGGCGTCCCGACCGGGCATGGGGCATATATATATATTGTGGAACGGGACCCGGACAAAGACAGGCAGACAATGGTTTCACACCCAACACACTCATTTTATTTACAACTATATTTACAAAAGTCAGTGCACACCCCAGTGCCTCCAGCACCGATCCCCCAAAGTCCAGGCCTCACAGAATGCCTTCCTTCTGGCCGCCTCCACTCCTCACTCTGAGCTCCATCCTCTTCCACCCGACTCTTGCTAATGAATGAAGGGGGGCGGCCCCTTAAATACCAGCCTGGATGGGCTCCAGCTGCTTTCCCGGCAATCCCCCGCAGACACACCCCTGTGTGGCGGAAGTTCCGGCTGCACATCCGGAAGCCCTCAAGGTGTCCCCAATCTTCTTCCCTCCAGCACTTCCTGGTGTGGCGGAAGTGCTGAGGTCCAGGGTTCTTCAGGCACCGGGGTGCCACCTGGCGGCGGCCACGGGCCCCTACAGGGTTGGGCTTCCAAGCCCTCTACCTGTGGCCCCCAACACAACCAGGGCGGTCGCCCTCTCGTGGTCTGGAGGAGGCAAAAGCCCTCCTCCGGTCCTCCTGTGCGTCCCGGCTGGGCTCCACCCCCAGCCGCATGCCACAATATACATACACATGCATACATAGCATTCGAAGTCTGAATCACAATCTGATTGTATGGGTGGTTACCTACCAGATGACGCATGTGGTTGGTCTGCAAATCAGCAAACATCCGCCACAGGTGCCCTCTCAGTTGCGAGAAGCAGATCATAGAATGTTACATAGTTAACTGTCAAATAATGCAAAGAGTACACGACACGTGTTTCACCCTATTTTGGGCTCATCAGGCGTACACACTCACTGCACCCCTCATCAGGGATCGAACCTCGGACGTCAGACAAACGCACTTCGATTGTGACACTGTGAGAAAAAAAATCCTCTTCCAATTCCACATCCAGCCCATACCCTCCCCAGACAATTTTTTTTTAAAATCTCTTCTTTGGTCGATATAAATTGGAAGGCTAATTAGATCACAGCCGGAGTTTTGCAGTAGCTCGTGTGTTTGATCGTGCGTGTGGGATGACCAGTGTGTTAGAAGAAAAGAGATCTCAGACTGGCTGCCCTGTATGTCAATCAAGTGGCAAATGCCATCGGGAGGATATATGATAGACTAACGTTTAAAAAAATTTTTTTTTAATGCAATGTGATCGACCTGCACTACCTACTCGATGCATTGGGCACCCCTGATATAAATGCTTTCCAGGTAGGCCAAGTTCAGCTGCAATCTTTGCCACTTTCTTTTTTTTATTCTGTCCCCCGTTTGCATCTTTGTCTACACTGGACATCAAAACCCTTTTTGCTGCTTAATCCACACGTCAAGTTATCCAATCGTACACCCAGAATATCCCAAAAACACGTATTCTTACTAAAATATTGTTAAGCATAGCACTTCTGGAAAATTACTTAATTGTGTGGATTATGCAATATGACTAACATGAGACTTTTCCTTGGACGTTTCTGATATTGTTTCCTGTTTTCCAGTGTTGACTACTAATGATGAGTGAACTCCTGGAGTTTGATGAAGACATGGAAATGCTCGGGAACTTCGCCAAACTCAGTGAAATACATTAAAGTCAATGGGGAATAAGAAACTGAACTAGTTTTAAGTGGATTATAATAGTGCAATTATTTTTAAAGTGTCCCTGAGGGCTGAGATCTGCCAACTATGCTGAACTGACAAGTGACATACGGGTTCTAACCTCAGCACCACTATGCCAATAAAAGACACACATGAAACAATAACAAAAAAAATAATAACATCCATCCATCCATTATCCAACCCACTATATCTTAACTACAGGGTCACGGGGGTCTGCTGGAGCCAATCCCAGCCAACACAGGGCGCAAGGCAGGAAACAAACCCCGGGCAGGATGCCAGCCTACCGCAGGGCATAACAATAACAATAAAAAATAAAAATAACAAACTAGCATTAGGTAAAAAAAAAATATACGATTTCACTTACAGAGCTCCATTCTTCAGGGCACTGATTGGCTGTGCCACAAAGCAGCAATGTTCGACTGAGATGTTTCATTGTGTGAAGTCAAGGTATCCACCGAGTTGGAACGTCTTTTTTGTTTCCAATCTATGCAGATGGTCTCACTTTTTAACGGCCTGTGAATAGTAATAAATCTTTTCTTATCATTATTATTTCACATGGTCACGTGTTTTCAGACTCAAGGAGGGGAGGTGGTCTTCTTTAAGGTTTGTATTGATTCGTTTCTGCGCTGCGTGGCTAATTGCACATGCATTCAGGCAGCCAATAAAATTCATTAAGCAGCGGTGAGTGAGTGAGCACACAGGGACTAGTGTTATATACTTCACATTATGGTCCTCTATTGTACCCCTCAAATGAAAATAGTGCAATTATTATTTTTTTAAAACATGCAAGGTGCAAATCTGGCTTGAGCAGTGGGTGGGTAGCGACATCACACATGCATGAAGCAGATCAGGCAGTGACATAAAGTGTAAGGTGCAGTACGCTGTGACTAAGAAACAGACTGGGTGCAACTATATTTTGGGGTACCAAATGGGCAACCCCTTTCACCAAACCCAAATTAACAAAAATGGTGATTAGAGCACAAATAATGTAGGTCCCTAGCAGTCGAATCTTGTAAGGTTGCATCAGCAGGAGCTCTGTCTGCTATGATCCTTGGCATCCAAATGAATGCCATCTTCCTGGGGGTGTCAATTTTTATGGCATCCGGGGAAGAAGAGGTGTGGCCAACTCTGTGGTGGAAAGAGAAAATATCTTTAGCGAAAGTGCTCCCTGTTGTCCCGGAGTGATATCGTCAGAGCCAGGAAAATGGTTATGGAGGAATATTTCAGACAAACTTAAAGAAATAAATAAATGATTACTCTGAAGCGTGAGCATAAATAAATACATTAATGTGTCACAAAATATGTTCTTGGATGCTTATTTATTTATTTAATTTTGTCTGTAATATTCCTCCAAATGCATCATGAAATACAGCTTGAAATAAAACTGAAACCTATTTTGGGGTCATAGTCAAAAAAGGTCTGGCTGGTGGTGTATGGAGGTCTACTCACCCTTTTGGCCAGATTTGTGTCACTGTATCACTATAACTATAAA
Organism: Polypterus bichir lapradei; assembly: GCA_026402145.1. Classification (NCBI taxonomy): domain Eukaryota; kingdom Metazoa; phylum Chordata; class Cladistia; order Polypteriformes; family Polypteridae; genus Polypterus; species Polypterus bichir. The sequence goes on along the minus strand of JANRMT010062817.1, from coordinate 12,394,538 downwards.
TCCAAATATATTATGTGATATCATCTACTGTTAAATTCTGCTCTGTACTTGCAATATTTTTATTTTACTGTTATACTGTATTGAGGATTTGTTATGTTCTGTGTATTGTATTGTATTGACCCCCCTTCTTTTTGACACCCACTGCACACCCAACCTACCTGGAAAGGGGTCTCTCTTTGAACTGCCTTTCCCAAGGTTTCTTCCATGTTTTCCTTACTAGGAGTTTTTTCTTGTCTTCTTAGAGAGTCAAGAGGCAGGGCCTGTTAAAGCCCATGGCGGCACGTCTTGTGTGATTTTGGGCTATACAAAAGCAAATTGCATTGTATTGTGTTGTATTGCAACTATTACATATTTACTATGTAACATGCATGCCAGCTTAAGTAACGCTAGCATTAGGTATAAAATAAGAATAATTTGTCCTTTCCACTACAAGAAAATGTAAAGGTAATGCCTAGAAACATCATACTTAAGAACGTACATAGTGAGTAATTAACACAGTGTAGTAAGAAACACTAAATGTGAAGTGTTGCACCCTTCTTTGTATGGTTTGTAGTACTGGTAGGCCATTATTATAATACGAATAACAATGCTGGATGCAGCATTACAGTTACTGAACATTATACATATTAAACATAAATACACTAAAGGAGAGTGCAGAGCGGGGTGGTTACAGTGACTACAGTGACTCAAGCCCCTGGCCCTTTGCCTTCATTTGTCCCATTGCTTACAGAAAAAAAAGTGCTGGCAATCTGCCAGTTTCATTTTTTGCATCTAAATGATTCTGCTCTAGTATTTAGTACAGTTCTCCCATTAGGAACCAATTAATCTATTTTGAGCATAATTGCCTGCCTGCTATTCATAGAGAAATGTGGTGGAAAAAGCAGCAGCATAGTAGACTACTATTCCAGTTTATTCTGTGTTAGATAGATAGATAGATAGATACTTTATTAATCCCAAGGGGAAATTTACATACTCCAGCAGCAGCATACTGATGATAAAAAAACAATATTAAATTAAAGAGTGATGAAAATACAGGTATAACAGACAATAACTTTTTATAATGTTAACGTTTACCCCAGGGTGGAATTGAAGAGTCGCATAGTGTGTTGATCTCCTCAGTCTGTCAGTGGAGCAGGACGGTGACAGCAGTCTGTTGCTGAAACTGCTCCTCTGTCTGGTGATGATTCTGTTCAGTGGATGGAGTGGATTCTTCATGATTGAGAGTAGCCTGCTCAGCGCCCATCGCTCTGCCACGGATGTCAAACTGTCCAGCTCCATGCCTACAAATGTCAATTTCCCCTTGGGATTAATAAAGTATCTATCTGTCTTTCTATCTACAATAGAGCCTGCCTTCCTCACCAGTTTGTCCAGGCGTGAGGTGTCCCTCTTCTTTATGCTTCCTCCCCAGCATACCACTGCGTAGAAGAGGGCGCTCGCCACAACCGTCTGATAGAACATCTGCAGCATCTTATTGCAGATGTTGAAGGATGCCAGCCTTCTAAGGAAGTATAGTCGGCTCTGTCCTCTCTTGCACAGAGCATCAGTATTGGCAGTCCAGTCCAGTTTATCATCCAGCTGCACTCCCAAGTATTTATAGGTCTGTACTCTCTGTATACACAGTCGCCTCTGATAATCAAGGGGTCCATGAGGGGCCTGGGCCTCCTAAAATCCACCACCAGCTCCTTGGTTTTGCTGGTGTTCAGTTGTAGGTGGTTTAACTCACACCATTTAACAAAGTCCTTGCTTAGGTTCCTATACTCCTCCTCCTCTCCACTCCTGATGCAGCCCACGATAGCAGTGTTGTCAGCGAACATTTGCACATGACAGTTGTATTGGAAGTACGATGTATATAGGCTGAACAGGACCGGAGAAAGCACAGTCCCCTGCGGCGCTCCTGTGTTGCTGACCACAATGTTAGACCTGCACTGTCAAACTTTTTGCATGGTCACAGATTTAGCACAAGGACTGTACAAATGAAACACAGCAAAGCTGTTGTGTTTCTCAGGGTCCTGTACTTTGAATATCTCACTTATGGGTTATCTGTGTAAACATCTGTCTCTATTGCATTTTTTTATTCCGAGATACCTATTGGCATCACTTAGTAGACTGGTTGGTCTACTGTTGCACCTTAAGATTAACATACGCATACATAGCGATACGCATACACACAGACCCTAACCTCAACAGTTCCCCCTGAATGACAAACTCACAGCTGGTTAACCTCTGGCACTTTAAACCACACAAGTTCCTTATAAATAACACAGCCTGTCACGCTCTCAGCACTTCAAGAGATTTACTTATTATCGGCATGAACAACATACAATGTTTTAATGATATCTCAGACCTAAAATTAAATTTGGTCTCCAAAAATACATTTAAAAATACAAAGGCTCAGCACTCTTGACTATAGGCCATTTATCAGCCAATAATGCCTTACTTTACTTATTGTTCCCTACTATGGGGTGGAGCTCTCACCCTCAGCCTTAATAACCCTTCAACCACAGAGTGTATGGCAAACCTCCGGCTGCACCAGGTGCTCAAAGAATCTATCTTATTACTTCAACCACTCTAAACATTAAGACAAAGCACAGAAAGTTAAAAGCAGCATGGTATTTATTACAGGAATAATAATAATACCAGTGGAACAAAGAATAATAGAAAATGGGATTGATAGTAAAGTGCAAACAGTCCAAACTTTTGGCCTGTACTGTATATAGTCTTTAGAAAAGGCTCACGAAAAGTTACAGATGACTAGGATGAATGTTGCAGGTGGCTTGTGATCTATCACTCATAGCTGTTCATGATGCTTTTCTGACGACCAGATGGAAACGGCTTCACGTTGACTTTGCTCTGTTCTCTTCTGACATCTTCGTCTCTTCTTCTTCCTCCCTCATTCCTTTATCGCTCCTCAGATGAGGCATATTTATTCTAAAATTCTACCGGGGGATTTGCAAGATGTGATTGTTAGATATTCTGATTGACTGGCTGTCAATATGATGAATGAATTCACTGTCTGTTTTCCCAAACAATTACATTTTTTTTATGCTCTCTGAGGTGTCGCTATGTCTTCCTTTCCCAGGCTGTAAAATAATTAGATGTCCATCCTTTCTCAGGTTATAAAGTAATTGATAGCCTGAGCCACCAGCATGTCTTCCTTTCTTTGTTGGAACAGCTGTTTAAAAAGTGAGGAATAACTGGGAAGAAGACATGCTTTGATTTGTCCTGAATGTAGTTCATCTTTTGTCTTGTCTTGAACAAAATATAATGGAAATATAAACCAAAATGTACAAATTTTGCACCCCACAACATGGACGAATTCCTTTTTGAGGCCTGTGTAGGCACATCCAGAAAGCATCCTGAGACAGAAGTTACAGGAGCTCCAACTCAGAAGGGACGCTGTTTTCCTACAAGACTTTTTGTATGTTCATGGCAGAGATGTATGAAAGATTTTACATTGGACTTCAGTTTGGAAGGGTGGCTGATTGACTTTTTAACAGACAGTACTCAAGGAGGGGTTAGTGGTGGTTTATCTGACATGATGTCCTCATCCACAGGGTATCCTCAGGCAGGGCCATCTTAATGCATGGGCACGCTGGGCAATTGCCCGGGGGCCCCACAAGCATAGGGCCCCCATGCTAATCTATGTATGTTGTAACTTGCTGAGTGGTTGTGTAAGTAGGGGACTCAGTGCACTGATTTTCCCGGGGGGCCTATAATGCTGTTAAGATGGCCCTGCCCTTAGGTCTTTGTTCTTTCACCTCTTTTATACATCCTCTTCACTAATGGTTGCCTTAGTAAATTTTAAAAACAAGTTTGTCTTAAAATTTGCTGATGACTCAGTGAGAATGAAAAAAGTCATGGTCTAGTGGCAGATGATCTTGTTAACTGTTGTGTGGAGTCTTTTGTGATAAAAAACTAGGCACCAGACAGAAAAAGGTTTGGGGATGGCCACCCCGTAATACTGAAAATCAGCAAAGAAAAGAAACACGTCTTTACAGATGTGATGTTCACAACTGAACTGACTAACAAGTAGAGACTGCTCTATAAATATGGTGGGTAGGAGAAAGAGGTGGACTCAGGGCGGACAGAACAGGAACTGATGTGGCAGGAAGGGGAATTCTGGGTACTGGAAATTATGCCATCAGGGTTGGCCGGAAGTGATGTCAGCAGTGGGTGGACAGATGGTGATGTCATTGAGATGCAGGGTCTTCAGTTGGGCTGCAGAAGAATAAGAGGAGAGAGGATCATGTAAGCGTGCCAACCCCCGGTCTGGCTGACGAATAATACTATTTGAGCCTGTAAACTGCCCCCCATTCGCATAGGTGTGTCACTTTTCTACATGTAAATGTTGCAAAAACTTACAGTAGGAATTTATCATTTATTTCAGAAGAAACACCATTTGCCCCCAAGAAACAATCAGAAAGGACCAGGCAGTGGAGACTGTTGAAAGATATAATTAGCTGGAAACAGTGGTAGACTCAAAATTGATTTTCATAGAAAATACAGAAGCCACCTGCAAAAAGAGGCAGCGGCACCTCTACCTTCTAAGGAAACCAAGTGTTTTTAGTGCAAGCGCTTCCACTATGCTACTCTTTTTTTACATCTGTATTGAGTCTGGCTTTACTTATGTTCAGATCACTTGGTTTGGAAATCTTAATGTAAGCAACAGAAACAGAATATATCAAATTGTAAAATAACAAGGTCTCCATAGTCAAATATTACAACAACAATAATGTATGTCTTGAATAACCCCTGTCACAAACTCGACAATGAGCCAAACAAAGGTTTGGGGAAGCCACCCATATATTATTTCCCGGTTGCAAATTTAGAAAATAATTGTACTCAAGTGTACAGGTTGGAGTCCAGAACATAAATGATTTGCTTATAAAAAGATGGCAGCTTTAAATGAGAGCGGAGGAAGTGATGTCATCAGTAGGGCCGGAACTGGAAGTAGTGTCATTGGGGCTGGGACCGGAAGTGATGTTATCAATAGGGCTGAATCTGGAAGTGACATCATTGGGGCCAGGTCTGCAGAGAAGTGAGAAAAAGAGCGCACTCCGCCACCCCCTGGTCTAGCATGGAATTGCTCTCATTCAGGCCTTTTAACGGCATCCCATGCACACGTGTGTGACATGCCAATTCACTCAAGGAATGCCTCAATGGCCTTTAACAATCCCTCCCCACCCCATCCACAAAAGAAAAAAAAAAGAACTTGTAGGAAAAAAATGGAAAAAATGTTGGGAAAGGTAATTAAGAAAGACCCACTTCCTGGTTGTTTGGGTATGCAATGGGTGTCAAAAAATGGGGTAAATATAACACACAAAATGGAACTCAAGTCATCCTCTTCACAGGGCTTGATGGCCAGTCTGTCATGGCCATTTCAGAAATACAGCACAACAATACAAACTACCTTGTTCTTGCACAGTACTCCTCACCAAATGCAGGCACAGAGCACCATGACAACCCTGATAGATTCTACAATTCACTAAATATAGAACTATCACATATCTTCTTCTTCTTTCGGCTGCTCCCATTAGGGGTTGCCACAGAGGATCATCTTGTTCCATATCTTCCTGTCCTCGTCATCTTGCTCTGTCACACTCATCACCTGCCTATCTTCTCTCACCACATCCATAAACATTAGGCCTTCCTCGTTTCCTCTTGTCTGGCAGCTTTATTCTTAGCATCCTTTTCCCAATATACTCAGCATCTCTCCAAACCAACGCAATCTCGCCTCTCTGACTTTGTCTCTCAACTGTTCAACATGAGCTGACCCTCTAATGTACTCATTTCTAATCCTTTCCATCCTCATCACATCCAATGCAAATCTTAACATCTTTAACTCTGCCACCTCCAGCTCTGTCTCCTGTTTTCTGGTCAGTGCCACCATCTCCAGCCCATATAACATAGCTGGTCTCACTACTGTCCTGTAGACCTTTCCTTTCACACTTGCTGATACTTGTTTGTCACAAATCACTCCTGACACTCTTCTCCACCTATTCCACCCTGCCAGCACTGTCTTTTTCACTTCTCTTCCACACTCTCCATTATTCTGTACTGTTGATCCCAAGTATTTAAACTCATCCACCTTCGCCAACTCTACTCCCTCCATCCTCACCATTCCACTGATCTCCCTCTCATTTACACACATGTATTCTGTCTTGTTTCCAACTGACCTTCATTCCTCTCTTGTCTAGAGCATATCTCCACCTCTCCAGGGTCTCCTTAACCTCCTACCTACTCTTGCTACAGATCACAATGTCATCAGCAAACATCACAGTCCATTGGGACTCCTGTCAACCTCTCCATCACCATTGCAAATGAGAAAGGGTTCAGAGCCAATCCCTGATGTAATCTCACTTTAAATTTGAATGAATCCATCACTTCTACTGCCGACCTCACCACGGTCATATTTCCCTGTACAACTCTTACGTACTTCTCTGCCACTCCCGACTTCCTCATACAATACCACAGCTCCTCTCTTGTCACCCTGTCATATGCTTTCTCCAGGTCCACAAAGACACAATGTAACTCCTTCTGGCATTCTCTATATTTCTTTATCAGCACCCTCAGAACTATCACATATGAGGACACATATATCTGTCCATCAGCTAACTGTAGAGTCACAGACATTTTGTGGAAATGGAGTCAATAGATCTGTATATCAATCAAGTATTACAGAAAGCAAAGTGTATTCTGTCAGAGAGGACTCACCCACTACATTTTCAATGTCAGTCACAGGTTAAAGGTTTTAAGGATGAAAAGCAACCACCTTAAATACTCTTTCCTTCCCGCTGCTATTAATCTTCTCAATACAGTTTCCTTAAACTTCCAAGAGCGTAAATCATAGGATGAACAGTTAGCATTTGCATCAATCATCATTGAAGTCTATATGTTAGTTAATTATTATGCCCCATATGTTTGATCTAACATTCCACCAAGTATTGCGCTCACTGCTATATTTGATTTATTTGTTCCAAATTTATGTTTGGCTGTGTTCTTTGTGATGTGTTTTTAGGTGCTATCGCATTATAATGTGCAAGGCACCTATTGCAATAGCCATGTCTGTCTGTCCTTCTGTTTATCAACCAAGTAAATAACTCAGGCCCCCCAAGTGGAACAATTTTATTGAAATGTAGCATACATATTCTTTATGGAAAGTTGTCAAGACAATTCAGTTTTCGTTGAGTTATCTTGAAAATACTGCGCTGCACATAGTTTTCAATCTTCAAAATCTCCCTTTGAAAAGCATTGGTGAATTTGCATGCTCATCTATCATAAAACAGAGAGATGTTCTGTTTAATGTCAACTACAACTTAGTTCACTGTTTCTGTTTTACCTTGTGAATGGTTACACCAGCTGGTATATTTTCTTCTTTTTTACCTCCAATATGACTGCAAACACGTCCTCAACACAAGTCAATGTATGCATGCGCAGGGTTCGAAGTCGCTTACACTGCTGGCTGCTTGCGAACATGTATGGGACTTCAATCCTCTTCTCAACAGGTTCAGCTCAGCCTGCACTATTTGACACATATTTATAGGAAGTCACTGCGCACTGGAGAGATTCTGAAGTACTGGAAAATGGAAAATATCATCCCATTATATAAAAAGGGTGACATGGCAGATCCAAGCAACTATAGGCCAGTAAGCTTAACATGCATCACAGGAAAATGAATGGAAGGAATTATTAAGGATTAAATTGAGGAACACCTGGCAAAGACAGGAGTTATTCTGAACAGTCAGCATGGGTTCAGCAGAGGAAGATCATGTTTTACTAACGTGCTGGAATTCTATGAGGAGGCAACAAAATGATACAATCAAAGTGGAGCTTATGATATCATTTATCTGGACTTTCAGATAGCATTTGATAAGGTGCCACATGAGAGGTTGGGCATCAGATTAAAAGAAGTGGGAGTTCAGGGTGATGTTGTTAGATGGGTGCAGAATTGGCTCAGACACAGGAAGCAGAGGGTGATGGTGCGAGGAACCTCATCAGAACTGGCCGATGTTAAGAGTGGTGACCAACAGGGGTCAGTGCTGGGGCCACTGCTATTTTTAATATATATAAATGATTTAGATAGGTATATAAGTAACAAGCTGGTTAAGTTTGCAGATGATACCAAGATAGGTGGATTGGCAGATAATTTGGAATCTGTTATATTATCACAGAAGGACTTGGATAGTATACAGAATTGGGCAGATTTGTGGCAGATAAAATTTAATGTCAGTAAATGTAAAATATTACACATAGGAAGTAAAAATGTTAGGTTTGAATACACAATGGGCGGTCAGAAAATCGAGAGTACGCCTTATGATAAGGATTTAAGAGTCATAGTGGACTCTAAGCTATCAACTTCTCAACAGTGTTCAGAAGCCATTAAGAAGGCTAACAGAATGTCAGGTTATATAGCGCCTTGATGTGTGGAGTACAAGTCACAGGAGGTTCTGCTCAGCCTTCATAACACACTGGTGAGGCCTCATCTGGAGTACTGGGAGCAGTTTTGGTCTCCAGGCTACAAAAAGGACATAGCAGCGCTAGAAAAGGTCCAGAGAAGATCGACTAGGCTGATTCCAGGGCTACAGGGGTTGAATTATGAGGAAAAATTAAAAGAGCTGAGCCTTTGTAGTTTTAGAAAAAGAAGATTAAGAGGTGACATGATTGAAGTGTTTAAAATTATCGAGAATTTTTGGATCGAGGCGGTTATTTTAAAATGAGTTCATCAAGAACACAGTTGGAAACTTGTTAAGGGTAAATTTTGCACAAACATTAGGAAGTTTTTATTTACACAAAGACACTTGGAATAAGCGACCAAGTAGTGTGGTAAACAGTAAGATGTTAGGGACTTTCAAAACTCGACTTGATGTTTTCTTGGAAGAAATAAATGGATAGGACTGGCATGCTTTGTTTGGCTGAATGGCCTGTTCTCGTCTAGAGTGTTCGAATGTTCTAATGCACTGAAACTGCTGCGTGGATCTTCCTCCTCCTGATGGTTTAATTAGTAAAAGGTAAGTTGTATGATCTTACTAGCCATAAAAGTATAAAATGCAGGCAATGTAAACAAAGGGTTGTATACATTAAGAATGAAGTTCCCTGTGGCATGTAAGATGCTGTGCACATACCAAATAAAGATTTAGTCAGTGCTATTTATATTCACCTAACACTAAACCAAACTCACAGCTCTACTAATGTGTCACAATAAGTAAATAAAGAATATCAAAATGCCAAGGTCTCAACATATTGCCCATCTGAAAGGTTAAAAATCCGACTAGGAAAGCTTAATTAAGAACTTGTAAAATACGAACAGTATTGCCAAGACAACCAAGAAGCAGAACAAAACAGACAGCACTGTCATTTATTTGTTTCCACTTCAAACGCTGTGTGCAATCAGATACTGCATGGTCATTTGTGAAAGTGTTTTTTTTTTTTTTTTTTTTGCCCGTGTCCTGAACCCTTAGTGTGATGATGAGATAAAGCAGCCATTAAACAAATGAGGGTGGGCTTTTTGAGCCGGCTTACTTGCTACACAAGTTTGGGACTTTGAAAATCTGGTCACCCTTTCAATTTATCATCAGAGTGCCACATTCACCTGATATCCATAATGGTGTTTCGCTGTTAAAGGAAATTAGTTTAATCCTGTTTTCCCAGCAAAGTGTTTGAAAAACTTCTGAAAACTGAATTCCCAAAAATTTCTTGAAAAATGCCTGCAAAAAAACTTAGAAATGCCAAGCAAGCTCTGCAAATTTACAACGCTCAAGTGTAAATGGGTCCAAATTGTTTTTAACAACAGAGTCCCAAAAATAGTTGGGGTGCCAGTTGGGCCACCCCATTTAATTCCATATCAACCCAAAAACACCTCCATTTGGGAACGGGCTTTTTTATATGCTTCAAGCCTAGAAGGGGTGGGACTTTTGGGAGTGATGGGGAGCATTGTCAGTTGTCTTCTCTGACCTGCTAATGGAAGAGAGAAAGCAGTTAACGACAGCACCTCCTCTCGTCTCAGGGGGGTACTGCATACCTGATCATAGCCAGTAAGGTAGTCCTTAGACGCGCATACATAGCAATGCATAATAATTTACTAATTAAGACCCCAAACGGTAATTGGGAGATTGTACATTTTTTGAACTTTGTAATTGGAGGCTTAACAGTCAGGTGATCAGCAGGTAAAGGACTAACTGGACACGATGGAGGGTCAACCAAATGACATAAGGAAAGGAAGCTAATGAGTGTATATTCTGTAAATACTTAATCAAAGCTAAGGATCAGTATGGTAAATGGAGAAAGATAATACCTGTTATGATCTGTATTTTGTAATTAATTTCTTGAGGATTTTCTTGAAAATTTATGGATATTTTAAGTACATCTATCGGAAGAGGTTGTTAGGATTAGGGATGAAGGTGATTTGAAAAGTTGAAAAATATTTACAGTTTAATAGAGCGATACCATGTTTCATTTGTTTTGGACATCGCCATTTTGGAGCTTCAGCGTTGGGTGTTCCCATGGTGACCACTTCCCAGAATTCTCCAAGATGCGAAATGTTTTTGACATCATATTTGCAACCATATTTAGGTGAACAAGGACATTTCTTCCATATCCATCCATATAAACCTTAAAACACCATACCATACCATTTTTGAAGCTCACTTGATCCTGCGGTGCTGCAGCCATTCTAAGGAAGTATAATGCAGTAGACGCGTGCTTAAAAAATCCTTTCAATGTCCTCCTGGTATTTAGATTCTGTTCTTAGATTATTTGGTGTTTGATTGTAGGTTCACAATTTGAATATAGTCCTTCTGATTGGTTTGATTTCTGGCTTTGATCTTGATTTGTTTTGTCTATGTTTATCTCCTTGTCCTATTTATTAAATACATTGGATTTAGAAAGCATTCAGATCGCTTCACTTTTTACACAATTTATTGTGTTGTATCATTTTAAGTGGTGTGGCGGACGGCCGGGACCCATGCCCGGCCGGGATGCCCCATTGAACTGGGACCGGGGGAGCAGCCATGGGATGCACACTATGTCCCCCTTAACACATGGTGGCAGCCCTCCTGGGTTACATCAGGGCCACAGGCCTGAGACTTCAGGGCTCAGCCCTGTTGGGCTCTGTGGCCACCACCAGGAGGAGCTGCACAACTTAACGAGCCCGTGTGGGCTGGAATGCAGCCACACCCAGGACTGCAACCTGAATTAGGTTAATTATCACCTGAAGCACTTCTGGGTGGGCTATAAGAAGAGCCTGCATCCACTACTCGAGACGCCAGAGTCGGGAGGAGGAGGAGGACAAAGCTGTCTGGGAGGAGTGGAGGAAGAACAGAGTGATTTTTGTGGGTGTCTTTGGTTGTGTGTTTTGGGGCTGTGTAGGGGCTGTGGGACACGGGGAAGATGTGCCCCACGGCTGAAGAAGAAATAAATCTTTTATTTTCATTTTCACGTGCCTCCAGTGTCAGTCTGTGTCGGGTTGGCGCCAACCAAGCGCTTCTGCCACAGTGGATAGATGTGCCATATTTGCCTAACACTCTAAACCTATTATGACAAAGTGAAAATGTGTTTTCCTAAAAGTTTGCAACATTTGTTAAAGATCAGAACCTGAAATCTCTCATTCACATAAGCATTTAGATCCTTTGCTATGGCACTCCAGATCTATATTTGAGATGCTTCTAAGAAAACATTCCATAGTCCACCTTCATCGCCGGAAAAGGGTTGCCAGTATAATCCCTTCCTAAAATAGGTATAGCCAATTAGTTGCTGGGTTGTCTTCTCCTACCTAAAGAAAAAGACATTGCATCCAGATTAGACTACGAAGATGTCATCAACGACTTTTCCAAGGCAAGAAAAGTGAATTTTCATCTCTGAACCTGGAAACTGGTAAGAGATTTCATGATGATACCTCTACGTTAATTTCACACTTGTTGTCGAAACACTGAAACTCACATTTTATTTGTAGGCCATAAACATGTCCGAACATTAATGCACAAAAACACGTATCGCCAATGATAACCGGCTGACATGACGTCAACGTGAGTTATGACTGCGACATCCTGCATATCGAGACTCAGAGTATACTTGCAATTTGGGTACTTTTCTAGAAGAGGTCCTGCTGATTTCCGCATGATACCGCATCGCATTTCGCACTTTTGTGGTATTGTCATGAATTATGAATTGCACTTTTTTAATATATTATCTATATATATAATTCACTAAGGCAAGACACCCATGGAAAGCACGCCGGAAGGGGTGTGGATTCACTAAGCCGCCGACAAGTAAGACACCTATGGCGCATGCAGGAAGGAGCCCCGCCCACCAATTCCAAGACCATTGGATACGACGACAACTCGCAGAGCCATGCCCACCAACTCGGACACGACGACACAGAAAGAACGGCGTCATTTATATTCGTCTGTCGTAGAGGCCTCATGTGCCTCTGAGCCACGTTGACTGTTCATAGAGGCATGTTTCTCGCGGAGGTGAATCGCCATATGCAGCGTGTAAAACGGTTTGCGAGGGGTATTCCATGGGATCCTTAAAACAATCCTTTAAAACTGAGGTTAAAACACAATGAAGTAAGCAGTCTTTAAAAACCGAGTTTTCGGTTACGCCGCACGACCGCATGCACCATAGCAAACTGCTTTACACGCTACATACAGCAATTTGCATCCGCGACAAACATGCGTCTTTTTCACTCATGAACAATTATATGTTGCTCTCTCCAGAGTTCCATCTTTTCATTCACTTACTGTTGTATTCTCACACCAACCCGTTTTAGACAACCGTGTCTTTCCAGAACTGTTTAGCATTCAATAAATAATTATGCATGAGATTGAGCGTGTGTCTACCTGGCGCAGAGAGGCGTGGGTAAGCCGTTGAACCCCATTCGGGCTGCAAACCGTGGAATTCCCACTAAGTGCGACTCATACGCTCCCACTGACTATGTCCCTACCCTTTGTACACACCCCTCTCCCACCTCGCTACTACCGTGGTCGGGTGTCTTGGTGGCTTATATATAGAAAAGCAGCCAAAATCGCACAGAGCAATGAAAAGTCTACGTGAGTCACAGGTGCTTCTGGACTGTGCAAAGACGACAACGACTCAAGTGACGAGTTGGAGGTGCGCACATGAGCAGGCAGTGCATACTGAACGAGAAATCAGCAGACTAGCATGACGGAGGGGGCGGAATGGACGTCTTTCTCCTCTCCTCCCGTTCCACCCTCTGCGCCTGAGCGCCATCCACCCCCATCCCTCTGTCTGGGAGGAGAAGGCACGATGGCGGTCCGCAAGTTTTCAATCACGGACGATTGTGTGTTGGTTCGTTCAGTGCATTGTTACAATGTTGCTTTTCTTGCTGATTTATTACATTATCGATTTTTCAAATGTTAATTTTCTCCATGTGCTTAAAAATCATTAAAAAACTGGCCTGATTATGCGGCGTATGGTACGCCTCGGGTTGGCTAGTATCGTTATATTTTGATAATATCCACGTGTTATCTTTGTAAAAATGTAGCTGAATACCGTAATGAGAAAATCCGGTGTAGGTTAACATTATTTTTATTAAATTCGCGCGCAAGTTTATACAGTCCACACATACTAGTAACACAGTCCCGCGTGGGGTTGGTCAGCCCTAGGCGCCGCACACCCTTTGATAGTCACAAATATATGGTAAAAGATTTGCGAAATACCAGTGGTTCACGATTTTAAAGGAATTGGCGCTGCATACAGTAACACAGGCTAAGTCTATTTTTTTTGTAATCTATTAGTGTCCTGCTAGGTAGCCTACCAAACATTAAGATTTCAGTTTTTTAATATATACACTGGTACTTTGGTATACGTCCTATTTGGATGTGAAAAATTTTGCTTGGTATACGACCTTTGTTTGGAATCTGACTCACGTGCTACAACACCGCACGCTACCCTTGTTTACCTCTCTGGAGACAAAGCCACAAGTGCCCACGAGCTTTAGTGCGCCAGTTGCTAGCATTCAGTGAACAACCCGCGCTATAACTCTATGTGAATTTTCACGTGATTTCGTGTTTTTTCACGTAAATTTGAATTGATTGTTGAAAAGTATGAAGGTGGCATGTGTATCCGGGACTTGGCTGCTGCATACTGTATGCCAAGAATGACGGTATCTATGATTGTGAAAAACAAAGACGTTATTAAAAAGTAAAGTGAGGTTAAATTTTCATTTAGTTCATCTAATTTCTTTTGCATTTATGTATTTTAGTATTAGGCAGTGTTTAATTTATTTTATACAACCCTATCAATGTATAATATGCCAATAACAATAGGATTTTTTTTTCATGGGAACGGATTAATCATTTTTCATTTATTTCTTATGGGAAAAATTTGTTTGGTATACGTCCTGTTTGGTATAAGTCAAAGGATCTGGAACGGATTAAGGATGTATACCGAGGTACAACTGTATTAGAAAGTTTCTCAAAGCAGAAAGAACCAACTTCATATGCAAAGAAAATGTATCCAAATGTGAAGCAACAGTTCAATGAAGAACCACACAACCCAATAAGGAATCATAAAATGTCAATATAGAATCTTATTTTTAAGCATATAGGACACTTGAACTATGAAGCAAAGGTGCTAACCACCCATAAAGAAATATAAGTCAAGCAACTTATCAATCAATGAAAGAACCATACCAATATTCCAAGATTATAAAATCTAGAAAAGAAAATCTTTTGTGCGCTTCTCATACTAAATCTGGAAAAGCATAATTTGAAATGTCTTGATTTGGCTGATAATGCCTTGGCAGTTTAGTTGTTTAATAATAATAACAACAGTTAATCATGGTGTTCTCTCTCATTGGCAAATAGCCTCTGATGAAAATAGTAGATAGAGAAAATGGATGAATACAGCAGTGTCTATAATATCTCAGATCTAAGTAATTACTTCCGTAAATGAAAAAGAGAATATTACATTTTGCTTTTCCCTTATCAAAAGTTCACCAAAATTACATGCACAAATCCAAATCCATCAAACTGCCAGTGTGACAGTTTTGCTGTTAGAATATATGAATAGTAAGATCACATTTTGACAAATGCCGCTCGGTTTCTGCGTGCCTTCATCCGACATTCATTAAAAAAAAAAAATCATAATTAGCTACACTTATTGCTGGACTTTAATGTTTAACAAAACAACATATTTATAGTTTCAATTACCTGAACATACTTGGAATTGCTTTCATTTTTCTTCATATCCTTGGGATTCTCTTATCTTATAGATCTTAATCACATCATTAAAGTTTCAGTTTACCCTTAATCTACAGGCACTACTAGAATCGGCCCACTATCTTTTATTATTTATCACTGGTGATAATGCTTTATGCAGCTTTACTTAAAAAAATATACCTCTGCAAGTATGTTGTGTTTAACGTTTTTAGTAATATTTTTCTGTTTGGTTTTATGGTTATATATATATATATATATATATATATATATATATATATATGTATATATATATATATATACTCAGCAAAAAAAGAAACGTCCGTTTTTCAGGACTGTGTATTTCAACAATAATGTTTTAAAAATCCAAATAACTTTACAGATCTTCATTGTAAATTGTTTAAACAATGTTTTCCATGCATGTTCAATTAACCATAATCAATTAATTAACATGCACCTGTGGAATGGTCGTTAAGACCTTAACAGCTTACAGAAAGTAGGCATTTAAGGTCACAGTTCTAAAAACGCAGGACACTAAAGAGACTTGTCTACCGACTGTGAAAAACACCCAAAGAAAGATGCCCAGGGTCCCTGCTCATCTGCGTGAACGTGCATTAGGCATGCTGCAGGGAGGCATGAGGACTGCTGATGTGGCTAGGGCAATAAATTGCCATGTCCACACTGTGAGACGCCTAATACAGCGCTACAGGGAGACAGGAAGGACAGCTGATCATCCTCGCAGTGGAAGACCACGTGTAACAACACCTGCACAGGATCGGTACATCCGAATATCACACCTGCGTGACAGGTACAGGATGGCCACAACAACTGCCCGAGTCACACCAGGAACACACAATCCCTCCATCAGTGCTCAGACTGTCCGCAATAGGCTGAGAGAGGCTGGACTGAGGGCTTGCAGGCCTGTTGTAAGGCAGGTCCTTACCAGACATCACCAGCAACAACGCCGCCTATGGGCACAAACCCACCTTCGCTGGACCAGACAGGAGTGGCAAAAAGTGTGTGAGTTTCTGCATGACAGCAATGTCAGTGTTCTGCCATGGCCAGCGAAGAGCCCAGATCTCAATCCCATTGAGCACGTCTGGGACCTGTTGGATCGCAGGGTGAGGGCTAGGGCCATTCCCCCCAGAAATGTCCAGGAACTTGCAGGTGCCTTGGTGGAAGAGTGGGGTAACATCTCACAGCAAGAACTGACAAATCTGGTCCAGTCCATGAGGAGGAGATGCACTGCAGTACTTCAAGCAGCTGGTGGCCACACCAGATACTGACTGGTACTTTTGATTTTGAGCCTCCTTTCATTCAGGTACACATTGTGAAACATTTTTAGTTTATGTCTTATGGTGTTGACTCTTTTAGTGTTCATACAAATATTTACATATTAAGTCTACTGAAAGTAAAAACAGTTGAAAGTCAGGGGACGTTTCTTTTTTTGCTGAGTATATATATATATATATATATATAATGGCATAGGTGCAATCCCGCAAACCCTCAGGCTCGCGAATCCCCTCGAGGTTGCTGGATATCATGGCTGGCCTGTATACTGGTACTGTCAGTGCTGTGCAGAGTGGAGGCAGGACCTCTGTGTTTTTCCCAGTTGATTCTGGGGTTCGTCTGGCCTGTGTTTTTGCTCCTACTCTGTTCAATGCTTGTATGGACAGGGTGTTGGGCAAGGTCGTGAGGTCCAGCGGCTGTGGGGCATCTGTCGGTGAAGAAAGATTCATGGATCTTGACTTTGCTGACCATGCTGTGATCTTCACAGAGTCAATGGAGGCTCTGATCAGATTGTTCGAGAGACTGAATGAGGAGTCTGAGTGTCTGGGCCTGCGAGTGTCCTGATAAAAAACAAAATCCAGGCCTTTAATGACCTCTTGGGCACGGCCATCAGCAGTGTGTCTGTTTGCGGAGAGAGTGTCGACCTCATCTAGAGGTTTACTTACCTCGGCAGTGACCTTCATGTCTCTGGTGACTCTTCCTATGAAGTCAGTAGACGGATTGGGAGAGCATGGGGGGTCATGAGGTCACTGGAAAGGAGTGCGTGGTGCTCCCGATATCTATGCAAAAGGACAAAGGTCCTGGTGCTTCCTGTCTTGCTATATGGTTGCTATATGGACACTATACAGTGACCTGAGACAAAGACTGGACTTCTTTGGTACTGTGTCTCTCTGGAAAATCCTTGGGTACCGTTGGTTTGACTTTGTGTCGAATGAGCAGTTGCTCATGGAGTCCCGAATGAGGTACATTACCTGCCTTGTGAGGGAGCGTCAGTGACGGCACTACGGCCATGTGGAGTGTTTCCCTGAGGGTGATCCAGCTCGTAAGATCCTCATTGTTGGGGACCCTAATGGCTGGACCAGGCCAAGGGGTCACCCACATAACACCTGGCTGCGGCAGATAGAGGGTCATTTCCTGAAGGGTGGGACTGGACTGCGTGTCTGCCTGGGGGGTTGCCAACTGGGATCCCGAGTTGTTTCATCATGTAGTGGGTGTGGCAATGCACTGTACCAGGGCAACAACAACAACAACATTTATTTCTATAGCACATTTTCATACAAATAATGTAGCTCAAAGTGCTTTACATGATGAAGAAAAGAGAAATAAAAGACAAACTAAGAATTAGAATAAGACAACACTGATTAACATAGAATAAGAGTAAGGTCCGATGGCCAGGGAGGACAGAAAAAACAAAAAAAAAAACTCCAGACGGCTGGAGAGAAAAAATAAAATCTGCAGGGAGTCCAGGCCACGGGACCGCCCAGTCCCCTCTGGGCATTCTACCTAACATAAATGAAACAGTCCTATTTGTATTTATTTCCGTACTGACCCCTACTCTCTCTTCTGTTTCTTTTTCCGATTTCTTGGTGGTGGCGGCCTGCGCCACCACCACCTACTCAAAGCATCATGATGCTCCAACATTGATGGACTGAAAGCCAGAAGTCTACGTGACCATCATCATCAAGCCCTTCCATGAAAACCCTAAATACAAAGAGGACTTTTTGATTTATGTTAGGTAGATTGGCAAGAGGGGACTGGGCGGTCTCATGGTCTGGAATCCCTACAGATTTTATTTTTTTTCTCCAGCCTCTGGAGTTTTTTTTTCTGTTTTTTCTGTCCACCCTGGCCATCGGACCTTACTTATTCTATGTTAATTAATGTTGACTTATGTTTATTTTTTATTGTGTCTTCTATTTTTCTATTCTTCATTTTGTAAAGCACTTTGAGCTACATTTTTTTGTATGAAAATGTGCTATATAAATAAATGTTGTTGTTGTTGTTGTTTAGGGTTCTCTTTGAAGGACTTGATGATGATGGTCATGTAGACTTCTGGCTTTTAATCCATCAATGTAGGACATCACAGTGCTTTGATTAGATCAGTGGTTCTCAACTTGTGGGGCGGGCCCCCCTAGGGGGGCGTGAAGTAACAAAAAGGGGGGGCGTGAAGATGTGAAAAAAAGAAAACAAGAATCAAAAATATGAAAAAAAAATCTGTTGAAACCAAAACAAATTAACTTAAACTACATTCTGATACTAGAACAATAAATATAGAGTTAGATAAATGTTGATAAAAGTTAAGTAGGTATAATAAAATATGCATCTACATTTCAAAAAAAATGTTAGGGGGGTGGCGCAATTAAAACTGTTATGAAAACTCGGGTCACAAATACTTAAAAGTTGAGAAACGCTGGATTAGATGGTGATGATGCAAATCGCCACCACAGAAAACCGGGAAAAGAAACAGAAGAGAGAGTAGGGGTTAATACGGATTTTAAAGCCACCATGAATAGTTATTATAATGAATTGAATATACGGAGTATCAGGATTAAATGAAGGTGAAGTGCATGTCCCCAACTTGAATTAACTTGACTTGAAGGTGCAATACATTATGGACTATTCCATAATAATTTTCCTTGCTACATACTTATATATAGTGTAACATATTCTCATTTTTTGATAAAAGCTGTTTCATTCCTTGGATATTAAATATTTTTGAAGGGGACACTCTGTCAAGTATTATAGTAATGATATTGCCTACTTATTCATAACAGTACAACACTGTGTACCAGAATGTAGCAGCAGATCTCAGCATATGCTATAACAGTCTGACTTCTGCCTCTAACCCCATCCTGCTGCCTCCAGCACTGCCATCTTGCGTCCAACTCAACATCCGCGTGTCCACTTTAGCGAACATCAGTCGCAGCAGCTCACTTCTCCTGTTCCTTGAAACTGAAGGAGGTAAGGGGCATTAAGTTCATATTCGTAAAAGTAAAAAGTAAAAGCAACTTAACTTATGTAGAAATGTGTGACACATAGCTCAGTGACACTTTTTGCTACAGTGACTAAATGTCTATTCAGTATTTCCGTTACACTGTGTGTAGAGGAAGGAAAACATAATAACATAAGATATCATGCTAAGCTGTACACAATTGCAACAACATTCAAGAATAACACAGTAATGAGCACAAAGGTGGAAAGATTGAGACATACATGTTAACTGAGAGTTAATCCCAATAACAAGCATGTTTATTTAACTCTGAATGATCCACAGTCATACTTTCAGAAGAATCACCTTCCCGCTGTTATGGCCACAGGAAATGTCTTGTAAAGTAACACATACAGTGGTGTGAAAAACTATTTGCCCCCTTCCTGATTTCTTATTCTTTTGCATGTTTGTCACACAAAATGTTTCTGATCATCAAACACATTTAACCATTAGTCAAATAGAACACAAGTAAACACAAAATGCAGTTTTTAAATGATGGTTTTTATTATTTAGGGAGAAAAAAAATCCAAACCTACATGGCCCTGTGTGGCCCCTTGTTACAAAATAACCTAACTGTGGTGTATCACACCTGAGTTCAATTTCCGTAGCCACCCCCAGGCCTGATTACTGCCACACCTGTGTCAATCAAGAAATCACTTAAATAGGAGCTGCCTGACACAGAGAAGTAGACCAAAAGCACCTCAAAAGCTAGACATCATGCCAAGATCCAAAGAAATTCAGGAACAAATGAGAACAGAAGTAATTGAGATCTATCAGTCTGGTAAAGGTTATAAAGCCATTTCTAAAGCTTTGGGACTCCAGCGAACCACAGTGAGAGCCATTATCCACAAATGGCAAAAACATGGAACAGTGGTGAACCTTCCCAGGAGTGGCCGGCCGACCAAAATTACCCCAAGAGCGCAGAGACGACTCATCCGAGAGGTCACAAAAGACCCCAGGACAACGTCTAAAGAACTGCAGGCCTCACTTGCCTCAATTAAGGTCAGTGTTCACGACTCCACCATAAGAAAGAGACTGGGCAAAAACGGCCTGCATGGCAGATTTCCAAGACGCAAACCACTGTTAAGCAAAAAGAACATTAGGGCTCATCTCAATTTTGCTAAGAAACATCTCAATGATTGCCAAGACTTTTGGGAAAATACCTTGTGGACTGATGAGACAAAAGTTGAACTTTTTGGAAGGCAAATGTCCCGTTACATCTGGCGTAAAAGGAACACAGCATTTCAGAAAAAGAACATCATACCAACAGTAAAATATGGTGGTGGTAGTGTGATGGTCTGGGGTTGTTTTGCTGCTTCAGGACCTGGAAGGCTTGCTATGATAGATGGAACCATGAATTCTACTGTCTACCAAAAAATCCTGAAGGAGAATGTCCGGCCATCTGTTCGTCAACTCAAGCTGAAGCGATCTTGGGTGCTGCAACAGGACAATGACCCAAAACACACCAGCAAATCCACCTCTGAATGGCTGAAGAAAAACAAAATGAAGACTTTGGAGTGGCCTAGTCAAAGTCCTGACCTGAATCCAATTGAGATGCTATGGCATGACCTTAAAAAGGCGGTTCATGCTAGAAAACCCTCAAATAAAGCTGAATTACAACAATTCTGCAAAGATGAGTGGGCCAAAATTCCTCCAGAGTGCTGTAAAAGACTCATTGCAAGCTATCGCAAACGCTTGATTGCAGTTATTGCTGCTAAGGGTGGCCCAACCAGTTATTAGGTTCAGGGGGCAATTACTTTTTCACACAGGGCCATGTAGGTTTGGATTTTTTTTTCTCCCTAAATAATAAAAACCATCATTTAAAAACTGCATTTTTTGTTTACTTGTGTTATATTTGACTAATGGTTAAATGTGTTTGATGATCAGAAACATTTTGTGTGACAAACATCCATCCATCCATTTTCCAACCTGCTGAATCCGAACACAGGGTCACGGGGGTCTGCTGGAGCCAATCCCAGCCAACACAGGGCACAAGGCAGGAACCAATCCCGGGCAGGGTGCCAACCCACCGCAGGACACACACACCAAGCACACATTAGGGCCAATTTAGAATCGCCAATCCACCTAACCTGCATGTCTTTGGACTGTGGGAGGAAACCCACACAGACATGGGGAGAACATGCAAACTCTACGCAGGGAGGACCTGGGAAGCGAACCTGGGTCTCCTAACTGCGAGGCAGCAGTGCTACCACTGCGCCACCGTGCCGCTATGTGGAAACTAGCCACAGAGAATCATACACTGTTACTGAAAATGTGTTTACTCTTGTACTGAGCACTATCATCTCCCTGCATCACATGATGTGTCTTTCTGTTTCTTTGGTATCCACCTTATCTGTGTGAGGTTCTATTTATCCAATGCCTTGGTTGTTGTGGATTAGGAGTCCCAACCACTAACGAGTTCCAAAGCACATAGTCCCAGACACTTCCGTTAATGCCCATTGGAGGGGGAAATCACTGTCAAACCCCAGCTAGTAATAGGAAAGCATAGAATCTTTATAAAATAAAAGATTTATTCTTCACAAAAAAAAATATTCCAATCAGAATGAGTACAAAGGCAGAATGGAATTGTCTGAAACATGAAGGCAATACAAATCAAACAAGCCCCAAAACAGATTCCAAAAGCAATGTCAACAAGTTAGACAATAGACGTATTGGCATCACAATCAGGTGTGTTTGGTGACTAAGTTATCTGATATGAAAGATGGAGCATTTCACAGTTTGTATTTGCTTCATTAAAGAGTCAGTTATTACATTTTTGTTTATTAAATAGTTTTGTGACGAGACATATTCAAATGTAACAGCAACAATAGAATGCTATCTCATGTGTTATTATGTGACATTAAATACCTGCTGTAAGGGAGGGCCGGCAGCTCAACCTGGCTGGGACACCCAGAGGATGGAAGGATGGGGAGAGGCAGCTACATTTGGACACTGCCTCCCCCAAAGCACTAGATGGCAGCTTCCCTACAGCTTAACGGTGCCCCAGATTCCCACAAGGCATCATGGACTTTGGAGTTCGGTATTGCAGCCCTACTGGGTTCTGTGGGCACCACCAGGGGACGCTCTGAGAAGACCTTGGGACTCTTATTTCTTTCATAGCTCGGAAGTACTATCAAGTCACTGGGATGGGATTCCAGAAGTACTTCCGGGCTAACAAGAAACTCAACTTCTCCATCTGACCCGGAAATGTTGTCAAGTCACGGGGACGGAAGCACTTCCGGGTCTGACCATATATAAAGGATTGTTGTGAACCTTGCTGGGAGGCGTGGAAGAGAAAATAGAGAGAGAGAGAAGATTTGTGGTTATTGTGTTTATTATTGTGATTACTTGCCTGCTATTTTGTGGCTGTGGTGCTTAGGGGCACTGTACAAGAAGAGAAAAGAATTAAAATACTTCTTGGTGCTTTTACCTGATGTTCTGAGTGTCTGTCTGTTAGGTTAAAAGGGGCAACAGTGCCACCTAGCGTTCACACTGCTTATTTACCAGCATTTTACAATGGTGTTGCAAATGGAGCACAAAGAAGCTTGTTTTGACTCAATAGCTTTCATACATAGAAGATTGCAATTGTAGTGATATGAAAATGGCACTGATTGATATAGTGATTGGTCTGTGACTAACTGATGTTCTGTTTTCTTAAAAAGAACACTTTTTGAAAATATATCCAATAGATTAGAATCCAATAATTAGCAACTGAAACATATTTATTAATACAAAATGTCCAATACCGGTGTAAAATCAGTATCAATATTAACCTATGAAAGGAGAAAAGGAATTGAAATAAGTTTTGCATCTAGCTAATAATATTAGTTAAACATAGTAATTTGTTAACATTATATAAATAAGTAAGAAGTTGGAAGGAACTGATTTATTGTATAACAGGAATATGAAATGTACATGATGGGAAAAAAGATAGTGGGCTTGCCACAATTGTTCATGTATATCTGGGACTGAAAGATAAGGGATTGGGTGTCAGAGGTAATGGGGCTTAAGCCACTGAAGCTTCTACCTCCCAACATCACAATCCATTTTTAATCCTGTACTGTGTTTATATCAGTTAGGGCAGCTGCTCCTTTCCCATGTTATTAATTAGTTCAAGCACCATTTACTTTCAGGTCAATAACGTCGATTCTTACCAAAGATCTACAGATAATATTGTTCAAGCAATCCAGTCTTATATGTGCTGATGTAATTGCTTTCCACTTCCATTTACTCCCAGAGAAGTACATTTTTGGTACTCCATTAGTTAATTTACCTAAACCACCAGGAGAGGTCACTGCTGCGTAAGTTGTTTGCCTGTGTGCACTCTGCCCGGTGTTTGACTGACTTGCATTGGGCAGCAGCTGTCCAACGAGTAAAAAAGGAAAATTTACAAAATACACAAGTTCAAGCAACCACTCTCAAGGGAAAATTGAAATAATAAACCAATCTGTAATTGAAGATGCACAGAACATTTCTCCATTTTAAGATGGACAAGTTTGCAATTTTGCCAATGTTGGGAAACTGTGAAATTTCGAACTTTGTACAATGCGTTCTGTATTAGATATCTGAATGAAAACTGAACTGTCTCTACATCAGAACAAACTTGGTCCATGGGGTGGGGTGGGGGGTAAGCTGTTTCCTGTAGGCAGACGGATGGACAGACAGGCATAGGCAATTGCAATAGGTGCTTAAAATGTTATATACAAATGCACCTAAGAAACAAAGCAGAAAGTCAAGCAATTCAGGTCAGGGTCAGGTTGGGGAGCATGCACTGGTACAGCATGTTGCCACATCCACCACACTTCGAAACATCCCGGGATCTCGGTTGGCACCCCACCCCAGGCAGACACGAGGTCCAGTCCCACCCTCCGGAAATGACTCTCTGTCTACCGCAACCAGGTGTTATATGGGCGTCTCCTTGGCCTGATCCAGCTACTTGGGTCCTCAATAATGAGGATCCTGTGAGCCGCAGCACACTTGGGGAATCGCGCCACATGGATGTGGAGCCGTAACTGACAATCCCTCACAATGCAGGTAATGTGCCTCATTCGGGACTCTGTGAGCAACAAAAAGTAAAATCAGCAGTACCCAAGGATTCTCTGAAGAGACACAGTACCAAAGGAATCCAATCTTCATCTCAGGTCACTGGATAGCGTCCATGTCTCACAACCATTCAGCAAAACAGGGAGCACCAGGACTCTAAAGACTTGGACCTTCGTTCTTTTGCACAGATATCGGGAGCGCCACACAACCCTTTCCAGAGACCTCATGACACCCCCATGCACTTCCAATTCAGTTTACTGACTTCATAAGTAGAGTCACCAGAGACATGATTGTCACTGCCGAGGTAAGCAAACCTCTCGACAAGGTCGACACTCTCTCCGCATACAGACACACTGCTAATGGCTCTGCCCATGAGGTCATTAAAGGCCTGGATCTTGGTTTTTATCCAGGACACTCATAAGCCCAGACACTCAGACTCCTCGCTCAGTCTCTTGAGAGCCCCAATGAGAGCCTCCATTGTCCTGGGTATGACGTTAAACTGCATCCGGCCCTGCAAGGGGTCTTCCAACTTGCTGGGAAATCATAGCACGACAGAAAGGACTCTTTTCTGCTCGCCACGGGAGTAGCTCTGCTGCAGCCACCCAAAGGAAGGCTGCTCACATTATGAAGGGAATGGAGGAAAAGCCCTCGGGAGCCCGATCCCCGTTAGAGTCAAAACCATCGGAGAGCCAATTGGGTCAGGCCTGTCAGGGATCAGAACTGGTGTGGTGCTGAGGCATCGCCCACTGCACAGCAGCACTCAGGGCCCAATTTGAGGCGGCCAATCCGGATAGGCGCGTGGAACAAAACAAATCCAAAAGTTCACAAAAATCACAATGAACACAAGTTCGCTCACAAAAAACCCTCATGTATTAACAATGAACCGACAGGAACTGTGTGAGACCCTCTGGATCTACAGGGTGGAGGGCAGTTCCTGGCAATGATTGACAGGTGGCCTCACCTCTTGGGGGACCACCTACAAAACACATGGCAGCGCATATACATAGATAAACCCCAAAAAATAAAGAATGATACACATAATCAACATGAATAAAAGAATCAAACATGAACAAAGAGATGTGAGACATGAATTTGAACTACAGCCAGGAGAGGAACCTTGGCTGAGACACGACACGATAAAAGCAACCTTACGGCTTCACTATCTAAAGACTATAATGACTCAATGTTTCTCTGACACTGTAATTTATTGGCAAAGTGTCACAATGATTAGCTATCTGTTGTGTTCGGAGGCGGCCAACAATTGTAGCTTGAGATCTCCGCACAAATTTTAAACTTCCATCACGTACTTCTTTGAAAAATGTAATGATTGAGGAATTGTAACCAAAATTAGCCACAGACCCTCCACATCCAACAATAGCTAACAACTTCACACCACTTGAGCTGGAATCTGCTGTCTATGAAAGCAATTTCAGCCACATAATGTTTTACGAATTTTATATACAGCACTGATGCATGTAACTGCAATTCCGTTTTCACTGCTATTTATGAATGTGACTTACTCTTACAAAAAATATGTAATAAACAAACTTGTGATAAGAAAATATTTAATGAAGTGACTAGAAAATTTAAAATTGCTCCGACTTCCAAACAAACCTAACCAAGCCTCTGAACACACTATACTTGTTATCAGGTGTGACAGATAGGGGGCGCTGTCATCCCCTTAAACCCTCAGATCAGACGCCAGACACCAGGTGAAAGTTCAAATATCATTTTTATTTGAACCCAATAGTGTACAAAGCACCCTCCTCTCCGCAATACTCATAAACCAATACAAATAACAATAATCAATAATTCCTCCACTCCCAGACGCGTTGCCACCCTTCCACCCAGCTCAGCTCAACATCTGGGATCTCCTACAGTCCTTTTATAGTCCGTGACCCGGACCCCTGTCCATGTGACTTCTTAGCACTTCCGGGTCAGATCAAAAGTCTTCTTTTCATCCCGGAAGTACGTCATTCCTCCTGTCGCTGTGACTAAGATGTACTTCCGGGTTATAGGGCATGTAAGAGTCTCTGGGCCTCCCTGCAGCGTCCTCTGTTGGCCCCTGTAGTATCCAGCAGGAAAACTCCATTGTCCATAATTCCCTGCTGGCATTCGGGGCACCTCCATGTTGCAGGGAGGGCTCCACCTGGCGTCCTGGGGGTATTGGCTGGGATGACTGGCCGGCCATAGTCCACACAGGGCCTTTAAGAATTTTGAAAATACCGATAAAATCTTCATGTTTGCTCTACCAAAGACTAAGGAGACTGGGGGAGAGCTGGACAGGTCCATTAGTCTCAGGATGAATTTGGTTGCTCTTCTCTGCTCAAATGAGTTGATAAAGTTGATCCAGCAGAGGTCTTTCAGTTAACTATTATCTTGAGAAGAAAGCTGGGATACAATTCTTAACACAGAAGTCCATGTAAATGTGCTGAGAAGTTTCAAATAGATGAAGCAAATGGCCTGATGGCATCCAAGAACCATTCCTCCATTTTTTGAATCTGCTCACCCAATTCAATGCCACAAGGGAATATGGGCTTATCGTGTTAAGTTATGGGTGCAGACTGACAGGTCAAGATACCCTGTGTGGCAGACGACCAGGGATCCTGCCCCACTGGGACGCCTGGAAGAAGGACGGACCGGGAGAGGGGCACTATCTTTCCCTGGGCGTAAGAGGGCAGCCCCCCTGGTTTCCTTAAGGGCCACGGAAATGGAGCTTGGAAGCTCAACCCTGTGGGGACCCGTGGCCACCACCACCAGGGGGCGCCTGGACGGTCCTGGAGCCCTGGAGGACAGCACTTCCGCCACACCAGGAAGTGCTGCCGAACCAGGAACTGTGTAGGCCCAGACTGCTTCCGGGTGCAAGGGCAGCACTTCCGCCATGCTAGGAAGTGCTGCCGGAAGACCATCACAGAGTACCTGGAGCACATCTGGGGTGAGATAAAAGGGGGTGCCTCACTCATTTGGAGAGCTGGAGTTGGGTGGAAGAAGTCTGAGCTTGCGAGGAGTGGAGTAGAGGCGACAATACAGAGAAAGGAGTGGAAAAGGACTGTGAGTCTTTGGGCACTGTGTTTGTGCTGTGTTGTGTTGAGAAGAATAAGAGTGCTTTTTGGACATCTGGCTGTCTCAGTGTCTGTCTGTGTCCGGGCATCTTTCACACCTGACAAACACAAAGAAACACCTGTACAGAGGTTAATTTACAGACAGAAACTAAAATGACCTTTGGGATGTGGGAGCATCCCCCCCAACCAAATAATATGCCAACTCCAAAACATGCCAGGATTTGAAGCCAGGAACTTTGAGGCAGCCACGCTAACTTCTGCATCACGACTCCACTCGACTGAGAAGCAGCTGGATGTTCTTTAATGCTGAGAGAAGTCAGCTATTAGCTGCTCAAAGAGCCTGGTGGACAGAATGCTCTCTTGTCATTCATAAAACCTCTCACGTTGTTATTAACACAGATAATCCAAGCAAGGCAGCATTAGAAGAAAAGTCATTTTTTGATTTATTGTCTCAAAGGGCATTTTCTCTTTTTTATTATGACGACTTGCCATTACATTCAACATTGCATCTTATTTCCATAACTATCACTTTTACACAAATTATTGCCTCATTTCCTTGTTTTCTGAGTATAATAAGTTGGTCTCTTGCAGGCAGTCTCATTTTGTAAATGTGGCTTATTTTCTTCTTCCCATGACTTGTTCTCTTGTCCAAAGGATTTATTAACTTACAGACACAACTATTTCTTTAATTCAAATTAGCTTCCTGGTCAGAAAATTTGTGTTTTGTTGGTCGTTGCTGCTGACTTGAAGCTCCAGGGTTCATATTTATCAAGCATCTCAGAATTTATTCTAGCAATTGTACTCAAAGTCTGACTAGGATAAGAATTAGTCCTACCTCAGAGTAGGACATGAGAAGAAGATATGAAGCATTATACCGGCTACAAATACAACAGCAGGTCATGTCACTTGCAGAAATTCTCAGATGATACTGCACTTATGGGGAGAATTGATAGGGGGGAATGAGACAAAGGAGAGGAGTCAGGAGGAGACCTTTGTGAATTGTCTGCACCTTAAAATCAGCAAAGCCAAAGAACTGGTAATTGATTTTCACTACACCAAACGGCCTCAATGCCCAGTCATTATTCGAGGATTGGAGAAATTGGACAGATGGTTCTAGTACTTAGGGTCCACATGAATGACAGATTGGACTGGTCTTGAAACACAGAACTGTATAAGAAAGGGCAGAGCAGGCTCTTCTTTCTTAGGAGACTTTGTTACTTTAATGTGGGAAGTGAACTCCTTCACATCTTCTATAACTGTGTGATGAGCAGTTCAGTGTTCTACACTGTGGTGTGTTGGGCTGGTAACATCACTTTGAGAGGTCCACCTAATCAACAAGCTAATTAAAATAACAGGCTCAGGTATTTGGATGCATTCTGGGCCCCCTGGAGGTTGTAGCAAAGGAGAGGACTAAAACAAAACTGAATGCCTTTATGAACAGCACTGCACATCCTCTCTCTGATACACTAACAGTGAGGTCTTACAGCCAACAAATTAATCAGCAGATGTGTGTCAAGAAACACAACAGGAGCTCCTTTATACCAAGAGCAATATGCCTGTATAGCACCTCACTGGGACTGGGACAGCCAAGACAGACCTTTTCTTTCTTCATAATTTACATGCTTTGTAGTATCTATCTATCTATCTATCTATCTATCTATCTATCTATCTATCTATCTATCTATCTATCTATCTATCTATCATATAGTGCCTTTCCTATCTATCTATCTATCTATCTATCTATCTATCTATCTATCTATCTATCTATCTATCATATAGTGCCTTTCATATCTATCTATCTATCATATAGTGCCTTTCATATCTATCTTACATAGTGCCTTTCATATCTATCTATCTATCTATCTATCTATCTATCTATCTATCTATCTATCTA
>JANRMT010062817.1:12345071-12357565 GCA_026402145.1 Polypterus bichir lapradei | reverse complement strand
GATAGATAGATAGATAGATAGATAGATAGATAGATAGATAGATAGATTTTTACAGCGGTTCTTTAAATACATACAT
Source organism: Polypterus bichir lapradei (assembly GCA_026402145.1). Classification (NCBI taxonomy): domain Eukaryota; kingdom Metazoa; phylum Chordata; class Cladistia; order Polypteriformes; family Polypteridae; genus Polypterus; species Polypterus bichir. The sequence continues at coordinate 12,357,489 of JANRMT010062817.1, read as the reverse complement.
ACAAACTTGAATGTCGGAAATCTGGAAATGAAGGATTATGGTCCATATCACCCCCAAAATGTTAAGCCTCCCTTAAAGTGATGTTAGCAGCCCAGCACACTGCACTGGCCAATACAGAGATGTAGAAGATGTGAAGGATGTCACTTCCTACATTAAAGAAGCTCAGTCTCATAAGGAAAATGTTTGCTCTGCCTTTTCTTTTATAGTTCCTCTGTGTTACAAGTCCAGTCCAGCTGGTCATTGATGTGGACCCCTCATTACTTGTAGGAGTGGACCACCTCAACATCCACTCCCTGAATAGTGACCGGACATTGAGGATCTTTGATGCAGTGAACGTCAATAAGCAGTTCTTTGGTTTTACTCATGTTAAGATGCAGTCAATTCTCTTTGCATCAAGAAACAAAGTTCTCCACCTGACTGCTCTCGTCGGTCTCATCCCTGTTATCCGTACACCCCATATGTGCATAATCATCTGAGAATTTCTGCCAGCGCCCTGACCTGCTGTTATATTTCTAGTCGGAGGTGTACAGAATGAAGAGTAAAGCAGACTGGCCTGCTCCTTCTGCTGCTCCAGTGTTGCTCACACAGTCCGTTGAGAGTCACAAACTGCGGTCTGCCTCACAGGCAAAGAGGCCCATTCAATCCAACAAAGTTCTCCAGTCGCTAGGGGGCACTCAAGTGTGATATTAATAGCAGACCCCCTCCTTCTGTACTGTTTGTTTTGGAGTTGACGCTCAGGGTAGCAGTTTTAAAGTTTGTTTGTTGGTGGAGCAAAATGAAAAATAAAAGGCCAGCTGGTGTTCCTTCTTCATTTCTGATTCCTGAAGACAATGCATTACTAACTGAGTGCAATGCGTGTTCTTTTATTTTAGCGAGTCTGTATTGGTGGGTTGCTCCTTCGGTAATATGTCAAGGACGGCGGACATAATAAACTCGTCATGTTTTTAATTCTTCTTATTTATAACATGTCTGTAAAAACGTCCAGTGTTAGAAACACAGCGCAGCTGCTTTATCTCGGCTGGCACAAGTTTATCTTGTTTCTCAGCGCAATCTATCAACCTAGTGCAGAGTGGGAAGGAACTTTAAAAGACATCGCCTTACTGTTTTAAATAATGACGTACTGTAGTTGTGCAAATCTTGGGTAACGGCCATGCTGTCGCATAACGGGACGGTTCAGGCTACGGGCAGCGCGCGGCTTTTGGGTTTTTGAGCAGGCCGCTTGGCATCGGAGCTGCGCGATCGTCTCGATTCTGCTCAAAACTTCGTACAGGTGAGCGTTACTTGAGGTTCATTTTTCTCTTCCTCTTTATAGTTACTTTCGTTTTGCATCCCCTTTGAGACGACATAAAGCGGCCCTGGAGGTTGGACACTCAGGGGGGTGAAGCAAAGTTCATATACAGTATCATCACACAGAGACACAGATACGGAGCATATGTACTCAAAGCCGCTCGCTTTACATTAATGGCGAGTAAGAAAAAAAAAAAGTCAGAGAACTTGGCGAATTTGATCTCAATTTGACCAATCAGCATTCTAAAATACGTGTTCCTCTTAAAGAAAAAGGTCGCTCTATAACGTTCAAACTGTCTGAGCCCTTGACGGATTTGATCTCAATCGATTCTGGTTAAGTTTTCCCCTCTTAAAAAAACAAATAAATAAAAGGAAATAGACATAAAAAAACACCCCACTCGCTATATTTGTGGGTGCAAGGTCTCCAAATTTCAGTGTTTTTCCAAAAACAAGTAAGTTGATATGTGTAGTAAAACAGCCTCGTGCCAACTGGCATGTCACGCAGACCCACCGAGCGTTAGTCTATGAAGTGCAGTTAAATTCTAAAGATTTTGCCTTTTGTAGTTCAACATATGAGGAAGATAAACCGATGAGGTGGCCGGCTGAGAATCTGGAAAGGCATTATTGGCGTGGGGATGCGGAGTTAATGGCAGCGCCGTTTTGTACCATCTGGAGCAATCGCTGCTGAATGTAATAATCTTTTCATAAGGTATATGGGTAACATAAAAGACTTGTTGAAACGTTTTAAAAATGTCATTTTCGATTTCTTAATAATATTCTTAATAGTAAAAATGATAATAATAAGAAGTGTTATATATATAGTCAGTCAATCAGTCAGACTGTCATTGTCCGACCCGCTATATCCTAACACAGGGTCACGGGATCTGCTGGAGCCAATCCCAGCCAACACAGCGCGCAAGATAGGAACAAATCCCGGGCAGGGCGCCAGCCCACCGCTTATGTATATGTAGCTCAAAGACTAAACAATGTCATGTATTGGGAGCATTTCGTTAATATAGAAAGAATACGTTAAAAAAAAAATATGGGATAAAAACTTTCTTTGAGAAGCATCGCCCAGTTTGCCCATGTAATCCTAGCATGCCCTACCAAAGGGTTGCAAATAAGCAGTATGCAGAGTATATGTTGCATAGTGGCTCATAACCACTAAAGAGCCTCAAGGATGTCCATACTTACTGTTTGTGACTCCTATAAATATTGTGTCTTACCTATTTTGCTTTGTAAAATGCATGCAGAATGGGGGTTCATAAACAAATGTTGCATATCCACTTTAAAAAAGCTTGTTGTACCCCGGCTCCATCCCTCGTGACCTGAGTATCTCAATTTCTTGTAACAAATATTCTCATAGGAAAGAAATTTAGTTTTTATTCATTATTAGAGTTAATTTTTCACTTTTATTTGGTGGAGTGAGAAAAGGGCTACACTAGCATTGTTATTATTATTATTTATTTTTATTATTAAGTATTATTATTATTATTATTATTTTTAGCAGTGCTTGAAGTGGAACCAAATAATTGCCAGTACTGTCTGTTTTTTTGGGCTTCTATGTTCTCCTCACAATGAGGTTATTTCAATGCGTAGTTATACATTTATAAAATCACAAAACTGGGGCTCCCCCTTGGAGTTTCAAGCATGATGACAGATCCTTGGGAAGCATGGCATTATTGAGTGTTGGTATTCAACTATTTACTCATCCACTTAAATGGAATAAAACCAGTACACCCACTTCAACCCCTGATTATTATTAGTGGAAGTAGTGCCAGTAGTCATGTTCATCTTTTCAGTCTTATAGCACTGCTGAATCATAAAACCCAGATGTTGTGATATTCAGTCCAGTGCCCAGTCATTGAATGTGTTGTCAGTGTAAATTTAACTCTCCAAGTCTGTGTGGATTTTACTCTGGTTATGTAGAGTAGTCCGTGTACAGCTTGTATAACAGTGTAAATTTGCTGTCCCCTCAAAATAACTCAACACACAGCCATTAATGTCTAAACCACTGGCAACTAAAGTGAGTACACCGATAAGTGAAAGTGTCCAAATTGAGCCCAATTAGCCATTTTCCCTCCCTGGTGTCATGTGACTCGTTAGTGTTACAAGGTCTCAGTTGTGTTAAATTTGCTGTTATCGCCCTCGCACTCTCTCATCCTGGTCACTGGAAGTTCAACATGGCACCTCATGGCAAAGAACTCTCTGAGGATCTGAAAAAAAGAAATGTTGCTCTACATAAAGATGGCCGAGGCTATAAGAAGATTGCCAACACCCTGAAACTGAACTGCAGCACGGAGGCCAAGACCATACAGTGACAGGTTTAACAGGACAGGTTCCACTCAGAACAGGCCTCGCCACGGTCATCCAAAGAAGTTGAGTGCACGTGCTCAGCGTCATATCTAGAGGTTGTCTTTTGAGTGCTGCCAGCATTGCTGCAGAGGTTGAAGGGGTGGGAGGTCAGCCTGTCAGTGCTCAGACCACACGCCCGCCGCACACACTGCATTAAATTGGTCTGCATGGCTGTCGTCTCAGAAGGAAGCCTCTTCTAAAGATGATGCACAAGAAAGCCCGCAAACAGTTTTCTGAAGACAAGCAGACTAAGGACATGGATTACTGGAACCACGTCCTGTGGTCTGATGAGACCAAGATCAACTTATTTGGTTCAGATGGTGTCAAGCGTGTGTGGCGGCAACCAGGTGAGGAGTACAAAGACAAGTGTGTCTCGCCTACGGTCAAGCATGGTGGTGGGAGTGTCATGGTTTGGGGCTGCATGAGTGCTGCCGGCATTGGGGAACTACAGTTCATTGAGGGAATCATGAATGCCAACATGTACTGTGACATACTGAAGCAGAAACTGGGCCACGGGGTGTTATTCCAACATGATAACGACCCCAAACACACCTCCAAGATGACCACTGCCTTGCTAAAGAAACTGAGGGTAAAGGTGCTGGACTGGCCAAGCATGTCTCCAGACCTAAAACCCTACTGAACATCTGTGGGGCATCCTCAAATGGAAGGTGGAGCAGCCCAAGGTTTCTAACATCCAACAGCTCCTTGATGTCGTCACGGAGGAGTGGAAGAGGATTCCAGTGGCAACCTGTGAAGCTCGTGTGAACTCCATGCCCAAGAGAGTGAAGGCAGTGCTGGAAAATAAAGGTGGCCACACAAAATATTGACACTTTGGGCACAATTTGGACATTTTTCACTTAGGGGTGAACTCACTTTTGTTGCCAGCGGTTTAGACATTAATGGTGTGGACGCTGGCCCGGACACAGGCAGACGGACAACATAGTTCCACCACACACTGTTTATTTACAACAATATTTACAAATTGTGCTCACGTGCACCCCCAGTGCCTCTTGCACCGATTCCCCAGGCCACACTCTCAGTCACTGTGCCTCTCTCTCGACCGCCTCCCGTCCTCTCTCCAGCTCTGTCCTCTTCCACCCGACATCCACCAGTGACTGGAGGAAGGCGGCCCCTTATATACAGCTCCCGGATGAGCACCAGGTGTTCCCGGCATTCCTCCCTTGGCCACGCCCAAGCGTGGCGGAAGTGCTGGCTGTCCTCCCGGCAGCTCTCCGGGTGTCTCCCAAAGTCTTCCCCCCAGCACTTCCTGGTGTGGCGGAAGTGCTGGGCTCTCAGGATATTTAGGCACTGGGGCGCCGCCTGGCGATGGCCACGGGCCCCTACAGGGCTGGGCTTCCATGCCCCCTACCCGAGGCCACCAGCATAACCAGGACGGATGCCCCCTCTCGGTCTGGAGGAGGCACAAGCCCTCCTCCGGTCCTCCTGAGCGTCCCGGCCGGGGACCACAATGGCTATGTGTTGAGTTATTTTGAGGGGACAGCAAATTTACACTGTTATACAAGCTGTACACGGACTACTCTACATTGTATCAAAGTGTCATATCTTCAGTGTTTTCCCATGAAAAGATATAATAAAATATTTACAAAAATGTGAGGGGTGTACTCACTTTTGTGAGAAACTGTAAGTCTACGTGCCAATAGGGTAGTAAAGGCAATTCCAGTTTGTTTGTCCTTCTCCACTTTAAGCCCATCTGGAAGTCCACCAAACACAGCTGTTAGTGGATTAGGAGGGATTGTGACACCCAGGCTGTCTGAAAGGCATTTAAAGATTTTGGTCCAGAATGATATTAATTGGGTGAACGTCCAAAACATGTAACCCAGTGAGGCTGGAACTTGATGGCAACGTGTTCGCAGGTTGGAAAATCCCCTGAAGATGCTCTTTAGGAGCGCAAAGAGTTCTTTTTCTTTAAAGACTTAAATATTTTTCATGATATTTTAAGCTGAAACATGCAATATTTCTGTTTTATTTATTTACTATTTCTGTACTTTAAAATTTGTGTGCAGGTGAAAATGAATTCCGCTTTTGGCTCCTCCATTGTCGGTGCCTGTTGCTATGTAATGTTGATTGTGCTTCAATCATGTGGCGGAAGGGTCACTGGCAATGAAGAAAAGGACTTATCTGAAGATCTTTGCTGCAGATTTGTGTCTTTTTTTTAATTCCAGATTTTTGTTTAGTGCTTTGGATACTTTTCTATTCTTGTGCCATAGCCTCTTGGATTGTGAACATGCATTAAATGCATTTTGTTTAGCTCTTTGTCATGGTTCTTCTCCAAGTCTGTACCCCTAATGTGGTTTCCACTACCAGCTGTGCTTTACAGGGTGGCAAGTCACACCACTGTCTGCCTGCTAGTGCTAGTGGGTGGTATGACCAAAATTCTGTATCACGGTATTTTTCAAAATTATACCAGTTTGACAGTAGTCAACGGTATTTTTTTCCCATGCATGAGTGGATGTTAACCACATTTTCCACTGCAATTACTGCAGTAGACTGGCTAAGAATAACCTATTCCACTGTCATGAGAATTGTTCATTGTACAAAACAACATTTTAATGTGCACACAAGTATTAATACAGGTTTGCATGGACCCATAAAGTGATAGTTTTCAAGAGGGTGGCACTAATGAAGAGAAGGAATCACATTGCATGACAGTTGCAGTTAAAATATGGAATCTTTTTATTGAACAAATTTTGCAAACAACAATTATTTTCAACCATCGCATTTAGACTTAATAAAATATCCAGAAGTGCTTGTCAAAAGTTGTATTGCACTGAACATGTCTTAGAAAAGGAATAAATAGTAAACATTTTTTGTAAACCAACTGCACTTTCTCTTAATGTTAACAATCTCTGTCCACTGACACGTTAGCTACAGTATATGGATTGTAATCCCGTTGGTTATCTCGATCCACCTCTTGCTTTTTTTGTCGTAGGCAGTCCTCTAGCAAATGCGTCTACAAGTGACGTCTGACTTGAGTGTCCTCTAGCTTTTTCAGTTTTACCAGAGGATGTGGAGGGTGCCAATCTTAGTTCCATACATTCATGGTACTGCAAAGCATGTTTGCGGCTAAGGTGGTGCAGCAAATTGCTCGTGTTGCCCGCTGCACCACATTCCAAACGTTGTTTAGGCTATTTAAACGGAGTTGCAGTATAAGAAAAACCCATATCATAACAAAAATAAAAAACGGTTTTCGGTAGAAACCGGTATACTGCCCAGCACTACTGTCTGCTCAGCTTTTTCTTCATGTAAGCATTGTACCTATCAGAAAACATCTGGGCAAATATTGTTTTGTTTAAGTGTATAATTAATTCCAACTTTAATATATGTTTCTTCTAGGCTTCCATATTGAAAAGCATAATGTCCCTGTTAATTGACACCATCGGTGGTGATGGAGGCAGCGAGTTTGAATTTAGTGGGATTGACAATGGTGCTATACTGGAGAAGATCGGAGTGTGGGTCGGTCCTTTTCAGGTAAAGGCTCTGAGTGTGCAGCTCTCAGATGGACAGACTAAAGAGTTTGGGATTTACTCCGACTCTTACCCGTACAGTGAATTTAAGTTTGAACCTGGAGAGTTCTTTACCTCTCTCTCGCTGTGGGGAAATGGAAAAGGGTCCCGCTTGGGAGCCATCAAGTTCAAAACCAATAAGGAGAGGAATTTTTTTGCCAAAATGACAAAGTGGGAATTGAAAACTGAATGCCCCATGGATATTGGATCTGGAGTTTGTCTGGGAGTGGAAGGTAGAGCAGGTGCAGACATTGACTCTTTAGGTTTCGTGTTCATCAACTCCATCAAATCTGTTGTAATGAAAAATGTAACATACCCAACTTTACATCACATGATTCCTAATGTAAATGTGGAAGAAATTAAATCAATAAGCTACAGAAACAGCTCCACGGTTGAGGAACAACACACACTGGAAACCGCAAGTAAAATCACCAGAACATCTTCCTGGTCCACTGGCAATGTTATGGAATCTGCATATAACATGTCTATTCAAGCTGCTATTCCGGAATTGAATTTGATAGATAATGAATTCAACTTGACGTTGGGAACCCCTTCGACCTATGAGTTAGAAAGTAGTGACGAGAAAACAGAAAACCTCATTATCAAGGTTCCTCCGGGGAAAAGCATGGATGTGCGTGTTACCTTTGGAAGAGCAGACATTCATCTTCCCTATAAGGCCACTGTTGAAGTTACCTGCATCGATGGCACCAACTACCAGTATGAAAAAAGTGGCATCTATAAGGGGGTTACTTACACCAATGCAAAGGTAGATATGCAGGAAGTCCCTTAAGTATCTCACATTACTGAACTTATCTTTAACGTCACATACACAGTAGTTGATTTCGTTGAACGGGGATTTGAATCTGCACTTTGCCATTCATCATAATATCCTTATTTTGCTTGTAAAGAAAATTTTGTAATGGACTGTGGATCTGGACCTTGGATAGACATGCTCCTCCTCAGGTAGTGGCGGACTATTTGAGGGGATGGGAATAACTGGAGATGACATCTATAAAGCAACCCCTTGAATGGCAGGTAGGGAGAAGGGTGCACATATACATCACTTAGAGAGCACATCGGATGCATCTTCCAGCTGTAATAGACCACAGACAGGCTGAAGAAACCACAAAGGTCCACTCCAATGAGCAGCGTAAAGAGACATGTTCAATTCCTCCATCTCTCAAACCCTCGAATCATTATAATATTACATTTTCAGACCAAAGAAAAAAAAAAGCTTATGATTCAAGTTTTTCTGTTCATTTTCTTTTGAAACGTATAAACGTCATGTTCACACTTTGTAAATAACACTTATTATAAGGTGTGTTCGTGTAGTGTGCAAAGGAACCTATTGTCATTGTCATGTCTGTCTGTAAGACTCTCAGTGCATCCATTTTGTTGAAACTTGGTAAACTTGTTCTTTAAAAACATTTCTTTCATTTTTACATGAGATGTCTTCAATAAAGTACAATGAACACCATTTTGAAATTTCGAAAACTCCCATTTAAAGTCACTGGAAAATTTCCAAATATATCTAGCATCAGAGAAACTTCAGTGTTTCTCTGATTAAATTAATTTTTGATTAATTTACTCATTAAAATGAACTTTGAGAGAGGTGATTTCAAATCTTCTTTTACACACCCAGAAGCCACTGCTGTTAGCAAAGTGTAGTAAATGCCAAACACAGCTGGGGCCTCACCGTCACATCAGCAGCTTATGCACATGCCGGTGAACTTCATCATAGATTTTACATTTTTATTGAGTACTTATTAAAAACAAAACAAACAAACAAAAAAGTATGTTTAAGAAATATGTAGTACAATTGGCCACAAACGTTCCACAAGCAACAACTAAACAAAAGAACACCTTCTTCTTCTTCTTCTTCTTCTTTCGGCTGCTCCCGTTAGGGGTCGCCACAGCGGATCATCTTCTTCCATATCTTCCTGTCCTCGTCATCTTGTTCTGTCACACCCATCACCTGCATGTCCTCCCTCATCCCATCCATAAACCTTTGCTTAGGCCTTCCTCTTTTCCTCTTCCCTGGCAGCTCTATCCTTAGCATCCTTCTCCCAGTGTACCCAGCATCTCTCCTCTGCATGTCCAAACCAACACAATCTCGCCTCTCTGACTTTGTCTCCCAACCATCCAACCTGAGCTGACCCTCTAATGTCCTCATTTCTAATCCTATCCATCCTCGTCATACCCAATGCATATCTTAGCATCTTTAACTCAGCCACCTCCAGCTCTGTCTCCTACCTTCTGGTCAGTGCCACCATCTCCTGCCCATATAACATAGCTGGTCTCACTACCATCCTGTAGACCTTCCCTTTCACTCTTGCTGATACCCGTCTGTCACAAATCACTCCTGACACTCTTCTCCACCCATTCCACCCTGCCTACATTGATGGATTAAAAGCCAGAAGTCTACATGACCATCATCATCAAGTCCTTCCAAGAGAACCCTAAATACAAATAGGACTGTTTCATTTATGTTAGGTAGAATGCCCAGAGGGGACTGGGTGGTCCCGTGGCCTGGAACCCCTGCAGATTTTATTTTTTCTCTCTGGCCGTCTGGAGTTTTTTTGTTTTTTTTTCTGTCCTCCCTGGCCATCGGACCTTACTCTTATTCTATGTTAATTAGTGTTGTCTTATTCTAATTCTTACTTTGTCTTTTTATTTCTCTTTTCTTCATCATGTAAAGCACTTTGAACTACATTATTTGTATGATAATGTGCTATATAAATAAATGTTGTTGTTGTTGTTGCCTACACTCTCTTTTTCACCTCTCTTCCACAATCCTCATTACTCTGTACTGTTGATCCCAAGTATTTAAACTCATCCACCTTCGCCAACTCCACTCCCTCATCCTCACCATTCCACTGACCTCCTTCTAATTTACACACATGTATTCTGTCTTGGTGTTCCTACTGACCTTCATTCCTCTCCTCTCTAGAGCATATCTCCACCTCTCTAGGGTCTCCTCAACCTGCTCCCTACTATTGTTACAGATCACAATGTCATCAGCAAACATCACAGTCCACGGGGACTCCTGTCTAATCTCGTCTGTCAACCTGTCCATCACCATTGCAAATAAGAAAGGGCTCAGAGCCGATCCCTGATGTAATTCCACCTCCATCGCTCCAAACCGCAGACCTCACCACGGTCACACTTCCCTCGCACATATCCTGTACATCTCTTACATACTTCTCTGCCACTCCCGACTTCTTCATACAATACCACAGCTCCTCTCTAGTCACCCTGTCATATGCTTTCTCCAGGTCCACAAAGATGCAATGCAACTCTTTCTGGCCTTCTGTAAACTTCTCCATCAACATCCTCAGAGCAAACATTGCATTGCGAACAGAGCAAACATTGCAAACTAAACAAAACAACATCAATTCACGTTATTTTTATTTCAATCGAGATGGAATTCTGATGTCTAAGAAAGTGATTACTGCCACCACAAACTAATTTGGGCTACGTCTTTAAATATATAACTAGCTGTCTATGATGGGTTGAAATGTAATCAATGTAGGCATCGGTGTTAACATCTGTAGTGGACCACCCATTGGAATGTACAGTATTAACTTGCGTTTAAGTTCTCCCATGGTTAAGTCGGGGCTTGATTTTACCATATAATTTCTGGTATTTTATAATGTCGGCCATATAAGGCGAATTTTGGAAAACTCACGCTATTGGTCCAAGAGATTATGATATGCTAACGCCCACCTGAGAGAATAACTATGCAGCACATGGTCTTTTCTTTCCGATGTATTGTGCCTACGTGACCACATGGCAATACCCGAACTATTCCGAAGCGACATTTGTACTGTTTTGTGTTTTTTGTATCTAACACCCTCATACACCTTTATCGTAAGAGCATCCCTTATCTATGATGGGGCATTCAATCAGAAGAAAATATGAAGCTGGTTTTAAATTAAACGTCATTAAAGTGGCAAATGAAATTGGTAACTGCACTGCTGCAACAAAATTTGATGTTTCTGAGAAACTGGTGTGAAATTGGAGGAAGCAGGAAGTGTCATATTAAGTGTCATATTTTTGAACGGGCGTATAAGTCGGGGTCTGATTTTATGATTGATTTTTCTGGTTTCTAGACCTGACTTATACACGAGTATATACAATATTTTGCAATGCATGTAGTAATAAACTGCAATGCATTTGTCATTCCACCTGTCGGCACATCAAAAACATTTTCAGTAATAACATGCATTACTACAAATGTTTGTGATTCACCATCTCTTGGGATGATAGAGATAGCAACCAGATGGACACAAAGATACACATACACACATATGCATATTTTAATTAAGGTGAATATTGTAAAATGCAATTTTAAAAAGTATGCCTTTTTAAGAACTAAGAAAACTCTATTAAAAGTTTATAGAAGATGCAACCAAATACACATGTGTTTAAATCAAACTCAGCGCCAAATCATTGTCTGCTGGAAGCACATCTAGGTCAGGCAAAATAACCCTGGAAGAGAGGATTCACTTCCCAACAGCTCCCCCTGGTGTCAGCCATGCAACAAAACAGGGCAGCGCTATGAAACCACAATTCCCATTTTACCCTGTCACTGTCCATACTGGGGCTGTACTGGTGGATGACTTCATCATGGAAGGCAGTCTCTCACTGTCCCTATGGACCTTATGGAACAGTTTGTCAGTAAAATGTCCAAATACTTTTGAGGTGGGGAGGTAAGGGATTGGGGGCTATGCAGAAAAATGGCTGTCATTCTTAAATGGCTCATATAATGTTCTTGGTAAACCCTTTAAATTAAAGCCGAAAAGCTACACTTCGATCACATAATGATTGTTTCATCGCAAATTCATTGTGGTGGCATACAGAGGCAAAATTATGAAAATGGTGTCACTGTCCAAATACAATACAATACAATTTATTTTTGTATAGCCCAAAATTATACAAGAAGTGCCGCAATGGACTTTAACAGACCTTGCCTTTTGACAGCCCCACAGCCTGGACTCTCGACGAAGACAAGGAAAAACACCTAGTAGGTAAAACATTGAAGAAACATTGAAGGCAGTTCAAAGAGAGACCCCTTTCCAGGTAGGTTGGGCATGCAGTGGGTGTCAAAGAAAAGGGGTAAATACAATACAATACACAGAACAGAACACAAGTGATCATCAATACAATATAATAGTGCATTAGAAATATTACAGAGCAGAATTCAACAGTAGATAATATTACATAATACAATTTGGATTTGTTCAGAGTCC
>JANRMT010062817.1:12285031-12325071 GCA_026402145.1 Polypterus bichir lapradei | reverse complement strand
TATCTTAAACAATACAAGTTCTGTAAAATCGATATTTTTCTACCTTCAAAATATGCTAAATACCGTTTACTGCTGCATTACAATTACACTGAAAAAAAATCTTAATTTTACAGTGAAACTCTTGAATAGCGAAGGCAAACAACCGTAAAATGTGCAATGGTAAAGCGCCGTTTTAGTAAAACTGAAGTTACAATATTTGCATAAGGACTCGCCCCCTATTACAATATGGTTTCTGAGGAACCGCATACCTTTCAATTGTGCACTTAAACAGTTAGCAGACGTATTTTTCCCCTGCATGCTTAAGGTTTTTTGATTGGCTGTATTCAATAAGCTGGCACACCTGTAGGACACCATTACACCACAAAAGCAAACTTTTCTTCCCCACCAGACAATGTGCCCTAGTTTCCTTAAACACTGAATTGTTTTCAATGTGTTTAATTTAAATGGTACCTGTTGGCTGTCTTACGGATGCAAGCTGCGTACTGGGGTTTCACCCTTACAATACTTTCTAATGGTTTTCTACAAAGTTGTACCGTAGACCTAAAAATAGTCACCTTATTTATTGCAGTAAAATTCTGGCAACCCAGCTGCCAGTACTTTACCATAAATATAACTTTTTTTTACAGTGAACCCACTATTATGGCCTAAGAGGAAAAGGAATATCGAGGTTGCACAGTTCAATAGTCTTCCATTATAACTCCAGGTGTTTAGAATAAATGGTTATGTAAGTGCTAACTATACTCGCATTACTCCTGCATACTCTCAAATACCGGCACATTTCTTTTTGTAGATCCTTGTAAAACTGCATGAGCATGCACCATTAATTTTTTTGGTTTGATTCCTTGTATATGATGATTTTCTGTGCTTTGAAAAACATCTGGAAAGTTCCTGCATGTTAGGTTACAGTATATATTAAGAACATGGATTTGTCCAGCGTTGCTGGACATCAGTAAGAGTACTCTTAAAACCCCAGCTGTTATGTCACCAATGTGGTTATTGGCTGTGAAGCCCGTTATGGGTCCAAAGGGTTCTTTCTGGACCCTTCATGTGGATGGTCCTTTTTGGGAACCAACTATATCGCTAGGTGCAGATTTAACACACATTTCCTATGCAGTCTTTTGAAATTAAATTTAAATTATTTAGCAAAATGGACAACCTATTTGGAAATAGGAGACCGTTTTATATAATCAAGAAGTTTTTGAAACAATTACATTTTCATATCATAAATTGGTGTTACTGAAGTAAATTTAAGTGCTAATGTCATAATTTTTTGAATAAAAGCCAACAACTTTAACAGTAGTGCAACTCCGCTTTTCAAACTCCTCTCTAAACGTTGACCTTTATAGTTTACTCAAAATTGAACACGTGTTTAAATTTACAGTTCTGGACTTCATCGACGTCTAAGTATTTCTCTTAAACTGCCCTATCACGTGAATTTTGTGGTGGACCAGCGTCGTGATATATTCGGCTGTTAATTTCTCTACACGGACTTCATATAATTTTAAAACGCTATACGCAATGGGCCGGGGTTTGTGTGCGTATAACGGCTTTTACGATAACCTTTATGCTGCAAGAGTAAATTATTAACCAGAACTGTATATGCAGTGCTTGTAAAGCGAACTCAAGTGTAGCTTAGGAGTCCCTCTTCCTTTTTTTTTTTTAAAAACTGTTACTCGCGAAGTCATTTACAAATTTGGGTACGACACTGTTGAGCTATTAATGATACCCATGCGCTTTGACCTTCGTTCTTTTCCGTTCTCTAATACGGCTTAATAGTACGTATGCTGCAGTAGGAGGTTTAACTCGCAGGGGTTCGGGTTTTCATTTTTCATTGCGTGAATCCGTGTCGGATTAACTTCTATTCTGTTGCCGAATACAACACCTCTGTGGTGCAGTGAGTTATTGATTTGTAGTAGCTTTCTACAAGCCGATTGGCAGCTTGATATGTCACTTTGTCTATATGGCTATATAAAAATCATATCGCGATCCTTTTAACAGAAAATCATGATCCACAATATGAATTGCTATCTCTTTTCAATGTGGCATACACTTAAGAGAATATCCGGACTCGACCTCATCAAGACCTAAAACATTTTATTTTAAACTTCAAACAAAGTTGAATTTTAATTGTTCTCTTGCTCGCTAGTGCAGTTAAGGCACACGCCCCGAAGCTGGTGGGTGAGTCCGTTGCGTGGATCTCGGATACGCGCAAATAAATCAGTACGGCAAGCGAACTCTGATCCATAGCGAAATGAGAGAAGTCGCAAAATCAACTGGAGTGTTCAAATGGGTGTGTGTGTATAAACACAAACCTGATCTGAATCCGTGACGCTGTTCTCTCGTGAAAAGCGGACAGATATTGGATTTTATATATTAGTAAACATTCCAAATGTGCAGTTAAAGTCTCAACCGCATTCTCGGCATTTCTGGAGCTTAGTAGAGCCAGATAACTAAGAATCTTCACTAAGCAGCTCTGAAAATGTCTGCTTTGTTTGGGTCTCCATACCTCTGAGTCTGACATGAATGTCATGAAGTCAAAGTTGAGAACAAGACTGACAAACGAACATTTTAAATGACTCCAAACGAGTGAACCTCAGTGGCTCCACTCCACCAGACACCTGCCTCTCTTGTTGACTCCATGCAGTGCCAGTAATCTGACTAACTAAAAAACACATCACACTTGCAACTGGACATGTGAATAAAGTGACAGTGACATGGAACAAAATGACAAAGGAATGTCACATCTGTGTATTTGGAATTGAATGCTGTCAAAACAAAACAATGCATGTTTTAATTCAATAGTGTGAGATGCATAGAAAATGCACTTGCAGGTGAACTAAATATTTTTTTGAGACGTTTTAATGCAAAATGTGAGTTGTGGACACCAACACTTTGTAAATGTTCAGGCAAAACAAACTTATTCAGTTTGTTTGGGTTGAAATAAGCATGAGAATAAAAGAATAAATGTTACAAAACAGGAGTAGCTCTCGGCCGTTTTCATTTAGTAAAAGTAGTTTAAAGATTGGACACCCCTGCTCTAGACAAACCAATGCATCATTACTTTATGTGGACCTGCATTTTGTACAGATGTCTCAAGTAGTGCATGTCCACATCTTTGACCCCAGGGGTTTGCTCCTCACCAGTGACATTAAAATAGTTCAAAAGCTTTTTTTTTTTTTTTTTATGCTATTCTAGAAGGTTATAAACGACTGATTTCAAACGCAAGCATGTGGAGGGAGGTGAAGTAGTGCAAAGTATGTGCCAAATGGTTACAGCACCATGGGCTTGAATCTTGTGCCTGGATGTTGTCTGTGCAGACTATACACATCCTTAACCATTTGGTGCAACATCCATCCTCTCATATCGGGCATGCAGGTGAAGTGGTGGTTTTTGGTGCAGGCAAGTGGACTGTCTAAACTGCCCATTGTCCAGGGGTATTAGTCCTTGCACTCAATGATGCCTGGAGAGCCTCTGATTTCCCCACACTCACTCCTTGGAATTTTGTTTAGGTTGGCTAAATTTTTAACCCTGAGCAGCTGGTTTCTAGGGGTAAGCATGGCTGCTTTACTTGCCCTGAAGGGGTAGGAGATCTATTGACCTGTCCTCCTCCACCCCCCAAAGACACACATACCTTCATTCTAAAATTTGTGTATGTTGTGGCCATTCCTCTCTTCCTCCCCCAAACCTGGTAAGAACATTTCAAACTGAAAAGGTTTGATACTTGTGAGCACACGTTGCATCTGTGGCCATGTGAATGGGGGACACTGTACCATCAATTCATACAATTATCACAATACTGATCAGTACATGCTACAGCCTAGACTAGTAAAGAGGTAGAATGAAGTGATAAATGTTATCACTGCAACTGTTTAGGAATTGAGCAATTTATACAATTTTTTGATTTTAGTAATGTGTTGTGCAGATAACCTGAAATGGTGTATAGGTTGCAGTACAGTAAGGGATATTACAAGTCCAAAATGTGAAATATCAGATCACTGCAAGGATGGATCATTGATTGCAATGGAAGAAAATCAAGAATTAAGTATACTGTTTGCTGAAATTGTCAATATGCTAGTCCAGAAGTGTTCAGCCATTTTAAGGCTGGAGATAAACTGTGTGGATTGCTGGAAGTTTGTGTGGGGCTCCTCTCCTGAGAGGAAAGAAGGTCCACTGCATGATTGCATCTTGACAAAAAGGAAAAATGCAGTTGGGGAATTGTATATTTCTCCAGTCTTGTCTATTGTTAAAAATTCTAGTAAGTATATAACAGCAGGTGGTCCCAGTATTGGTGAGGAAGTGATGCTTTTTTAAATTTGTATTTAGAGTTGACCTAAACAAGTCCTGTCCCCACTGATTAAGGGTGAGCATTGCACTTTTCACTACCTGTGTACATAATTCAATGTCCTTTAACTCCTTCATGAAGTTGTCATAGCAATAAAGCACTACTATACACGGAAATGTTTGTTCCATGTTCTCAAATGTGTGTCAAGGTATTCCAGCCTTGCATCCAGTTCTTGCTGAAATAGGCTCCAGCTTCCCATAACCCTGGCTTGGATCAGAGTTAAAGTTGATGAGTGGTACAACTCTAATTTTCCATTCATCTAATGGAAGATGCATAATTACTTTAAGCTACCACACAAGGAAATGGCTATTTATAATGTGTATTAGTAAAATGGAGAACTCGGGGTGTGTGGTGGTTGGGGTTTTTTTTTTTTATGGGTGTTTACAAAATCCCATTTTCTTTCAACTTATTGGGGGATGGAGAGTAGATAATCTCTTGTTCCATATATTGGGGGGGGGGGGGTAAGCATTCAAGCTCTGTATTCTGTCACGAATTCTGATCTCTATATATAATCTTCATGTGGATCTTGATCTTTGTTTGTCCGTGAATGAATTAGAAGAAGCACTAGATGGCAGTAGAGAGACAGCTAAAACATAGGCATTGCATTAAGAATCTCCTCCAGGCTTATACTACTGAAGACTGTAGTACTCCAGTCACACCTCAAAACCCAGACATTCAAACTAAACAAATTGTTGTGCTTTAAATTAACTAAAGCGATCTTCATTTAGATCTTGATCTTTGTTTGTCCGCGAATTCCACGCATGTGTAGACCACCTTCCAGTTTAGTACGTTGTTGTTACTCACAGATGTCAACAATGTGCCGGAATAATGAAAGGGGTGGTGGACAGTGTTACGCTGTTACGCAGCGTTAGCTCCTGAGGCCTGGTTAGAGAATGAGATTGCTGAAGATAAAAGGTACGTGCCTACGTAACATATGAATGAAAGAAAGACAGTGGGTAAAATGAATGACAGCGTAACGGCACGTTCCGGAAACTATTGTTACGTTGTAGCCGGCGAGTGCTGTGGGTCTCACAGTTGTACCGTGGCTTGCTCACATGTCAGTGAAGTGATCCCTATTTATGCTTTAAAGAGCCTGGATACCTATACGTCCCCCTTTTTTATAACCTTTGCTCCGTGTATATTGCCTTACTCATTGGATTGCCACAAAGCAACCTGCGAGATTGGAGAAAGGTTGAGAAGAAATTGAGAGAACGACAGCATCGTGAAAAAGACAGACTGTGAATGCACAGAAGCAGAAATGCTCCTACACCACCACATAATTACGATTCGGACAGTGATTCCGAGTAGGCCGTTCCTATCAAATCAATATCCAAGGGTTTTCTTTTGTAATTTTGTTTCCCTTCTAAAAAATCATCATGCTGTGCGACGAAGGGCCCAGTTCACGACTGGCAGCCGCGTTTAAACGGGGAGCCCTTCACAGACAATTTTAACACGCGCAACGTAGTTTGGCGCATATGGCTAGTAAAGTAATAATGACTTAAGTTTATTTTCTAATGCCTGCAGGCAAATCTTCAGGGGGAACCATGTTTGAATGATCAGCATGGGTTTTTCTGTATTGAATTAAAGGGGGGGGGGGGGGGAGCTTAATGGTGACTGAGCTATCCTGGTCCATATGGTAATGTTACCTAACCAAGGTAATATCCTGTCCTACGCCTTACACTGTTGAATCCTGAATTATAAGAAATCTCAATGAGGGGACTTTTAGGGGTGTGTGGTGTGGTGTTGGTTTTTTTTTTTTTTTTTTTTTTTAAAATTCCTATATGCCCATAAGCAAAGCTGGGTATAGGTTTAAATGACCTCCCCCACCAAAACCTGTAGACTTCTTGGATTACATTTTGATTTATATATTTGGAGGTCATTTTTTGTAATGGTATTTAGTCTTAAATTTTCTTTTCTTGCAGAAACATGGCTCTAGATGTCCAGAAGGCTGTGTTGAGTATCTCCAAAGCAGAAGATGTCCGACAAGAAACGACTCTTCTCATGAAGCCCTTTGCCAACTGGGAAGAGTTCCTGATGCCAGGCCCACTCTCTATTGCCATTCTTGGAGAGCTGGTGTTCATTTCCTCCAGAGATGACTTCTCCATTAACAAGAATGCACCCAAGGATGGGTTCAAATATATTCGTTATCCCGAGTCCTTCCGTGCTTGTCTTATGCAAGTGACAAACAGTGGATGGATGGCCTTTAATGAAGCTCACAAGAACATGGACAAGATCAGACTTCACTCTGCCAATGTACCAAACTACATGAAAATGGCCGTGAAAACCCTACTCCAGGACAATATTGACCTTGTTAAATCTCTTCTTCCAGGTCAACTGAAAAATATCCGTGATGTAGCCTTTGAGTGCACAAGTTTGGCAGAGTCAACTGAGAAGATGTTCACTGCTGTCATTCTGCTCATTCAGGAACTGCTGGAGGCTTGCATGAATGCAAAGCAGTGGTATGAAGAAGATCTCAAGACTATCAAGTTAAAATTGGAGGAAGCCAAGATGAAAAAGGAGTCGACTGAACTGGCAAAAAAGTTGGCCCAAGAGAACCTGACCCGCATGACAAAACAGCTGGATGAAGCTCATGACATGTTTAAGAAGTCCATGGATTCTATGCCCTCTGGATGGGAAATGATTGGAATGAACTTTGTGGAAGGCATCACCGATTCAGTGAATAGTCTGATTTCTGGCTATGTTGCAATGTACACGGCCCCTAGTAAAATTGTTGGTGGAATAAAGGGTGCAATAGGCTCGGCAATCCATCCTGGTCAAAGTACCAACCCTGCAGCTGTTAACAATGCTTATTCTAAATCGGCACAGCTGCTAAAACTCTCACAGCAAATCCAGGTGTTTGTGGAAAAAGATCAAATCAAATGGAGTGATCTCTATGATGAAAAATCTCAATCTGTGAAGTCTGACTGGCAGAAGAAGCAATTTGAAGATATTGAGAAGAGTGTGAAAGCTGAAGAGGAATCCAAACCAAAAGAGAAAGTCCTGGAGATCTGTAAAGCTGCTGTCTCAATTTGTAGTTTACTCACAAAATATGCACCAACAAAAGAGTGCCCTGAGGAAGAAAAGAAGAAACTTCTAGCCCAGATAAGCAGTCTGAAAGATAGTTGTGAGATGTTTGACTCGGAGAGTAAGGCATTCACCAATTCTTCTGCTTTTTCTGCTACTCCACCAAAGATGGCTCAGCAAAGCAGTGGAGAAAAGAAAAGCGCAGGTCAAATGGCCACTGAGAATGCTCGGTTCAAAATCGAACAAAGCAGAGCCCAGCTTCAGCAGGTGCAGGACATGTACCAGAAGAGTGTAGACAACCTGGAGAAGAATAACAAGGAGCTGGCAGAGATTCTTACCACTATGCAGTCCTGCAAAGTAAAGGAGATTGACTTCAATACTGCAGTGAAGATGCTGGTCAAGGGCCTTGATGCCATGGGCCGTGTGAAGGAGCAGTGGGAGAAAATGGTTCGCTTCTTTCAGATGATCTCGAACCTGATCAGTACTTGCCTGAACACCTCTTTGAAGCAGTTTGTCAATACGGCTGATTCAGTCCACACTATACAAGGCTACTCCTCCAATGCTTTTGTAACGGACATGATTTACACCCAGGCTTTCCAGGCCTCCAACATTGCCAATCTGGTTCACATGATTGCTGAAACTTACACTGAGGTCTCCAACTTGTATCTCATGGACAAGATCAGTAGCCTTGGAAAGCTCATGGCACTGGATCCTAGTAATCCTCAGTTTGAATCGGAACGTGGAAAGCTGGCCACTGACTGCGAATCTGCCAAGGATGGCATCCGAAGCCTTGTGCTGAAGAACAAGGAGGAATTTGAAAGCAGTGTGAATTCACGAGTGCAGAAGATTGAAAGTGGGTTGAAATCGGTGCTGCCTCCCATTTCCGCTACGGAGGAAAAGAAGATTCAGTCCAACATCTCTACTGGAATAAAGAATATGACCCTGGAAGAGGAGAATCAATTTGCCTAAATTCTGTTGCTAGTCCAAAGAGACACACGGTCTCTATTTCTGATGGAAAGCATTGCTCATGTACACTTTTTGGTCTTTCATGAAATTGAATAGCCTTAAGGGGACTTTAAATATTGAAATTGTGCTGAACAACAGAGCCTGAAGATGGTGTGTCCTGTGAGTTTTACTTCATGAAGGCTAATTACCCTACATGGCCAAATAACTTTAATCTATTCGGAATAACTTGGAAGAGCATTCAATCCAAGGTTTTGTTTATAGTTGTACTTCAGTTTATTTTGTATTGCAATTTCATCCTATAATTTCATAAAATGGTTAGATCTTTAAATTGGGTTATTTTGCCCAACTTAAGCCATTAGACTGACCTGGAAGAATCTGATTTTTAAAATTGTTGTACAATCTGAGATTCCTTTGAAACAATGATGGGGGGCATTGGATTCCAGTTTAGGTATTTTGGATGCTTGTTTTGGTCCATGTGTATTAACTGAATATTCCTGTTTCCCAAGCTCTGCATGGCCTTTTGAAGAGAAGTCCTACAATAGTTTTGATTTTTCTGCTTAATGGGTATAATTGTCAAATGGTAATTGGCTATATGTTAAAACCATACTTAAATGCTGATAAAGTACTTGGATGGCTCATGAATGTGCTGCTTTACTTAATGGCCCAAAGGATTGGAGTAATGCTGTTTTCAAGGTGAAAGTTTGTCACTCTGCAGATGTCTTTTCTAAACCTGTTTGTTTGAATAACCTGTTTTGCCAATCTGTTCATGCAAAGTAAATGCTGATTTTTAACTGCAATAAGATGTCTGGTTTTTGTGTGGGGTGTTTTTTTTCCTCTTCCTTCTTTGGGGCTCTGTGCCTTCACTCCAACTCTGTACAATCAACCTTAAACTTTTGTAATCCAGAGCTTAATCCAAAGGAAATGGGCTTGTAGGATTAAAGGTACATCTTTGTGTACAGTACTGTATGTTTTCTACAGGTTTACAAAAGTGTGCTTTACCAGCTTGTGGGTTTAAATTATTTTCACTAGTACACTTTTCAGCATCCTGGGCATTAACCCAGAGTGTGACTCAGGAGGACATTTTACAGAGCTTCCTTACACTAAACCTGAGTAACGTATGACCACATCCTTCTACTGGATGAAAACTTTGCACTGCACAAAAACATTATTATTTGTAAGGGAGTTAACTTTGACAAGTATTGGCTACTCTAACATAAAATGAGCGATTATTGATGATCATGTGAACTGGTAATCTGACATTGATAAGTGAAACTGATTGCAAACAGCACTATATAACTGAACTGCAGTGTTGTGGCCAGCGAATCGAGCAGGTGGCCCTGAAGGTTCACTGTGGTGCCAGTAGGTGGGTGGCAAAACTACAGCAATAGTCATTTGACTTTGGCTCCCATAAGTGTGGGATGTGGATGTTAAGTTTTGTGCAGTCCTATAGTTGCACAATGGGCAAGTTGATCGAGCTTCTAACATTACTGTTCTACCCACTTTTTTTTTAATGAAAAGTGCAATGCAACATTGGACTGTGTTGGTAACTGTCTCAACGTGTGTCACAGATGTGTACTAAATCTACATTAAGTTGTAACCTGTATTTAGGTTTGGCATTTCCATCCTTTGTGGGGATTACAGGATTCCCTCTCTCCTTCTTTCCGGGTGGGATGAATGTAACTCTGAGGCTACTGCCTACATGTGTTCTGACCTCCAGTCCGTTTCCGATTTAAAACGGATGATAAATGGTGGGGCTGTGCTGTGCCAATATGATGTTCCCAGCTCGTTTTACATTTTGGAGGAGAGTGCAATTGGGCTCCAGTGACGCCTGCATTAAGCAGGTGACGATGTCAATGTACTAAGTGTTAACATTACAGTTGTCAAAGATTCGCTTTATTTGACAGGCATGGCAATACAATCTCCATTTTCTTCCCCAAGCCATCTTCTATACCCCAGCTTATAGAATGGGTTGAGCACAGTCAGCTCCAGTCTGTTAGTCTGGAAACCCTAGATCCAGGTATACACACTCAGATTTAGCATAATGGTTTGTGTGGAAGGAAAAAGTAGACTAAGGGATTATTTTGTGCTGAGGGTTTTTTTATGATTTCTAGATTAATGTAGCATGAAGGGTTAATGGTCTGGTTATTTGTTCAAACAGATTTGGACACCTGGGTGCTGGTTCGAGAAGTTGGGTGACTATCATATACTCGGTGAGACTTGATAGATGTCACCTGAAGTATTCCAATCGCCAGGAATATAGTGAAATGACTTTTATTTAGATATGTAGTTTAGGTATGTGAGCTAACAAAACAATCCGGTGCGTGATGTGTAAAGCTGAGTAAAATATCTGATGTGTATTAAACCAAGAGTGATGTTAATTCAGTTGATTTATGAATCTTATTCTTTGAGCAACTGCTGACCTCCCTGGTTGGGGAAGGTTTTCCTTGGAAATTTCCAGACAGGGTCCTCCCTCTTCATGAGATTAAAAATACAATGGACAAGCTTCCTCCTCCCTGGTTCTTTGGCTTAATCAACTATTTAAATACTTGGAGCCCCTAGTGTGGGATTTTTTTAAATGTCCTGAGCAGCTGCTAATTGGCTAGCTACATTAAAAGAAATCCATGATCAGTCTGCTCTGAATCTGAATAGTTTTGGCATAATACAACAATTTTCTTTAAAACAAAACACTTGAGCAGGGGTGGGGTGCCTTATACTAACAGAATATAGGAAAAACACACAAATCAGCACAATAATTCACTTCTAAGATCAAATCTTAAAGTTAATGTTTGATAAATTCAGAGTGTTTGCTTAACTTCTATAGACCGTCCATTTCTGATCGCTATCTAGACTATGGTATCATCCCTGGTATGTTAAATGAGGACTTTCTTAGCTACAGCTGCAGAACCGAGTGTGTATTAGGCCAGTTAGGAAATAGTCTTACTGCTAGCATGGACTATTAGATATGCCTGCAACTAGGAGCTGGCATACGTTTTTCTAGCTGTGCTAATGTGCCTCAAGTATGACCAAACTCAGAGAGTGAAACAAGATATATATGCCTTAGACAGAACTTAACTTTAATAGTGTTTTTTTTTTTTTGTCTATTGTTGTGTGAGCTGTTTTGCTTTGAATTTTTGTAAAACATTTAAAACAAAGATACACACGATTGCCTGAATCATCCTAAGAAGCAAACTAAAAGCTATGGAACATTGGTAATTTTGGATAAACACAGCTACACTCATTAATAAAAAATGCATTACAATCAAATTGGTTGCAATCCTGAATAAAGAAAATAACCATGCCTTTCATATGCACAAAAGACTCACCCCATCGACACCACCCAGACTTATTTAAAGCCACCTCAAATTCTAATGGCACCCAAATGAAGATAAGATAAAAGTAACACACCTCACTCCTCTCAAACACAACACTCCAATTTAAACAAAACTTCCCTTTTTATATATATATATATATATATATATATATATATCTGTAGCTGTGATTTCCCAAAATTTAAAGTTCAGCAGCTTCAACTCAAAAAATGGGATTCAACAAAAGCCTTACGTGCAGAAATGATTCCACAGCCAAAATATCTTCGTTTTTAAAAGTTTAATTAAGTTTCAAATTAAAACAGTTCACACAAAAAAGAAAATTAAAATAACAAAAAAAAAAAGCAAAAAGTTAATGTTAAGAATTAGGTTCAAAGCTTAAATCTTGTTACATCTCAAATCATTACTATTTACTTAACATTTCTGAACCATTTCTAAATGGTCAGAAAACTGTATGCTTATCCCATCTCTGAGTAGAAAATGGGTCTTTCAAGTCCCTCTTTACCGGGACCTCCTGTTTTCACAACTAAGCTTATTATCGCACTGTTTCTCAGTTATAGTAAGAAGGTTCTATCTCTTACTAACTTATAGGGGGAAAAGACTATACCATAAGTTATGACTATGAAAGAAATTTATATTCTATTTAAATTAAGTAAAAAATAATATGAGTTTAACTCAAAACTTTAACTTTCTAAGATTGGCTCTTACAATATCTATATATAATTCTTTTCACATTTGAAACGGAAATTATGTATGACCACGCAAAACGATAATTAAGTATGACCACAGAATATATTATAATACAGGAACTAATCACTTCGTTTGTGGACGCCATTTTTATATCGTCTTTACGAATTGTTATTATTTGTGTGAGTTATTTTACTATTGAAAAGAAATAAACACAAACACGCCGATCTATCCCATAGAAGTGCGTCCTGCGTCGCCCTCTCCCAGCCCTCCTCTCTGGACTCCAGCGCTGAGCCGTCCACCGCCAGGCACGTTCTGACAGAGAAGTTTTATTTATTTGTCCATGTGACTGTCGTGGAAACTGCCACATTATAACTTTTTTTTATTTGGCAGTACTTGATAGTAGAAGAAATGAGGAAAACAGCTTTACGTCTTTCTACTTTTTAACTGCGGCAAGCTGTAAACAATGTGAAGACGACACCACCTTCAGCGGCGAGGGGCTGTGAGAGCAAAGTGGATGCTCAGAGGCGCGGAATGTCGGGCTTCTCCGCCGGGTCGAGAGCTTCGCAGTTTTGGGTGGCATCCTCTCTTCTCACACTGTTTGTGACACTTCGAGTGCCCCGCTGGCTCCTGGAAGAATGGAAATCATTGCGAATGAGTGTAATCGGCGCCATCAAAGCAAAGCTCTCTTTGTAAATTGGGCTGCTCGACTACTTACTCTCCCTTAAGGTGAGTTCAGGTCACTAAAACCCCGCAACATTCAAGGTTGCTTTTGTGATGAATTATTTTAAGAAGATGGAGGGTTTACATCTAAGATGATGTACCGATCTCTTTCTGTTACGTTTTGGACTTGGGAATTGTTTGGACCTTCTGCCCGTTAAGCACGGAAGGGCAGCGTCCACATTTCTCAGAATAAGTTTTCTCTTAAATCACAGGCACGTAGTGCAAGGTTGTCAGGCAGAAATTTGCTGGATCGCATAGAAAATATAATTTCTATACCACAGCGGTCATGTAGCACCTTTCACAAGGGATCTGCTACCGAGAGAAGATCCAAATACATTTAAGCTGCTGTTAGTGCTACTTACCTGTTGTGTTATAGCACCTTTAAAATGTACTTTACCCAAAAGTACTCCAGTACTGCTCAATGTATCTTTACTTCTTACCTGTTAATGTTTTACTGTTTAATAATTTATATATTACATTTTATTTTTTTCCCTTGCACTCAGTGAGCAAAGCCACTAGGTAATCAGCTAGTGTGTATATATATATATATAGTAAAAGGCGCTATATAGCGCCCGACCCGGCACAGACCATGCAGAGGCACGTGTACAAAACACACAAGGCTTTATTCTTTTTCTTCAGCCGTGGGGCACACCTTCCATGTGTCCCACAGGCAATACACACAGTCCCAAAAGCACAAAACAGACTTTACACAACTCTTCCTGGCACCACCACTCCTCCCAGGCAACCTCGTCCTCTTCCTCCCGATTCTGGCCCCAAATGAAGGGAGGTTGGCCCGTTTTATAGCCCACCTGGAAGTGCTCCAGGTGCCTGACCAGCTGGTCTTAATTGCACCTCCGGGTGGGGCTGGTAAGTCGTCCCTTGTGGCGGCTGGCTCTCCGCAGCACCCCCTAGCGGCCACCCCATCTCCCAACCGGGCTGTGGTGGACTCCATGTCCCATGGAGCCACGAGGGAGACTGAGGAAGGACCCATGGCCAGGGAGACTGCCCCCAGGCGCCCCGGGGAAGGTATTGCACTGTCCATGGTGGCTCCCATGTATATATTAAAGGCTGCTGGGACCATCCCTGTTGTCAGTCTTTGAAAGTTCTGCTTCAGTCACGATGTGTCTTATCTGTGAAATTAAGAAAAGATCAGCCCCATAACCGTGGTTAATAATAATAATAATAATAATAATAATAATTAATAATCACTCAGTCCTAAAGTTTTCAACCATCTCAAGCCTCAACACAGTCAGATCACTTCTGTAAGACTTCCTCAGTGTCTGCTTCATATTTGTATTCGAATCACTGAACGACTACCAGCCTTTCATTATTTGCAACCCTCGCTTTAAATATTCACCTTCAGCACAAGTCACCATATGCAGCGTGGTTCCAATCAATCAGCCACATCAACAAGTTCATTTCAAGAGCATCCTAGATGTGGTGGGCCTAAATGCACCTTTAAACAGTGGCAGCCATTTCTTGCTATAGTTTGGAATCGATCCAGTGAATAGTAACTTCTAAAAAACTTCAACTGTGAGCAGACTAAATGTCTGTGGTAGCGTAAGAAACATTTGTATAATAGACACATGCCTGTATTAATGTATAAGTATCAGTTGATTTGCCATGTCTTTGTGTGCAATAAATATGTGCCCTATGAGTCTGTCCTGCCTCTAGCTTTAATTCATTCTTGGGTCAGATGGTTGCTGTCAAGCAAGACATGAGGCAACAGTTTTTGACCGCTTTTTGTTGCACTGAAAAAAATGGCATGTCAGATTAAAATAAAAAAAAATATGTACATGGGTTGCAAATAATAAAATTGTTTTACCAAAATTAATTTAATTATGCTTAATGCGCTAAATTATTATATTCTGAAACATCATATTTTTTATATAAAATGAATTAAACTTTTTCATTCTCTGTTAAATTAATTATGATAAACATGGCTCATGTCAATAAAACAACTCCACGCAGAGTGGACACGGGATGCGAACCCGGGCTTGCCTTATTGCGGGGCAGCAGCGCTATCACGGCACCACCATGCCACCCTTGGTGAAATGTTACAAGAGAATACAAGAAAAAACGCAAAACGGAGTAACGTTAGTCTGTGTGATTATGTATTGTAAATGAATATCTGAATATTTCTCGTTGTGTGTTTTTATTTTTTTAACTTTTAATTCACTAATCTTTTGCTCTTAACCAGCGACAATAACTTGAACAACCTGTTCTTTGAAAGTCACATGACTTTACCGCCAAGTTATCCAACCTCTGCTGATGATAAATCCGCTTGGTGCGTATTAATTTCCGTTGAGGACTAAATATAACTATTTTGACTTCTACCTAAATGACTCAAATTAGTATATTGCACATCCCACAAGACTCAGTAAATTAAACATGATCGAGTTATGTTCAAAAGTGGAACATAAACAATACATGTACTATAAAGTAAATAAACACATTCTTGTAAATGTAACCACCTGCCATTTCCCTTTTTTTCTGTGTGGATATAATTACATAGGTTTCAAGTAAAGGAAATGACATTTTTGAATATATGTTAGGCCACGTTTGATGTTTATTATTCTCTTTAATTTACCTATGTTTTGTAATAGTTTTTTAAAATAATATGGAAGAAGTTGCGAGTAGTTAACGCGTCAGAAATCGTCGGTCCGGCTTAAAGTGGCACTTAACAGGAAGTCGCCTCCATAGCTCCATCCATCCATTTTATATCCAGCGTAGAGTTGCGGGCCATCTGAAGCCTATAGGCAAACAAGGACTGGGCACAGGCAGGAACAACCCCTGGACATTTTGCCAGCCAATCACAGGGTGAATGCACAGAAATTGATGCTTTTTAATTTTTTTTTTTATTTGTATTGTAACTTGAAAAAAATTGCATTTATTTTAACGAGTTAAAAATATAAGCAGGAGTTCATGTCATGAAGTTTTAATAAAGTTAATTGATGGATTATTTAAGGGAGGAGAAATTTGGTGGATGGAGTAGAAAAAAAAGAGAAGTTTTCTTGCATGGGCAGTGCTGTATCTCCACCGTTGTATTATTAAAGAAATAAAATATAATTGACAAATAATCCAAAAACTGGGTGACCATCTCTGTGTGCCTTTCCACATATTGAAGACTCAGCCTGCTAGGCTACCGAGGTCGTCCGCAAGTCAAGAAGAACCGACTCCGAATTCTGGTAAGACCTGCTCATATAGTGTAACATTCAAATAATTTTATTTATCTGAATTTAGAGCCGTTTCTGTGTTACATATTTGCTTCATTAAAGACACACACACACACACACACACACACACATACATATACATATATATATATATATATATAAGGTTACGTTTTTTGGAAGCTTCATGTGAATAGTTTAGGGAACAAAAAGTGGTTCTACTGTATGGCATCACAGAGAAGAACAATAGCATCTTCGTGTATAAGAATTCACTGCCGCTTAGTGCCAAAATAAATTAGGCGAGATTTCTTTTTGCCATTTGGGTAAATTACAGTGGATATTTCACAGGAGTCATCTTGAAATCGTCTCGTGTTAGTCTTGTTATTGTATTGCAATACGAAGGACGTTCAAAAAGTTTTCGCACTTTTTTATAACTCTATTTACTTTTATGAATTTCAAAAAGAAATTAAATCGCTTTTCTACATAATCAACTTCATTTGTGTTGCAATTTTCCCGGCGTCTCACCAACATTTTAATGGCCAATTACTATACAACCCGCCTTCACCATTTCCAAAGAAAATATAAAAATGCGGAAATGTTTTGAACGTCCCTAGTCATATTGATGAGAGCACTTCAACTGTGTTGTATTAGTGGATCAAGACAAGCTGCACACTCCCTTATGGTAAAGAGTAAAACAATAGGTGATTTGAGCAAAATGATTAGATGGACGAGAACAAGAGCGGCGTTTGGAGGTGGCAATTGAGGCCCCGCTTTTGAGGTTCGCGTGACCCGTTCAAGCGGATTTCTCAAGTTATATTCCCCAGTTTGTCTATATTTGAGATGCTTCTAAGAGGAACCCTTTCAAAATCCCTCTTCACGGTCAAATTCCGTACATGTCAGTCTTTGAAAACATTCCATAGTGCAAATATTAATGAAAAAAAAAAACAAAAAAAAAAAAAAAAAAAACACGTATCGCTAATGATAACCGGCTGATATGACATCAATGTGAGTTATGACTGCGACATCCTGCATATCGAGACTCAGAGTATACTTGCAATTTGGGTATTTTTCTAGAAGAGGCCCTGATGATTTCCGCATGACACCGCATGTCATTTCGCACTGCCGTGGTATTGTCATGAATTATGAATTGCACTTTTTAAATATATTATATCGTTATATTTTGATAAAGTCCAGGTGTTATCTTGCAAAAAAATAGCTAAATACTGTAATGAGAAAATCTGATATGTTAACATTATTTTTTATTAAATTCGCGTGGATGTTTCAGTCCACACATACCTGTAACCGCGTTTGACGTAACCGGCCCCTCGTGGGGTTGGTCAGCCCGAGGCCCTGCTCACCCTTAAGGCCGCCTCTGGACGGGTATAGTTGTGCTGGCCATGTCAGCCGACCACAGGGGTTTTTACCCCTATTGAGATACGAGGGGTAAAAGTTACTCCCTTTCACAATGGACATCTGTCATACTGTTTTCCCTGAGCAAAATATGGTCTAAAAATAAAGAAGAAACCCTAAAAAGCTACACAACTTACATGATTATATATCAAAACAAATCGAAAGATATATCATATTTGTGCGTCTTCTTATCGTACCGGTATGTCAGGTGTCAAAAGAAATACCTGAAGTGATTTCAAAGCGATCAAAGTAATTTTTATGAACATATAAAACATTAGTAAATTCTTTTTTTTATTATTTATTAATTTTATTACAATCCATACAAAGCAATCAAGTTTTTACAAAAAGAAAAATTGAGTTAAGAACAGATCGATCCCCACCCCTGAGAGAGAGAGCAAGCCAAGCCGCGTTAAATTTTAAGGCTTGTAAACATACCTAAATTAATAAATTCTCTGTGCTTTAAAACATTAGTAAATTCAGTTAAACCTTTTCAAAATTATTATTATTATAATTATTGTTTTTTTTTTTTTTTTTTTGGTAAGCACTGGCTCGTCGAGGAATTACACAACACTTTAAAGTAGCATTAAAGAACTAATATTTTAAAGAGTGTAATATGATGTTCAAGAATGTTGCTAGTTTATTAAAACCAACTCACCATGATAGAAACTATGAAGAATTTGCAGCGCGTTTTCTTATGCAAATCTTCTAACTTTCTGCAAATTGAGAATAATAATGTTAGAAACTGGCTAATTAGAGCCAGCAAGTGTGATTATTTTCAGTTCAATTCTTTTCCACCTTAGAGGAGTTTGACATTTAGGATTGGGGTCTGAGCGGTTGGGCAGACGAACCACAGGACATTTTTGCATGTTTAAGGTCACAACTACATACGAGGGACGCTCAGAAAGTTTCCGCACTTCTTAAAACTCTGTTTATTAAGAAATTCAAAAACAAATTACGAGCACTTTTCTACAGTGTCAACAACCTCCAACGAAAAATTTAAAAGTGCGGAAACGTTTTGAATGTCCCTCGCATTTACATCATACCCCGAGTCACCTACTATAAATTATTCCTAATACAAAGATTAAGTCAGGGCCGGCGCCACCGTTCAGGGAATTATGCAGTCGCCTAGGGCGCAGATAACAAGGGTGTGTGGGGGGGTTTGGTGGGAGGGCGTGACCCATCCGCACGGTTTAGCAACCCAAGAGTTGATTGGCATTGAGTGCCATTTTTCGATAGACATCTGTTGTTTGTTTTCTAAAGTGGTCTGTATTTGAAAATAATCGTCTGTGTCTGCCGCGATTAGTTTTGATTCTTTGCGGGGGATGCGCAGTTTTTTGACACGAAAACTACTACACGTGTCGGAGTATTGCGGCTTGGGTGATACATTTTCGCGCTAAAACTAACTTGTTGTATAGTGTGTCTAGTCAACCCGTGATTCAGTTTTGTTTAATTCTCTGGGTGTTTTTTTTTTTTTTTTTACATTATTTCTGATTATTTGTACCATTCATATCCATCCATCCATCCATCCATTAAAGGCAGGAACAAACCGCAGGCAGGGTGCCAGCCCACCGCAGGGCACACACACACAAACACACGAAGCACAATTTAGAATCGCCAATCCACCTAACCTGCATGTCTTTGGATTGTGGGAGGAAACCGGAGCACCCGGAGGACACAGAGACAACATGCAAACTCCACACAGGGAGGACACGGGAAGCGAGCCGAGACAGCAAACAGGCACGCGCAGATTGCATGCATCAACCCAGCGTGTGAGGGAGAGCGCAGTCCGAGGCTGCCGTACCGCGCGTTTCTCCCCTGTATTTGTAACAGTAAATGCGCAAATTCATCAATTTTGGCTATAAAATAATGAACATAATTGAAATCATAAAGAAAACAAATTTATACCAGTGGACAAATTTATTTTATATTATCATTATTCTTTATTTTATGTTATATATTTTTTTAACTTCACCTATCTCCTCTGACCACATATCCCTGATACAGGTGGGTGAGAGCCAGACAAATTACACAAGAGATGGCGTCAGCTGTGTTCCTAAGCATATTGTTGGGGGTCCACTGTTACATCGATGGTCTTTTTATTATCTCCGCCATTACCAGCCTCTCAAAGAACTTTGAGATTATAGGCGTGGCAGCCACTCATGCGTTTAAATAACAATGGAGTATTAAATAAAAAGTTACCGGTGCCGATTATGTGAAGAGAGCAGGCTTTTGAACTCTGCCGTAAATAAAAAAAGAATTGTAATTGGATCGCCTCTATCGGATTGGCTATTCGTTAACCAGAGATCAATTAGAACGACTGTTTCAATTGCAACGCTCTTGTATATAAGACTGCTGAACGGTTATTCGGGGACAGTTCTGGCCGGACCTCCAAATTCTCGACCGAACCTCATCAAATTCAGTTAGAAGACTAAAGGTATGCAGAAGGCGTCTTTTTTAAGCCATCACAGTTTGCTTCTTTTGTAAAAGTGTAACTAAAATATTTTAATTGCTGCGTGATTTGGTCAAATCGGTACAAGACTTCAAAGGGTTTTAACTTAGTAAATACTGTCGATAAAAGGCAACTGTACTGTAGAATCTGCACTTAAAATCATAAGAAAATTCGTTGCAGAAAATGATTACAAGAAGAACTGATTCATGTGCATCAGGGTCATCTAAAATCATAACGAGTGAGGTAGTCCAGTAAATGCTGCCTCTCCAGTTTATTTAAAACTGCTACAATTGCGTATTCTTGTTTGTGTATATAGCAGTAGTGAAACAGATTCTAGTTAGTCGAACGAAAAGGACACAGTTCGTATTAGTCTTCAGAATTTGGGAAAAAGACTGGGAGCGCTAAAGGAGGGGGAAAAAATAAATATTTAGTTGAGAGAGTGTCCAGAGCTGCAAAGAAGTAACTTAAACCACTGCATACTGAAACTGCGTTGTGTCGTCGTCATAATGATCGCATCCCCCCAAGTGACTCCTTATTTAATTTCAAAAACCACGGAAAAGGTACGAAGGATTTTTTTTTTGTGGATATTTATTCATTAATGTGTCCGTCAATTATTTATTTTTTTCATCTCTCTTTGTAACTCCGGCAGTAATGTAAGGAAGGTGGTAACTAGTAGTATTGGGCGCTAGATTATCTCGGGGCACCATCATAAAATTAACTAATCAGATGTTTACTTTATATAGTTAATTCAATTTTACACTATCGTGTTTGCTGGTATAGTTATATTGAAATAACACTTAAGCCTTCACATTAAATTAATCAATTGACGTTGAAACACAAGTCATTAGATTATTTGTCTTTGAACAGAAGAATAATCCATCTCAGGGACTGCTATCATTATTCAACTATTTTATGTTAATCTTACACGAAATGAACACATTTGTGTACTCGGATCACTTTACCCACATAACTATCCTATACTTGTATTAAGTACAGTTTTGAATAAAGAATGGTGGCCCATTCTGTTGCATTGTGATCCAAGGGATCGTCAGAATTTGTTTAGTTGAATTACATCTCGCCTGAAGAAGGGGCCTGAGTTGCCTCGAAAGCTTGCATATTGTAATCTTTTTAGTTAGCCAATAAAAGGTGTCATTTTGCTTGGCTTTTCTCTTTAGTTGAAAAGAAATTAAATTAAGGAAATTGTGTTTTTTATTATTTATGTATTTTTTTCTGGGAGGTGATTTATGAAAATCTATTACATTGGGCAAACTTGTCTGCCACCCTACATTAAAAAAGTATCCTTTTTTTCTTTATCAATACAACATGACAGTTACATGATAATATAAAAAGTACAATCTATAATTGTAAATGAACAGTTGTTAAATATTTGATAAAAAAAGCAATATTAAATATATATGTGTAATTTTTAAATGGATCAGTTCAAGTAGTTAAATGTGAGCATGTTCAGCTAATCGAAAATAACCGTATTCTTTAGGTTTGAGTCAGTTCTGTAGCTACACAATAACACAAACTTGGACTAACTTTTACTTATGTGTAAAACTGCAGCAAAACGTTTCTTACAGATTAATTATAATTATGTGCAGCCTGTAAACAGAACTAGATTAGTAATTTCAATCTTTTATTCTTTTTTTTTCTTGTTCACATCCACTCATTTGCCAATTTGCACTTCCTAATTTAACCACGAATGCCTGCCATAATGGAGAAACTCTGGAGTTCCATCCATCCATTTTCCAACCCGTTGAATCTGAACACAGGGTCACTGGAGTCTGCTGGAGCCAATCCCAGCCAACACAGGGCGCAAGGCAGGAACCAATCCCGGGCAGGGCGCCAACCCACCGCAAAACTCTGGAGTTCCCAGAGTAAAATTTTGCCTACTGCACGCTTAAAATAAAAGTGCCAGAGTGGTTCTTGAAAGCGATGCCAGAGGGGAACCATTTTCTGTTCCCACAAGAATCATCCATGTTAAAGAGAAAGAACCTTTATTTAGATCCATAACCTTCTCCCAATTATTTATTATTAGATTTATAAAATTCTTCTGGGTTCCTTATTTTGAAAGGACTCTATTTCTGAATTCGATAACACAGACCGAGTTCAGGTTTTCTTGATTTGTTGTATCCTGCTAGGTAGCGTAGTATACATTAAAAATTTGTGTTTTGTGTACTTCTTAGAAACCTTTTCAATGTTCTGAGAATCAATTTCATATGCAGAGAACCCTTATCATAATCAAATTGTTCTTTGTCAAACAATAATTCTAAAATGATCCAAACAAATTGAATTGTTGCTTTTCCTATTGCAGTAAACAAACAATGGCTGTCATTGAGCAGACTGAAGAATACAAAAGGAAATTTGTGGCCGAAGTAATGGAATCCCTGAAAGATGGTATTAGCACAACTGTGCAGCTTGCACGAGATATGCAAAGGGTTGACCTAAACAACATGGAAAACGACTCAGGGAAAATTAGAAAATCCATTCTGGAGGCCAAGAAAAGCCTTTCACAGGCCGAAGATTCCGCAAACTGTCAACTCGCAAAAGTAAATGAAAAATGCATAAGCCTTACTTGTGATAAGAATCAACTAGAAGATGAGGAAAAGGTCAGAAAGGATAATTTATATGCAGTGCAGAAGGACCTACAACATTTTGAAGAGTTGCTGCGAATTTCAAGAGATAGTCTCAATCAGGCAAACAGAAATCGGTCTTCTGCTGAGGAAAGTGTTCAACGAGCCAGGCAGCGAGCAAGACAAGAGGAGAATAACAGAAATATTGGCATTGGATTGTTGTTTGTACCAATTATTGGTCCTATCCTTGGTAAGTATCAAATCTTGAAGTAGTGTGTCTACTTGCACATTTTGAGGTAATAAGTGCCATTAAACAGTTTAAAGACAATAAATAATGCATGATGAGAAATTTTGTAAACCTCAATCCAGACTCTGCATATTGCCATACCTGATGTTTATTATTTCTCCAGTGCCACTGCTCATGATTGGCAGCGGTCTTAAATTTATTATTGGTTAAGCTTACTTCTTTTATATGGAGTTCAATTATGTAATTTCTAATATTTAATAGAAGAAGGGGCCTGAGTTGCCTCGAAAGCTTGCATATTGTAATCTTTTTAGTTAGCCAATAAAAGGTGTCATTTTGCTTGGCTTTTCTCAAATACAAACCGGATTCCAAAAAAGTTGGGACACTATACAAATCGTGAATAAAAACTGAATGCAATGATGTGGAGGTGCCAACTTCTAATATTTTATTCAGAATAGAACATCAATCACGGAACAAAAGTTTAAACTGAGAAAATGTATCATTTTAAGGGAAAAATATGTTGATTCAGAATTTCATGGTGTCAACAAATCCCAAAAAAGTTTGGACAAGGCCATTTTCACCACTGTGTGGCATCTCCCCTTCTTCTTACAACACTCAACAGACGTCTGGGGACCGAGGAGACCAGTTTCTCAAGTTTAGAAATAGGAATGCTCTCCCATTCTTGTCTAATACAGGCCTCTAACTGTTCAATCGTCTTGGGCCTTCTTTGTCACACCTTCCTCTTTATGATGCGCCAAATGTTCTCTATAGGTGAAAGATCTGGGCTGCAGACTGACCATTTCAGTACCCGGATCCTTCTCCTACGCAGCCATGATGTTGTGATTGATGCAGAATGTGGTCTGGCATTATCTTGTTGAAAAATGCAGGGTCTTCCCTGAAAGAGATGACGTCTGGATGGGAGCATATGTTGTTCTAGAACCTGAATATATTTTTCTGCATTGATGGTGCCTTTCCAGACATGCAAGCTACCCATGCCACACGCACTCATGCAACCCCATACCATCAGAGATGCAGGCTTCTGAACTGAGCGTTGATAACAACTTGGGTTGTCCTTGTCCTCTTTGGTCCGGATGACATGGCGTCCCAGATTTCCAAAAAGAACTTCGAATCGTGACTCGTCTGACCACAGAACAGTCTTCCATTTTGCCACACTCCATTTTAAATGATCCCTGGCCCAGTGACAACGCCTGAGCTTGTGGATCTTGCTTAGAAATGGCTTCTTCTTTGCGCTGTAGAGTTTCAGCTGGCAACGGCGGATAGCACGGTGGATTGTGTTCACTGACAATGGTTTCTGGAAGTATTCCTGAGCCCATTCTGTGATTTCCTTTACAGTAGCATTCCTGTTTGTGGTGCAGTGTCGTTTAAGGGCCCGGAGATCACGGGCATCCAGTATGGTTTTACGGCCTTGACCCTTACGCACAGAGATTGTTCCAGATTCTCTGAATCTTCGGATGATGTTATGCACAGTTGATGATGATAGATGCAAAGTCTTTGCAATATTTCGCTGGGTAACACCTTTCTGATATTGCTCCACTATCTTTCTGTGCAACATTGTGGGAATTGGTGATCCTCTACCCATCTTGGCTTCTGAGAGACACTGCCACTCTGAGAAGCTCTTTTTATACCCAATCATGTTGCCAATTGACCTAATTAGTGTTTATTGGTCTTCCAGCTCTTCGTTATGCTCAAATTTACTTTTTCCAGCCTCTTATTGCTACTTGTCCCAACTTTTTTGGGATTTGTTGACACCGTGAAATTTTGAATCAACATATTTTTCCTTTAAAATGACACATTTACTCGGATTAAACGTTTGATCTGTCATCTACGTTCTATTACAAATAAAATATTGACATTTGCCATCTCCACATCATTGCATTCAGTTTTTATTCACAATTTGTTTAGTGTCCCAACTTTTTTGGAATCCGGTTTGTATTTAATTTCAAATATAACATCTACAAATGGTATAAGAAAAAATTAAAAAGTCCCGTCAGGTCCAGGAGTTTGTTTGTTTTCAAAGTATTGCTGGCTTGAAACACATCTGTGTATTCTATTTTAAAATCTATGAACTTGAAGTTTATTTTTACCTTTGTATGTGGCATTCCATATGTTTCTTCCTTTACAAATACTTGTGAGAAATATGTGTTTAGTTCATTTACTCTTTCCTTTTCCTTTTGAATGATTTCCCCTGTTGTGTTTCTTAAATACTCTTTTCCAGTCTTTTTACTGGAATGTAAGGCACATAGTGGTGGCTCTGAGGTGGCTAGGGATGTGCACTGGCAATCGAAAGGTTGCCAGTTTGAATCCTGTAAATGCCAAAAGTGACTCTATCTTCATTGGACCCTTGAGCAAGGCCCTTAACCTGCCATTGCTTTGTCCTGGGTATGACGTTAATCTGCATGTAGGCCCTCCAACCTGCAGGGAAAAACCTAGGGATCGGTGGCAGAATTGGCACTCCAGCCACCATCAAAAACCTCACACTGGTTCTATTCGATCTGAACTAGTGTGATGCTGAGCTGAGGTGTCACCTGTTGCATGGCTGCCCTCGGGTCCTAAGCTGGGATCCTGAGTTGGTTTGTCATGTGGTGGGTGAGGCAATGAGTGCTCCTAACCTCTCTCTCTT
This sequence comes from Polypterus bichir lapradei, assembly GCA_026402145.1. Lineage (NCBI taxonomy): Eukaryota > Metazoa > Chordata > Cladistia > Polypteriformes > Polypteridae > Polypterus > Polypterus bichir. The sequence goes on along the minus strand of JANRMT010062817.1, from coordinate 12,299,510 downwards.
ACTGGAATGTGTTTTATGAGCATTATCCTCATTATCCACATGTCTCATACCAGGAGGTCATAACAGGTCATAAAAAATAAGAGATTGCCAGTGGGGCAATTACATTTAAATGCCATTTCAACAGGTATAATTTAACAAGAGAATTCAGAGATCTAGTCGACAACATCAAGAGGTTAATTTACCTTAGGAATGGCATTCATGCCTCAGGTGACTCTTCCTTTGAAGTCAGAAGACAGATTGGCAGAGCAAGGGGTGTCATGAGGTCACAGAAAAGGGGTGTGTGGCACTCCCGATATCTTTGCAAAATTACAGTGGTCGAAGTCTTTAGATTCCAGGTGGTTCCTGTTTTGCTATATGGGTGAGAGGCATGGATGCTATCAAGTGACCTGAGACAAAGACTGGACTCTTTCGGCACTGTGTCTCTTTGGTGAATCGTTGGGTACCACTGGTTTGACTTTGTGTCGAATGAGCGGTAGCTCATGGAGTCCCGATTGAGGCACATTGCCTGCACTGTGAGGGAGCGTCAGCTACAGCACTATGGCCATGTGGTGTGATTCCCTGAGGCTGATCCAGCTCACATTGAGCTCATTGTTGAGGACCTGAGGGGCTGGACCAGGCTTAGGGGACATCCACGTAACACTTGGCTGATGCAGATAGATGGTCATTCCTGTGTGGCTGCCTAGTGGATGGGGGGTAGGGGTGTTTGGGTTGGGACTTCGGGTAGCCAACCGGAATTCCAAGCTGTTTTTCATGGCAACATGTTATATCAGTATATTCTCCCCAACCTGATCTGACCTGAGGATCTAATAGCAAATCAACAGCATCCTTGTTCCTCAACTCAAAAAAACTCAAAAGTAAATGTAAAATAACTGAAGAAAGCATTACAGTAGGACCCCTTTTGCCCAAGGGTGTCATCACGACAGTAACATCATGAGGAAAGTTATACAGGTGTTTCAATGTACTTTGTTTCACAATTTTGAACTAAATTATATTAACAGTAGTTTATCGGTGCTCTAATAAATACCAGCAACTGATTGAGTCAGTTCTTAATATTCTTGTGTCCTGAGAAGCACTTGGTATCTTTAACCTCAGGTGTGTTTGGGGAACCTTGATGGTAAATTCTGGGCTCCCAAGTCTGAAATTTTAGTATATGTTTCGGAGAAAGATTTGGGGTCATCAACACGAGGAGTGGTCATTTTGACAGCCCCTAATTTGGAATGCACCCCTGCAGAACCGTAGCTGTGTCATTGTGTTGTGTTTGTCGAGTGGAAGTATTTTGTGCTGAAAATGTAAATGTGTATTTGGACTATCTTGAAATAAAAAAAATATTTTTCATCAGTTCTTTGACAAGGGCAATTAGATGCAGCCTCTCAAGTGGTAGGTAATGCTAGTGTTATTACAATGTGGTTTTTTAATGCCAGTCAGTCAGTAATTTTTTACCTTGCTTATTCGTGAACAGGGTTACAGGTGGGTGGTTGCTGGAGCATATCCTATTCAGCCAGTATAGGGTGCAAGGCAGGAATAAACCCTGAACAGGGTGAACACACACACACACACACCTTAACTACACACTAGGATCAATTTAAGATCACCAATCCACCTAACCTGAATGCCCTTGGGCTGTAGGAGGAAACCAGAGCACCCGGAGGAAACCCACACTGGCACGGGGAGAACGTGCAAACTCCATGAAGGGAGGACCCCTGGTCTCCTTATTGTGAGGCAGCAGGGCTACCACTGCACCACCATTCCATCCAGGCTTTGAATGTGATATGACAAATAGTAGAGCAAAAAGTCACATCTAAATTCTAATATATACGAGGGACGTTCAAAAAGTTTCCGCACTTGCATATTTCTGTTGGAAAAGGTGGGAGGAGTAAGAATTGGGGATTTAAAGTTGGTACAATGCTGGAAAAACTGCATCACGCAGGAAGGTGACTATGGAGAAAAATGATGTTGTTTGTTTTTGAAATTCAAAAAAAGTGCTGAAACTTTTTGGACATCCCTCATATATGTCTAAGATCTATATCCCATTGTTTTCCCGCAACACAGGATGGTTATGTATATTTATCTAATGTAATCGATTTTTTTTTTTTCAAATGAAGTTTATCTATATACATTTACCCAATCTTATTTACAGGAGGAACAATGATTGGTGTTTCTCAGAAGGCCATGGAAGATGCCCAGCATGCTGCCAGAATTGCACAAGAAAATGTAGACAGTTGGAGAAGGAATGTCAATACCTATGAAGGAAATGTCCGGGATTACACAGGTAAAGCAGCCACCCAGAGAAATAATATTGAATCAATCAACAGACGCTTGCAGGAAATTTCCACCAAATTAGAGAATCTGTCTCAAATGCGGCAAGGGATGGGTGAAGTTCAGAAGAAGCTGAAGGACGCCACCTCCTTCTTGACCACACTGGCAGGAAAAATGCAAGCACTGGAGGTGCAAACCAGGATCGTCATTTTCTTTGATCCATTAATTAACATTATAGATGACATCTCCCAGTATCTGCTCAAGCAAAAGTACCTGGAGCTCTTTCAGAATAATGTTGAGCCAATGATCAAGCAACTGAAACAGGAGAATGCTCGCCTTAGAGAGATCTATAATTTTGTCAGTGATTCTATTCAGTTTTTATAAGCAAAAAGTAATGAAATGTTAAGCATGTTGCATTTTTTAATCTGTATTTGAAGTGTGACTATTAAACAAAATAAATTCATGACAAACCTACAATATAGACGTGCTCTTTCAAAATCCCATCAGTTTCAATTCATTCAGCTCTTCATGCACTGAAATACAAAATGAAGACTGTAATGTCCCAACACCATATTTTATCTTTTTACCTATGCTTCACCTATATATCCATCCATCCAGCCATTCTCCAACCCACTTTATCCTAACTATAGGGTTAAGAGGGTCTGCTGGAGCCAATCCCTGCCAACACAGGGCGCAAGGCAGGAAACAACCCCAGGGCAGGGCGCCTGCCCACCGCAGTTCCTTCACCTATATATTAGGTTTTTATATTGTATTGTGCCAACAGGGGTGAAGTCTTTTCTTTGGTTGTAATAATATGAAACCAGTAAGTTGCTGAGCAATATCTTCACAATAGTCTTACATCTTCTTAAATGATGTCCATTCTGCTTCAAGAAGAAGTTGCTGGGCTGAAGGAAAATAAGAGATCCATCAGTCATTGTCCAACCTGCTATATCCTAACACAGGATCATGGGGGTCTGCTGGAGCCAATCCCAGCCAACACAGGGCACAAGGCAGGAACAAATCCCCGGGCAGGAGATTCTGACTAAATTAACATTTAAAATCAACAGCCTGAGGCTTGGGATGTAAATTGTGCAGAAAAGTCAGAGATCTGCAGAACCTCAGTTAGGGTCCTGCAAAAATGGAAACAAATGCTCCAAACTTTGGTGTCAAGTCTGATATCCAAATGCTGTCATCCAGCGGTTCTCAAACTGGGGGGGTGCTGAAGCTGTACAAAGGGGGCGTCGAATAAATGAATAAGACATCAAAATTAGTTTTTTACATTTTTATTTCAAATTTAAATTTGCAAGCATATAATCACAATGAATGCATTATAACTAAAATTAAAATAAAATATTTCTAAGGCACTGATCTAATGACTAACTGACGAGCTGCGCTGCTGCTGCTGCTTGCATTGTCGCGCATTTTCAATCCAGAAAGTTCGAGACGTATCGGTATCTGTCGCGAACATTCGGGTAACAGTAGATCAGGTGATAATGCGGCGCAACGGCACCACATTGGCAGCATAGCCAATATTGCCAAATTTATTTAAATAATTTACTGCGTATTGGGTTATTTTCATGATAGAACTAACAGCGGTATAATATTTGTCAGACGAAAATATGTTCGTCTCGTGCAGATTGACTTCATTGGTGTCCTCGTTTATGAGATTTTTAAAAATTAAAACATATTTAATCGTTTCTTTACAAAAAAATTATTAAATAAGAATAAATAATTTATTCTTTGTTTTTGGGATTAGAATTACTACCAAAACCCACACAAGGCCTTTTAACAGTTATTAAAGCACTTTAAAAAAATAAATTGCAAATATTTCATCAAAGTTAGCCGAACACATGCAAATCTTATGGAAGTTATGGAGTATCATACCTTTGTTAGTTGTATCATGGGTTATTCTCATCTGTCTTATATTATGCAGGGGGTGCAGAATTATTCCAGGTAGAAAATTGGGCACGAAATACGAAAGTTTGAGAACCACTGCTGTAATCCAATGACTAAGTAGATATACAGTAACTTTATTGGTCCCCAGAAGAAACATCTTCACTTTTTATAGAAACTAAATATATTATTGTGACAAACACCCCAATACAAATCAAAATGTCTAAAAAGAAAGAAAACATCTGACTTGGATAAAGATTTGAAGAGCCGTAATGGTGACAAATTTTAAAGGCATTTGGCTGTTTGTATGACAGAGTCCCCATTGTGTTTTCTTGACATGCTTTTGCTGATTGGTTAGTTTGCTGATAGTACTCCATGTTAGTGTGTCAGAGAGAGGAGAGGCAGCATTGTTCATCATGGCACACAGTTTGGTTTTCATTCTCTTCTTCACTACTACAGTACCTCTAGGGATTGAGAGTGCATCTCATAAAACATACACAATTAAAAATCCAGAATTTTTAGTTAACGTGTTCATTTGGTGGGTCTCTTTTGAAGTGATGTTGCCAATCAAGCACACCACAGTATACAAAATTGCACTGGCCATCACAGACTTGTAGAATATGTAAAGGATGTCACTTTCCACAATACAAGAGTTTAGTATTGCAAATAAAATGTCCGCTTTTGCCCTTTCCTCTCTGGTTCCTCTGTGTTATAACACAGGTCCAGCCATTAGTGTTAGCAGTGCATCACCTCTAAATGAACTCCCAGACTAGTGACCGGACATAGAGGCTCTTTGGTGTGGCAAAAGTTGATAACCACCTCCTGAATTTTCTGATGTTAATTTGCAAACAATTCTCTTCATACCCAGAAGTGACATTCTCCACCTGACTCCTCTCTTCTGCTTCATCTCCCGTGTCAATACGCCCCATTAGTGCAGAATCATCTGAGAATTGTGACATGAGCAGGTGTTACATTTATAGTCGGAGGCATGCAGAGTGAAGAGAAAAGGAGATGGGACCAATCGTTCTGGTGCTCCATTGTTGCTTACATCCAAATGAGCGACAGAGTCCTTGAGTCCAACAAACTGTGGTGTGTTCATTTTCCAGGCTCTTCCACCCGCATATCTCTGAGATAAACCCTTTAACAGGGATGGCTGGATGGTGTTGAATGCACTAAACAAATCAATCATCACTGGCAATGCCAAATTAACTGGATGTAGTTGCTGATTATTAGGGATGGTGTGTTGAGGGGATGGAAGAACTGGTCATTGGAGAAAGCGGTGATGGTTGAGGGAGGGAAAATCTATTAAAAAATTGTTTAGGATGTTCACCTTGTCCCAATTCTATTCTACCACATAAGCATTGGATTATTTAAGTCCAGCATTTATACCCAGTCCATTCCAAATAGCTTTCATATTATTCATAGTAAGGTTGATTTTTCTTTTAGGTCTTCATTCAGCTTCTTCTTTAGCACTCTTTGTCAGATGATTTCAATGCTCTCTTCTACTCATTCTGGAGACTTTTTAGCTTCTTATGAGTTCCAGAGCTCAGTATTTGGAAAGCAGCACACAGTTATTGAGGGTACATCAGTGTCATCCCAGAAGTTAATCAGGTCCATAAAGCATTGACTGAGTCCCTAAATATCAATACCATGTGACATCCACGTCATTTCCCAATCTGTACTTTGGAAGCAGTCATTGAGAGATATTTCAGCCTCCACGCTCCATTTCTATACTAACTTGGACTAGCAACGAGCAAAAGAATTCACACAAGATTGAATTCACAGCTAAATAAGTGTTCTGCTTCACAAAATGTGTGTGAAATTCAGTGTATTTGATTCCAATGACATTTGTGACATTGACACAAGATGTGTTACCTGTAGGTAGGTAAATAAATAGATAGATACAGTCATATAAAAAAGTTTGGAAACCCCTCTTAATTCTTTGGATTTTGGTTTATCATTGGCTGAGCTTTAAAAGTAGCAACTTCATTTTAATATATGACATGCCTTATGGAAACAGTAGTATTTCAGCAGTGACATTAAGTTTATTGGATTAACAGAAAATATGCAATATGCATCATAACAAAATTAGACCGGTGCATACATTTGGGCATCTCAACAGAGATATGACATCAATACTTAGCTGAGCCTCCCTTTGTAAATATAACAGCCTTTAGACGCTGTCCTCCTGTAGCCTTTGAAGAGTGTCTGGATTCTGGATCGAGGTATTGTTGACCATTCTTCCAGACAAAATCTCTCCAGTTCAGTTAAATTTGATGGCTGCCGAGCATGGACAGCCTGCTTCAAATCACCCCATAGATTTTCAATGATATTCAAGTCAGGGGACTGTGATGGCCATTCCAGAACATTGTACTTCTCCTTCTGCATAGATAGATAGATAGATAGATATAGATAGATAGATACTTTATTAATCCCCAAGGGGAAATTCACATACTCCAGCAGCAGCATACTGATAAAGAACAATATTAATTAAAGAGTGATAAAAATGCATGTAAAAACAGACAATAATTTTGTATAATATTAACGTTTCCCACCCCCGGTGGAATTGAAGAGTCGCATAGTGTGGTGGAGGAAAGATCTCTTCAGTCTGTCAGTGCAGCAGGACGGTGACAGCAGTGTGTCGCTGAAGCTGCTCCTCTGTCTGGAGATGATCCTGTTCAGTGGATGCAGTGGATTCTCCATGATTGACAGGAGCCTGCTCAGCTCCCGTTGCTCTGCCACGGATGTCAAACTGTCCAGCTCCGTGCCTACAATAGAGGCCTGCCTTCCTCACCAGTTTGTCCAGGTGTGAGGCGCCCTCTTCTTTATTCTGCCTCCCCAGCACACCACCGCGTAGAAGAGGGCGCTCACCACAGCCGTCTGATAGAACATCTGCAGCATCTTATTGCAGATGTTAAAGGACACCAGCCTTCTAAGGAAGTAAATTGGCATATGCTCTTAAACTTTTAACCTAGGAAAAATGTTGCACTTGGATTATGACACAGAGATTGACAATGGTTCACTTAGAGATCAAACTGGCTCAACAAGGGAGAAACTTGAGTGCAAAGGGGCCTTAACTTATCTGAGAGAAAACAGAAACTGTCGCGCTTGCCACAACTGTCTGATAGAATATCTGCAGCATCTTATTGCAGATGTTGAAGGATGCCAGTCTTCTAAGGAAGTATAGTCGGCTCTGTCCTTTCTTACACAGATCATCAGTATTGGCAGTCCAGTCCAATTTATCATCCATCTGCACTCCCAGGTATTTATAGGTCTGTGTAACCTCTGCACACAGTCACCTCTGATGATCACGGGGTCCATGTGAAGCCTGGGCCTCCTAAAATCCACTACCAGTTCCTTGGTCTTGCTGGTGTTCAGGTGTAAGTGGTTTGAGTCGCACCATTTAACAAAGTCTTTGATTAGCTTCCTATACTCCTCCTCCTGCCCACTCCTGATGCAGCCCACAATAGCAGTGCCATCAGCGAACTTTTGCATGTGGCAGGACTATGAGTCGTATTGGAAGTCTGATGTATGTTGGCTGAACAAGACCAGAGAAAGTACAGTCCCCTGCAGTGCTCCTGTGTTGCTGAGCACAATGTCAGACCTACAGTTCCCGAGACGCACATACTAAGGTCTGTCTGTAAGATAGTCCACGATCCATGGCACCAGGTATGAATCTACTCCCATCTCAGTCAGCTTGTCCCTATGGAGCGGAGGTTGGATGGTGTTGAAGGCACTAGAGAAGTCCAGAAACATAATTCTTACAGCACCACTGCCTCTGTCCAAGTGGGAGAGGGATCAGTGTAGCATATAGATGATGGCATCCTCCGCTCCCAGCTTCTCCTGGTATGCGAACTGCAGAGGATCAAGGGCGCGGCAGACCTGTGGCCTCAGGTGGTGAAGCAGCAGCCGCTCCATGGTCTTCATCACATGTGACATCAAAGCAACAGGCCGGAAGTCATTGAGCTCACTAGGACATGAGACCTTTGGGACTGGGGTGATACAAGATGTTTTACAAAGCCTCAGGACTCTGTTCCAGGCACAGGTTGAATATGCGCTGTAGAGGACTACCCAGTTCCAATGCACAGGCTTTCAGCAGTCATGGCGATACTCCATCTGGACCCACTGCTTTGCTGGCACGAAGTCTCCTCAGCTCTCTGCTCACCTGCGCTGCTGTAATTGTGGGTGGGGATGTCTCACCTATGCTGGTATCAGCAGAAGGATGGTTGGAGGATGCAGTACTCCGAGTTGAGAGTGGGTAAGGGTGGTCAAACCTGTTAAAGCAGTTGTTCATTTGGTTTGCTCTCTCCACGTCTGTCTCGATGGTGGCACCCCGCTTCGAGCTGCAGCCAGTGATGATCTTCATCCCATCCCACACTTCCTTCATGCTGTTATTCTGCAACTTCAGTTCCAGCTTTCTCCTGTACTGCATGAATGCCTTGGTAGATCTCAAACTGCGTTTTAGGTCATTGTCTTATTGGAATATCCAACCCCTGCTTAACTTCAACTTTGTGACTGATGCTTGAACATTATCCTGAAGAATTAGTTGCTATTGGGTTGAATTCATCCGACCCTCGACTTTAACAAGGGCCCCAGTCCCTGAACTAACCACACAGCCTCACAGCATGATGGAACCGCCACCAAATTTGACAGGAGGTAGCTGGTGTTTTTCTTGGAATGAAGTGTTCTTCTTCCGCCATGCAAAGCGCTTTTTGTTCTGACCAGATAACTCCATTTTTGTCTCCTCAGTCCAAAGCACTTTTTCCCAAATGAATCTGGCTTGTCTAAATGAGCATTTGCATACAACAAGCGACTCTGTTTGTGGTCTGAGTGCAGAAAAGGCTTCTTTCTCATCACCCTGCCATACAGATGTTCTTTGTGGAAATTGAGCTGAATTGTAGAATGATGTACAGATACACCATCTGCAGCGAGATGTTCTTGCAGGTCTTTGGAGGTGATCTGTGCATTGTCATTCTCACAATCCTGCACATATGCCGCTCTTGTATCTTTGTTGGCCTGCCAGACCTGGGTTGGTTTAACAGCAACTGTGCCTGTGGCCTTCCATTTCCTGACTCCATTCTTTACAGTTGAAGCTGACAGTTTAAACCTCTGAGATAGCTTTTTGTAGCCTTCCCCTAAACCATGAGACTCAACAATCTTTGTTATCAGATCTTTTGAGAGTTGCTTTGAGGATCCCATGCTTTCTGTCACTCTTCAGAGGAGAGTCAATGGGAAGCCCAACTTCCAATTGACCACCTTAAATACCTTTTACCACTCATGATTGGACACACCTGTCTATGAAGTTCAAGGCTTAACGAGCTTGTCCAACCAATTTGGTGTTGCAAGTGATCAGCATTGAGCAGTGACAGGCATTCAAATCAGCAAAATGACAAGGGGACCCACATTTGTGCACAGCCAGTTTATCACATTTGATTTAATTTCATACAACTAAATACTGCTTCGATAAAAGGGTCCACAGTGTAACAACATAAACTGCAAATAAAAATTAAAAATTAGAATTAAAATTAAAAATTAAAGTTAAAGCACAAACAAGGCAAGAACAAGACAATAAAGTAGCAGCAATATGACGTGTAGTATGCAATATGAACACTGATGCAATGCATGGCATTGTGCAGTCTAGATACATAAATATAGTCAATAAATATGTAATATAAAAAAGAAATAATAGATACAGATAATACAGCACAGTGTGAGGTAGTACAGAAATGGCTGCATGACTCAATGTATGATAATAGTTGTTTAAGACGTGTGTAAGCAATGACAGGTCAGAATGTTTCACAGCAGAAGGATGTCAAAGAATGTCAAAGTGCAGTTTGCAAAATACTTAGTCCCAGTCCTAGTGAGCTATTATGCAGACCTGTTGCTGTCGGGATAAAGAAGCCCCCGGTGCATTTCTTGACGCACATCTGCCAAATAATTTGTTGGCTGAAAATCCTCAATGGAAAGTCCCCAGTGTTATAATCTGACTGTGAGCTCAGTCAGATGATAAGTGTTTTATACGTAACATTTTTCATAGTGTGAGCTCCTAGAAGCACATAATGGCAATAGATTTAAATTGTGTTTTAATGTCTCAATTGCAAAATCTAAGATGGCCACAACAATTACACGCTCTATAAAGCAGGGGTGCCCAACTCCTATCCTGGAGGAGTGTCATGGCTGCAGGTTTTCATTCTAACACTTATCGTAATTAGTGACCAGTTTTTTTTTGTTGCTAATTAACTTCTTTTGCCTTAATTGTAAATGACTTCCTATTTTAGACTCAGAACCTTCAATCATTTCTTTTTTCCTTAATTAGCTGCCAAACAGTAATTAGATTAAAAAAGAAATGAGTAAACACATGAACAACTAACTTGTGTCCATCACATAATATCTCAGAGAGGAACTCCCATTACTTGTGATCATAGAACATGTCTGGGAAATTTTATCCATCCATCCATTATCCAACCCACTATATCCCAACTACAGGGTCACAGAGGTCTGCAGGAGCCAATCCCAGCCAACACAGGGTGCAAGGCAGGAAACAAACCCGGTCAGGGTGCCAGCCCACCACAGAGCGTGCACACACACACACCCACACACCAAGCGCACACTGGGGGCTTGCTGTTGGCCAACTGGACATCACAATGAGAAACATAGAACTTTACAGAAAGTCTAAAAAAATGAGAAGGTTTTGCTTTTTTTTTTTTTCTTCTTTTCCATTTTTGAAAGATGAACTGTTAAAAAATATAAGTAAATAAATAAATAATAATAATAATAATAATAATAATAATAATAATAATAATAATAATAATAATAATAAGATATATACTAAAAGAGATCATAGATCTCAGATCTCAGGTTTTCTGTTGACCTATTTCAGATTACTGAAGAAACTCTTTTAAAAGGATTTTCATCTCCCTATGCTAAGATGTGCGGCTCACACTGCGGATGACTGTGACTGGGAAATGAGAATTTGATTTTTTTGCCGTCTGCTGGCAGATTAGGAAAGAATCAGGTGATTAATGTGCATAATGGATGACTCAGTCTAAACCATTATAGACTTTCAGCTGCTGGGTTGCCGTCTCCACAGCTCCTGCCACAGTTGGGTCTGCTTGGGCAGTTACAGTTCATTAATGTTTGTAAATTGAAATATTAACGGTATGAACCACAAACATAAAAAGTTCCCCACGGTCAGATATGTATTTCAAGTTTCAATTGATTGAAGACTGGTCAAATGTTTCAGTATAATTTTAATAAAAATACCTCGGAATAACTATTCAGATTCGCAAAGCTATCACATTTACTAAGATAATATCAGACCCAAGAGCAATATAAGTTTGAAAACTGTACTGTATACGCACAGAATTAAGTTGATAAACATTAACAATTTTCACAGTGTGAATGAAAACCTTCTGATGTTTGTGCCAAACCAAACAAGTTTCCATCAGTGTCCCTGTAGCCAAGATTTCATTTTAAGTTCTCATTTTAACACATAGGTAAGCGAAACAGTGTATGAAAACGCGAAGTGAAAATTTCCGTGCAACGCGGACTCGTCCAAATACGACTTTACATTCAAATCTTATGAGAGAAGATGGATTAGCACGCTGTGATCACACGGTATATTTTCAGTATGGTTTATTGTGAGAAAACACAGTTAACTCCTATGAAATCCATGCTATTTGAATATCTGCACATTTCATTTTATTTTGTGGTTTAAAGTATTTCACTAAATTTAAAGAGTTTACAATTCGTGATTTACCTCGCTGACTTACACAGAAAGATATTGTTTTTTCCCCTTCTATTTTACGAGTATTTAGACCTGGTTTCATTGAATTATTATTTCTTATTTAACGTTTACAATGTACATCTGCCTATCTTTGAGGTTTATCCTGTTAGAGTTGTAACGTAAGGTTAAGGAGATCTGTTAACCCTTTCAATTAGAAACGCCGTCTCAAGATAAAACATTCAAAACAATGTAATTTCATCAGATGCTGCAAACAATTTTATCGATTTTAAATTCTAATAAGTAATAATAAAATAATACATTTTATTTATATAGCGCCTTTCCCATGCTCAAGGCACTTACAGAAAATAAGAGAAAACAGCAGGGTATACAGCGTATAGCATTGTACAAACCAAATAAATAAATAAAGAATATTAAGACAGTAAGTTCAAAGAAAGCCTAACAGACAACAGAATTGATGGTCTAGCACACACACATACAGGTTACATGAGCATCTTGACAGAGAGGTAAACTGAGAGAAGGGGAATGAAGTCAAGTAGAGCTAAAAGCCTTCCTGAACAGATGAGTTTTGAGTTGTTTTTTAAAAGAATTCATGGAGTCAGCTGACCTGATTAATTTCGGTAGGTCATTCCAGAGTCTGAGCGCTATACTGCTGAAGGCCCTGTCACCCATGGAGTATAGATTAGTGTGGGCACAACAAGATTGCCAGAATCAGAGGACCTTAGTGGGCGGGCAGGCACATAGTGATGGAGAAGGTCACTGATGTAGTTTGGTGCGAGGTTATTTAAGGCTTTGTAGGTTATTAGTAGGATTTTATATTCGATTCTGTAAGACACAGGGAGCCAATGAAGACGGAGCAGGATGGGTGTGATGTGCTCACTGCTGCTGGTTTGAGTCAGGACTCTTGCAGCCGAGTTTTGAATAAGCTGGAGCTGTGATATAAGATTAGAAGGGGCACACGCCAGCAGCGAGTTACAATAATCTATGCGGGATGTGATAAAAGCATGGACAAGTTTCTCAGCATTAGAAAAGGAGAGGAAGGAGCGAACACGGGATATGTTACGGAGGTGAAAGTAAGAAAGTTTCTTAATGTAATTTATGTGGGCGGAATAAGAGAGGGAGGAATCAAAAATGACACCAAGATTCTTTGCAGTAGAGGCAGGTCTGATGAGATCACCGCCAAGATGGACTGGGAAGGAGCTCATTTTATTAAGTTGCATTTTAGTCCCAATTTGCAGGAGTTCAGTTTTGTTGCAGTTCAATTTTAAAGAGTTCTGCTCCATCCAGGTTTTAATTTCACTAAGGCAGGTTGTGAGCTGAGAAAGCTCTGATGAAGTTCCACTTTTAACATTGAAGTAGAGTTGAGTATCATCTGCATAAAAATGATAGCCCAGTCCATAGCTACGAATAATATGGCCAAGGGGAAGCATATAAATACAGAAGAGAAGAGGGCCGAGGACAGAGCCCTGAGGAACTCCTTGTGTGACTGGCGCTGTGCTGGACCTGCTGTTGCACAGACTAACAAACTCTTGTCTATCAGTCAGATAGGACTTGAACCACTGGAGGGCAGTGCCAGAGATACCCAGCATGTTCTCCATTCTGGACAGTAGAATGTCATGTTTGACAGTGTCAAATGCTGCACTGAGGTCTAACAGAATTAATATGCTGGTTTGTCCAGAATCTGCTGCCATAAGCAAATCATTGGTTACTCGTAGCAGAGCAGTTTCACAGCTGTGCTGCACCCTTAAACCAGACTGAAAGGGTTCCATCAAGTTATTAGAGGTTAAGTAATTGGTGAGCTGGGAGGCTACAACACGCTCAAGAGCTTTAGACAGGAAAGGTAAGTGGGAAATAGGCCGGAAATTGTTAAGATTGTCAGCATCAAGACCAGACTTTTTTAACATTGGGGTTACAGAAGCGATTTTAAAAGTGAGCGGCACAGAGCCAGTTTCAAGGGATGAGTTTATTATTGTTGTAACAGTCGGGATTATGGCATGAAGGCAGGATTTAAGTAGTGTGCTGGGGATGGGGTCCAGTACACAAGTACTCGGCCTCATCTTACAAAGCAGGTCATTAACAAAAGCAGATGTGACTGGTGAGAACTTAGAGAAGGAGCTGGATGGAGTGAGAAAACAGGGAGAGATATAAACAGATGATACATTTATGTTAGTTGAATTATTTAGATCTTTAATTTTGTTACAGAAAAAGTGGAGGAAATCCTCACAGACTTCAGTAGAAGAGGTAGTTGGGCTAGATGCAGGTTCGAGTAGTTTATTAACTACAGAAAACAAAACCCTTGGGTTATTGTGGCCACTTTCTATTATTCTGCCATAGTGGGTGTTCTTAGCAGCAGTTAGTGCTTCTCTGTAAGCTCTTTGGTGATCAGAGAAAGCCTGGATGTGCACGGTGAGGCCAGTCTTACGTGACATTCTCTCAAGGCGTCGGCCAGCTGCTTTCATAGATAGAAGTAGATGTCTACAGGGATCAAAGGACAGTTAATCAATCACAAAACCGTTACGTCGACATACACAGCAGACCTTTTCATCATTTAAGGACGAAGCTTTAACTGCCCTGATTATGGTCGAT
>JANRMT010062817.1:12263689-12275031 GCA_026402145.1 Polypterus bichir lapradei | reverse complement strand
AATTCCACTGCAACCGACATAAATGGTCTGCTGTGTATGTCGACGTAGTTTTATAGTTTAGTTTTCCCACTTATAGTGTCCTTCTGGATCTGATATTGCCTTAGTAGCTACAAATGTGATTGCTCTGCGAATCTGAATACTTGACTCCTAGGTATGTTAATTACAATTAGACTGAAACACTTGGCCAATCTTTTTTTTTTTTTTTTTTTTAATTTTTTTTATTAATTTTATTACAATCCATACAAAGCAATCAAGTTTTTACAAAGAGAAAAATTAAGAACAGATCGATCCCCACCCCTGAGAGAGAGAGCAAGCCAAACGGCGTTAAATTTAAGACTTGGAGACATACCTAAATTAATAAATTCTCTGTGCCTTTTGAACTTATTTTAAAATATTACTGATTAGATCCTGCCATGTTTTGAAAAATGTCTGTACGGATCCTCTAACTGAATATTTGATTTTTTCCAACTTCAAATAATATAACACATCGGTTTCCCACTGACTTAAAAGAGGAGAGTTTGGGTTCTTCCAGTTTATGAGAATAAGTCTACGTGCCAAAAGTGTAGTGAATGCAATCACAATTTGTTTGTCTTCCTCTGCTTTAAACCCATCTGGAAGAACACCAAACACAGCTGTTAATGGGTTAGGAGGGATTGTAAGTCCAAGGCTATCTGAAAGGTAATTAAAAATGTTTGTCCAGAATAATGTTAATTTGGTGCAGGACCAGAACATGTGACCTAGTGAGGCTGGGACTTGGTTACAACGTTCGCAGGTTGGATCATGCCCTGGGAACATTTTGGAGAGTTTTAGTCGAGACAGATGTGCTCGATATATAATTTTGAGTTGTATAATTGTATGCTTTGCGCATATGGAGCTTGAGTGAATTCTCTGCATTGCTACTTTCCACTCCTTTTCTGATATATTAATTGAAAGATCTTTTTCCCAGTGTCCTCTTGGATCTTTAAAAGGGAGGGATTGTAAAATGATTTTATATATTGTAGAGATGGAGTCTAAATCCTTGAGATTGAGCAATATTTTTTCCAGCATGGATGAGGGTGCAAGATGAGGAAAATCTGGAAGGTTTTGTTTAACAAAGTTTCTGATTTGAAGATAGTGAAAGAAATGTGTAGCTGGAATGTTAAATTTGGAATGTAATTGCTCATAGGATGCAAAGACGTTGTCTATATAAAGATCTCTAAGCAAGTTAATTCCAAATTTTTTCCAAATATTAAAAACTGCATATGTTTGTGAGGGTTGAAAGAGGTGGTTCTCTTGCAGGGGTGCCACAGATAGAAGCTTCTCCGTCTTAAAATGCTTTCTACATTGGTTCCAGATTCTAAGTGAGTGGAGCACAATTGGGTTATTAGTGTATTGCCGATAATGTGTGTTTATTGGAGCACAGAGCAAGGAATACAAAGAAGTACTGCAGGAATTTAATTCTATTGCGGACCAAGCCTGTGTATGTTCTTCTATTTGTGTCCAGGTTCTTATCGCCTGTATATTTGCTGCCCAGTAATAAAACTGGAAGTTAGGTAGAGCCATGCCGCCTTCTGCCTTTTGTCTTTGTAGGGTCGCTCTTTTGATGCGTGGATGTTTTGAATTCCAAATAAATGAGGTTATTGTCGAATGTAATTGCCTAAAAAATGATTTATTAATGTATATTGGGATGTTTTGAAATAAAAAAAGGAGCTTAGGAAGAATATTCATCTTAACAGTGTTAATTCTTCCAGCTAGTGTGAGATGAAGGGTTGACCATCTATGCAAGTCTTGTTTAATTTTTTCCATGCAAACGGCGAAATTTTGTTGATATAGAGCTTTATATTTACTTGTGATGTTTACCCCTAGGTATTTAAACTGTTCTGCAATGATAAATGGTAGGGTATCTAATCTAATATTATATGCTTGAGAGTTCACTGGAAAGAGTACACTTTTATTCAGATTAATTCTGAGACCAGAGATCTTTTGAAATTCTGTGAGTGCTGCTAAGACTGCAGGTACAGAATTTTCTGGGTCTGATATATACAGTACCATGTCATCTGCATATAATGAGATTTTCTGTTCCAGTCCTTCTCTGCTAATCCCCTTTATCTGATCAGTATTTCGACAATGTATTGCCAGTGGTTCAATGGCAATCGCAAACAGCAGCGGTGACAAGGGGCATCCTTGTCTAGTGCCACGTTCTAGTTTAAAGTAGTCTGAGCAAATGTTGTTGATGCAAACTGAAGCTTCTGGGTTAGTATACAGTAATTTAATCCATGCACAGATGTTTGGGCCAAACCCAAACTTCTCCAACACTTGGCCAATCTAATATCAAATTAAACTTGAAATACTGTACCCGACCATGGGGAATTTCTCGTGTTTGTGGGTAATACCATTAATATTTCAATTTACAAACATTAATAAATTGTAACTACTCAAGCAGGGCGGCACGGTGGCACAGTGCTGCTGCTTCGCAGTAAGGAGACCTGGGTTCGCTTCCTGGGTTCTCCCCGTGTCTGTGTGGGTTTCCTCCCACAGTCCAAAGACATGAAGGTTAGGTGCATTTGCGATCCTAAAATTGTCTCTAGTGTGTGTGCTTGGTGCCCTGCAGAGGGTTGGCACCCTTCCAGGGATTTGTTCCTGCCTTGCACACTGTGCTGGCTGGGATTGGCTCCAGCAGATCCGCGTGAGCCTGTTTTAGGATATGGTGGGCTGGACAATGGCTGACTGACTGACTGACTGACAACCCAAGCAGTCATAACAGTGGCAGGAGCTGTGGAGACGGCAACCCAGCAGCTGAAAGTCCATTATGGTTTAGACTGAGTCATCCATTATGCACATTAATCACCTGATTCTTGTTCTGCCAGAAGAGAGCAGAAAAATCAAATTCTCATTTCCCAGTCACAGTCATCCGCAGAGCGAGCCACACATTTTAGCTTAGTGAGCTTAAAATCCTTTTAAAAGTAATATTTCTTCTCTAATCTGAAATTGGTCAAAAGAAAACCTGAGATCTGAGATCTACGGTCTGTTTTAGTATATATCTTTTTATTATATTTTATTTATCTATTTTTTAACAGTTCATCTTTCCGAAACAGAAAAGAAGAAATAAAAAAGCAAAACCTCCACATTTTTTTTAAACTTTCAGTAAAGGTCCATGTTTCTCATTTTGATTTCCAGTTGGCCAGCTGCAAGCATAGTCTTTGAGCAGTATCATCAATGGACTGAGGAAAATGAGGACACATAGCACAGCAAGATGGTGCTGAAGAGTGTGCAATGCTTTTACTCTCAAGCAAAGTTGTTAGATCGGGTCAGGTCAGGAAGCATGTCCTGGTACAGTACTTTGCCACACCCACAACACACATGAAACATCTCGGGATCCCAGTTGGCAACCCCCAAAGCAGACATGCGGTCCAGTCCCACCCTCCAGAAATGACCATCTATTTGGTGCAGCCAGATGTTACGTGGGCATCCACTTGGCCTTGTCCAGTCCCTCGGGTCCTCAACAATGAGGACCCTGCAAGCCAGCTCACCCTCAGAAAATCATGCCACATGGCCATTGTGCCTTGACTGACACTCCCTCACAATGCAGGTAAGGTGTCTCATTTGGGACTCCATGAGCAACCGCTTGTTCGACACAAATTTACACCAAAGGTACCCAAGAAGAGACCCAATACCGAAGAAGTCCAGTCTTCATCTCAAGTCACTGGCTGGCGTCCATGTTTCACGGCCATATAGCAAAACAAGAAGCACCAAGACTCCAAACGCTTGGACCTTCATTGTTTAAGATATTGGAAACTCCACACACCCCTTTTCAGCGACCTCATGACCCACCATGCTCTCCCAATCCATCTACTGATTTCATAGGAAGAGTCACCAGTGATGTTAAGGCCGAGATAAGTAAACCTCTTGATGAGGTTGACATTCTCACAGCAGACAGACACACTGCTGATGGTTGTGCCCAAGAGGTTATTAAATGCCTGGATCGTGGTTTTTATCCAAGAAACTCACAAGCCCAAACACTCAGAGTCTTCACTAAGTCTCTCGAGAGCCCTGATCAGAGCCTCCATTGACTCTCCAAAGATTACAGCATTGTTGGCAAAGTCAAGATCAGTGAATCTTTCTTCACCAACAGATGCCCTACGGCCACTGGACCCCATGACCCTACCCAACATCCACTTCATGCAAGCATTGAAGAGAGCAGGAGCAAAAACACACACCCGATAAGCAGTAAAATCAACTGGGAAAAATACAGAGTTTCTGTTTTCTCTCAGATAAGTTAAGGCCCCTTTGCACTCAAGTTTCTCCCTTGTTTAGCCAGTTTGATCTCTAAGTGAACCATTGTCAATCTCTGTGTCATAATCCAAGTGCAACATTTTTCCTAGGTTAAAAGTTTAAAAGCATATGCCAATTTACTTCCTTAGAAGGCTGGTGTCCTTCAACATCTGCAATAAGATGCTGCAGATGTTCTTTCAGACGGCTGTGGCGAGCGCCCTCTTCTACGCGGTGGTGTGCTGGGGAGGCAGCATAAAGAAGAGGGACGCCTCACACCTGGACAAACTGATGAGGAAGGCAGGCTCTATTGTAGGCACAGAGCTGGACAGTTTGACATCCGTGGCAGAGCGACGGGCGCTGAGCAGGCTCCTGTCAATCATGGAGAATCCACTGCATCCACTGAACAGGATCATCTCCAGACAGAGGAGCAGCTTCAGCGACAGACTGCTGTTACCGTCCTGCTCCACAGACAGACTGAGGAGACGCCACACTATGCGACTCTTCAATTCCACCCGGTGGGGTAAACGTTAACATTATACAAAGTTATTGTCTGTTATACAGTACCTGTATTGTTATCACTCTTTAATTTAATATTGTTTTTTATCAGTAAGCTGCTGCTGGAGTATGTGAATTTCCCCCTGGGATTAATAAAGTATCTATCTATCATATAGTGCCTTTCTTATCTATCTATCATATAGTGCCTTTCATATCTATCTATCTGTCTATCTATCTATCTAACAGCTGTATTCCTGTAATTTGATTTCAGTTAGTTGTATAAAGCAATGGAATTTGCATGTAAATAAAATTCTACAGACATGTCCTATGATCACAAGGTCTGGGAGTTCATCTCTGAGATATTGTGTGATGGACACAAGTTAGCTGGACGTGTGTTTACTCTTTTTTTTAATCTAATTACAGTTTGCTAATTAAGGAAAAAAGAAAAACGATCGAAGGGTCTGAGTCTAAAATAGCAAGTCAATTACAATTAAAACAAAAGAAGTTAATTAGCAACAACAAACTGGTCACTAATTACGATAAGTGTTAGAATGAAAACCTGCAGCCATGGCACTCCTCCTTTTTCTTCTGGAGACAAACAAAGTTATATTTACCTAGTAATTGGATTACAGCATTTGGATATCAGACTTGACAGCAAACTTTGAAACATTTCATTCCAATATTGCAGGACTCTAACTGAGGTTCTGCTGATCTTTGATTTTTCTGCACAATTTACATCCTAGGCCTCAGGCTGTTTTAAATGTTAATTTAGTCAAACTTTCCTATTTTCTTCAGCCCAGCAACTTCTTCTGGAAGCAGAATGGACAAAAATTAACAAGATGCAAGACAATTGTGAAGATACCGCTCAGCAAATAACTTGTTTCATATTATGACATCCAAAGAAAGGACTTCACCACTGCTGGCACAGTACAATGTAAATGCCTCATATATAGGTGAAGAATAGGGAAAAAAGAAAAAATATGGCGTTGAGACATTACAGTCTTTATTTAGGGTTTCAGTGCATGAAGAGTGGAGTGAAATGAAAGTGATGGGATTTTGAAAGAACAAGCTTGTATTTTAGGTTTGTCATATTGTTATTTTGTTTAATAGTCACACTTTAAACACATTAAAAATATGCAACATGCTTAACATTTAATTAATTTTTGCTTAAAAAATCTGAATGGAATCTCTGACAAAATCATAGATCTCTCTAAGGCGAGCATTCTTCTGTTTCAGTTGCTTGATCATTGGCTCAGCATTATGCTGTAAGAGCTCCAGGTAGTTTTTCTTGAACAGATACTGGGAGATGTCATCTATAATGTTAATTAATCAATCAAAGAAAATGACAATCCGGGTTTGCACCTCTGCTGCTTGCATTTTTCCTGCCAGTGTGGTCAAGAAGGAGGTGGCATCCTTCAGCTTTTTCTGAACTTCACCCATCCCTTTGCCGCATTTGAGACAGATTCTCCAACTTGCTGGAAATTTCCTGCAAGTGTCTGTTGATTGATTCAATATTATGTCTCTGGGTGTGTGTTTGCTTTATATGTGAAATCCTGGACTTTTCCTTCATAGGTATTGACATTCCTTCTCCAACTATCTACATTTTCTTGTGCGATTCTGGCAGCATACTGGGCGTCTTCCATGTCCCACCCTCCAGAAATGACCATCTATTTGATGCAGCCAGGTGTTATGTGGGTGTTCCGTTGGCCTGGTCCAGCCACTCGGGTTCTCAACATTGAGCTCAATGCAAGCTGGATCACCCTCAGGGAATCACGTCACATGGCCCTAGTGCCATAATTGACACTCCCCTCACAATGCAGGTAATGTGCCTCATTTGGGGCTTCAGGAGCAACCACCCATTCGACACAAAGTCAAACTAGCAGTACCCAAGAATGGAGACAAAAGACACAGTACTGAAGAAGTCCAGTCACTGGATAGCATCCATGTGTCGCACCCATATACTGAAACAGGAACCACCAGAACTGAAGACTTGGACCCTTCATAGAAAGTCACCAGCGACATGAATGCCACTTCATAGGTAAGACAATGTGGTCAACTAGATCCTCATTTGGGGAAGTTTTTTTTGGTAATAATTCTGAATTGTCTTGTTAAATTTTGACCCACTGGCACTCTCTTATTATACCTGTTAATGTGATATGAGACATGTGTTCTATTGACATTATTTTCTCTTACAGAAGATAATGCTTGTAAAACACATTCCAATAAAAAGACTGGAAAAAGATTAAATAAACACAAAAGGAGAAATCATTCAAATGGACAAGGAAAGAGCAAATGAACTAAACACATATTTCTCACAAGTATTTGTAAAGGAAGAAACATATGGAATGCCACATACAAAAGTAAAAACAAACTCCAAGTTTATAGATTTTAAAATAGAATGGACAGATGTGTTTCAAGCCATCAATACTTTGAAAGCTTACAAAACCCCTGGAGCTGATGGGACTTTTTCATTTCTTCTAATACAATTTGTTGATGTCATTTATAAACCCTTCTTAGGCATATTTGAGCAGTTACTTGAGAAATAAGTACTTGAGGACTGGAAAGGTGAAAACTGGAATCTAGTTCTCAAGAAGGGAGATAAAATGGATCTTGGTAATTACAGATCAATAATTCTTACTTCTGCGACATGCGATATTATAGAAACTGTCGGAACAAATTAAATTAGAAAATTACCAGAGGAAAATATACTCAACAACAAATGTATATCTAGTGCTTTTTCTCACTACTTAAATCACTTCAGTGATTGGGTAGCCACTTCAGGCACCAGCAATGTGTAGCAATCACATGGGTGATTCAGCTGCAGCCATTTTTGCACAACTACACTCACCCCACATTAGCTGTTAGGTAGTGAAATGGGGAAAGACATAGCCAATTAGAGACAGATGATAATTAGGGGATTAGAATGACCAGACCATGGTGATCAATTAGCTTCGACATCAGGATACACCCCGCTCTTTAAGAAGGATGTTCAGGGACCTTTTATGTCCACAGAGAGTCAGGATTTCGGTTTTACATCTCATCCAAAGGATGGCACCATTTTTACAGCACAGTATCCCCATCACTATACTGGGGCATTGGGATCCACATTCAAACCATAGAGTTATGTGTCCACTGTTGACCTCACGAACACCGCTTCTAGCAGCAACTGAAGCTTTCCCTAGATGGTTCCCCATCCAAGTACTGGCCAGGCCTGAATACGCTTAGCTTCAGGTGGATGACCTCTTCTGAAGTGCATTTGGAATGGCTGCTAGGTAAGATGGAAACAGTGCTTACTCTAAGAATAATCCATGAAAACTATAACAAGAGGGGAAGCCTGTCTAGATAACATATAATAAGCATCAGCTTCTGAGAAGTCATCAGGCTGTAGTTTACATTTCAAACCAAACGCCAACCATTTTAATCAGGGAATAAAATAAGACTAGACTACAAATAAAGGTTGCGTGGTTTTTCCCCCCAACAGGACAATTGTGCAATTCTAAGTAGAAATTAGACAGTGTTTCATGCAGATCATTGAATATATTCACAGTTGACTTATTTATAGTCTTTGATCTAATTGTACATTTCTGCTTCTTGCATTATTTCAGATTTGGAGACATGCAAGAGAAGATACTGCAGCATCAGAGCCAGATCTGTGAGGCTGCAGGAGAGTTTTTACCCCCAAGCTGTCAGACTCCTTAACACCAGGCTGCCCCCTGGGATCTTCCACACGGCCTCAACCTCCTCTAAGAACAGAACTTTTATACATGCGAGCCACTTTCCTGCAAAGACGAGTGTGCATGTAGAAAAGAACTGAAAATCTCACACTGACCTTTAAGTATTTTGATATCCTTCTGCTGTGAAACATTGTGACCTGTCATTGTTTACACGTCTTAAACAACTATCATCATACACTGATCATTTCTGTATTATCTATGTCTATTATATTACATATCTTACACATCAATGTTGCTGCTACTTTGTCTTGTCTTTGCGTTTTAATTTTAAATTCTATTTTTAATTTATAATTTACAGGTCCTGTTACACTGGGGACCCTGAGCTTCGCAATTTCGTCTATCTGTAAACTTGTATATGGTTGAGATGACAATAAAGTTCACTTTGACTTTGATCTATGGAAACCAAGATGCTCCCTTTATGAGTATTAGTTTAAAGCTTTCGCACATCCAATGTGTCATATCCTTCATTTACATAATCTTACCAAGCCATAGGCAGTTGGTTGTACACACCCCTGAAGATGGTCACGTAATGTGACATGCCCAAGAATTCAGTCCAGCTAGTCTGCAACTTGTTCTGACAAGATCAAACAGGTCTGATTTTGGCTTTAGGCAGAGGGGCAGGTTCTTTGTGTGCCCGCATGAGAGATGACAACCAATGAATTCTCATGTGGAAGTATATGAATACAACGCAGAAATGAGGTATGATATTGCGGCTTTGGCCCACGCAGGTGAAAGAAGCTTTTCTGTCTGATGCCTTTTGTTTTACATACCATGAAAGAATGTGGAAGGAAAAAAAACCCACAACCACACACTCTTGGACTCGCTCTTAGCGGTTAACCCTCTGTCAAGCAGCATGCCATTGGCTGAAAAAGAAGAAAAAAAAAATAAAGGGGAAATCATGCCTGAGCTGGAAGACCAACAATTCTCCCACATTTAAAAGGACATGGCACAATGATATGAGCAACTGGTCAGCAAAATCACCCAGGAGTAGCAGTTGCACAATGACATTGAGTGGCTAAAGTGGGAAGGTTAGAAAAATTTGCAATGCAATTTAGTGAAACACTGGACTTTGTGGGGGTGGTCTCCCCCCCCCCCCCCAGTTTAACTCAAACTTTACATCTCTAGAAACTGTTTTTCTACCCTAGTCTTACTTGACCTTTCAGTAGCCATATTAACAGATCAGGCACCAATTTCGAGAAGTAATAAGGCTTGTTAACTGGCTCCCCGTTCTAATTCAACTCCTTCCTAGGTTTCATCTTTTCAGTCAGGGCTCACTGGGTCCGTTTTCTCCTTGGTGTACATTTAGGAGCTTCTCAGGGCATTTAAAAAACACACACACACACACATCCCCATACATCAATAATTAAATCAAGCCAAAAAACCAGGCATGAAGAAGCTTGTCCGTTGTGTCATTAGACTCTTTGACGAGGGAGCACCTTGTCCAGCTATTTACTAAGCAACAGTTTCACCAACCAGAGTGGTCAGAAGATGGTCAAAGAAAAGATTTATAAATCAACTGAATTTACATCAGAGTTGTACTAATACATATCACCAGATATTTTACTCGGTTTACACATCAATTATCTGATTGTTCCATTAGCATACATAAACATCTAAAGTAGTCTCATTTTACTATATCCCTGGTCCTTACAATCATTCAAGTTCCTGTGTGTGACATCTGTCAAATCTTACCAAATATGATAGTCAGACTTCTTGAATCACCCAGGCCCTTCTTGTTCATTTTACCTTTATCTTGTTGCAAGATATGCTTGAACAAGTACCTGCCATTTATTATTAACCCTTTATGCCAACATTGAAAGCCTACAAAAACCACTAACTTCCAAGCCTACTTTTTACTTCCACACAAACATCATGCTAAGCTCAACATTTGTATACCTGGATCCAGGATAGCCCCAGATTACTACTATAATGGAAAGGATTGGGCTTGGCAAGGGGAATAAAACCATTGTACTGTATAAAACTGGGGTATATAACATTGCTTGGGAAATGGCAATTGTGTTGCCATACCGGTCAAACAAGTAAATCTTACAGACAGCAGTAATGTTACCACTTAGTGCATTGACATTTTCTCCTGCTTAATCTAGCAGACAGTCCATGGAGCCTAACCTGGCTAACGGAGCCTAATTGCACTCCCCTCCAAAGTAAACTTAAGCCGTTCCCAGCTCATTCTCATTTTGTTATATTATAGTACAGACCCCCCCCCCCCAATTTAAATCCAATATAGGTCAGCACACATGTAGTCAGTACCCTCCTTAGTGTTACATTTACCTTTCCACCAAAGTGAAGGAGGGGTTGGGGTTTGGGGCAGGTGGAGAAAAAAAAAAAACAAAAAAACCCACAACCAAATACATGGAAATGCCAAAATTAAAACAGATTACAGCTTAATGTAAATTTAGCACACATCAGGTTGTGTTAGGTAGCTGTCACACAGATGTTTCATTGCACACTATTTAAAAAGAAAAAAAAAAAATTATACAAGTGTCTGAAGAGCATAATCATTCTCATTCTGTTATCATATGACTGCACAAAAACTTGCCACATCTGCATCCCACATCCACTTACTTTGGGTCCCAATATCTAATCAACCTACTTTATTGCTCTAGTTTTGCCACCCAATTTCTTGCACCAAAGTAAACCTTCAGGGGGCCTGCCCGATGATTCACTAGGCACATTGCATTTCAGTCATACAGTGCTATTTGCATCAGTTGAGTATATATACTCAGCAAAAAAAGAAACGTCCCTTTTTCAGGACTGTGTATTTCAACAATAATGTTTTAAAAATCCAAATAACTTTACAGATCTTCATTGTAAATTGTTTAAACAATGTTTTCCATGCATGTT
>JANRMT010062817.1:12225435-12253689 GCA_026402145.1 Polypterus bichir lapradei | reverse complement strand
CCCAGGGATAATTTAGGATCGCCAATGCACCTAACCTGCATGTCTTTGGACTGTGGGAGGAAACCGGAGTGCCCAGAGGAAACCACGCAGAGAACATGCAAACTCCATGCAGGGAAGTCCCAGGAAGTGAACCCAGGTCTCCTAACTGCAAGGCGGCAGCATTACCCACTACACCACCATGCCGTATGTATCCATTCAGTATTACATCTTGCCTGAAGTTGGGGCCTGAGTTGCCTCAAAAGCTTGCTAATTGTAATCTTTTTAGTTAGCCAATAAAAGGTGTCATTTTGCTTGGCTTTTCTCTGCACAACATCTGTAAGTTGTAACCTATTAGTTGTTCTCTGAAGAAGGCCCATTTGTAATATTCTGATATTTCTTTTTTTATTATTTGCTAACCTAAACTTTAAATTTAAACCTCTGGCAGTTTAGTACTTACCATTTCACAGTTTAGGTCATTCATTTCATTTCATCTGATTAAATATGAAAAAAAAAAAACTGAACAAACTGAGATGTTCTAAAATGAAGATGTGAATTGGTCTTTAGATGTTGACATAGAAAATGAAACAGAAATATATCACCTTGTATGACAGAACTGCCGTGATATGTCTGATGAATTTAATTGCATGAAGGTTCACTGTGGTGCAAGTAGGTGTGTGGCAAAAAGACAAAATTGATTGCGATCAAGTAGAAGGACTAGAAAGATGTAAGCCCCCTAAGCACTGTTCGCAATGCAGCAATTGTCAATGTCCATGTCAGGGGAAATGTGGATGTCACTAAGCTTGGTATTTGCACACTTTTTATTGTTGAAAAAAATTCTTTGATTTTGGCTCTTTTTTCTGTATGTAAATATAATGTTTAAGACGCTATAAATGTTTTGTAGCTCATTGAATTCATAATGAGAGATGATATAATTGGCAACCTATTGTTAAAAAATTCAGAACAGCCATAATATTACTGTAAGACATTTTTTATTGTTTCCACTAATACACAGAACAAAAGTCAAAGAAGTGAGCAAGAAAGAAATGAAGGGAAGGAAATTAACCATTTAACATGTTATTTAGTTTCATTGACTTTGGTGTTTCCACAGCACATATTGATGATTTTCTAAAATTCTTTTTATATTTTAATCCTGGATTAATTTTCGCCAATATTACTGTTACATATCACGATAGATGTAATAAAAGACTTTTATTATAAAATCAATCTTAAGAGAGAGCTCTTTTTTCTGTATCTGTGAAAGCGCCAGATAAAACAAACAACTTTATGAGGACTTCAAAGTGTTGTTGTTCTTCTTCTTCTTCCTTACTTAATTGAAAACCAGACTTCATTTTCTCAGTCCTCTTGTGCTCTTCCTCTGAATGTTTGGTGGTAGCACTGACTGCAGCTCATTTTTAATATTATCAAGTCGTGTGGTTAAGACTTTTAAAATCACCTTTATTCTTCAGAACAAGACAGCGTATCCCATACTGTGTAGATTGACGGTCTGTTGCTAACTTTTCATGTTTATTATCAAACTGTAGGTTTTTGGGACCAAATACTATGAGCTTTCCAAGGCTGCTGAGACAGTCCAATAGATAAAGATTGGAAACTTCAGTTTATATTTAGGCAATTATTTTGACTAGATGTGCAATGTTGGATGGATTGGAGGAATAGCCTTCCGTTTTGGAGACTGAATTAGCTGTCATGGTAAAGTGATTCAAACTGGTCTTTTTTCATTTAGCTGATGCTCTATTTGCCTCTTTCTTTCAGCCTTGATAAACAATTTCTGATTACCCCTGAATGACAAACCACTGTTATATAATTACATGCAATCTGAATGGATAAATGGTTTGCA
This sequence comes from Polypterus bichir lapradei, assembly GCA_026402145.1. Classification (NCBI taxonomy): domain Eukaryota; kingdom Metazoa; phylum Chordata; class Cladistia; order Polypteriformes; family Polypteridae; genus Polypterus; species Polypterus bichir. The sequence goes on along the minus strand of JANRMT010062817.1, from coordinate 12,251,855 downwards.
AACAAAGCAGCTTCATACAGCAGTCCCTCTTAGAACTTATGAACTCAACCTGCATGTGGATGCTTGCATTTTACTGAATAGTGTGATTAATTTATGAATAATTACCAAAATTTGTCAAATTCATGCATTTCTGATGATATATGATAATTCCATGTATCTAATGGTTTCCATGTTCTCCCTATGGCAGTCCCATCCCAGATGAAAATGGTAGTCGGCATTAGAACTGCTAGGGGTGGTTGGTGGCATACAATGATAAAGTCCCCAAATTATAACAAATAGAACATACTAAATATTTGGGTGGGGGGAATGATGTGCTTGCCCAGAGGGGACTGGGCAGTCTCATGGTCTGGAATCCCTACAGATTTTCTGCAGGGAGTCCAGGCCACAGGACTGCCCAGTCCCCTCTGGGCATTCTACCTAACATAAATGAAACAGTCCTCTTTGTATTTATTTCCGTACTGACCCCTACTCTCTCTTCTGTTTCTTTTTCCGATTTCTTGGTGGTGGCGGCCTGCGCCACCACCACCTACTCAAAGCTTCATGATGCTCCAACATTGATGGACTGAAAGCCAGAAGTCTACGTGACCATCATCATCAAGTCCTTCCATGAAAACCCTAAAGACAAAGAAGACTTTTTGATTTATGTTAGGTAGATTGCCCAGAGGGGACTGGGCGGTCTCATGGTCTGGAATCCCTACAGTTTTTATTTTTTTTTTCTCCAGCCTCTGGAGTTTTTTTTTTTGTTTTTTCTGTCCACCCTGGCCGTCGGACCTTACTTATTCTATGTTAATTAATGTTGACTTATGTTTATTTTTTATCGTGTCTTCTATTTTTCTGTTCTTCATTTTGTAAAGCACTTTGAGCTACATTTTTTTGTATGAAAACGTGCTATATAAATAAATGTTGTTGTTGTTGTTGACAAGATACTTGGAGAGGCTTAGTCCAGCTAAATGACTCCCTGGAGATGGCTTTACTGTGTGGGTTTCTTCTGAGTGCCCCAGTTTCATCCCACAGTCCGATATGCAGATTAGCTGGACTGGCATTGTTCCCTGATTTGTGTGTGTGTGTTTTCCTTTATGTTTGCCTTTCTAATATTTGTCTGCTTTTATATCTGTCCTCCTTTCTGTACTTGTATCTCTTTGAGCATTTGAAAGGTTGATAACTGTACACAGCAATGAAGTTTGATTCATATTCTATATGTCAGTGTAACAGACGGCCAAGTCCCATGCCTAGCCAGGACGCCCCTGCTGCATATGTTCCGGGGGGAGCAGCCATGGGCTCCTCAGTACCTCCCCCAGGACGCTTGGTGGCAGCCTTCCTGGGTGACGTGGGTGGCTCAGTTTCCCGCAGGTCTCCATGGGAGATGGAGTTCTCCACAACCCTGTGGGGATCTGGCGTGCTGCCTGGATCCCGGAGCCTGTGTGGACACCTCTACAGTCCCGCCTGGAAGTGCAGTTAGCCACAGGTGATCAAGCACCTGGAGCACTTCCGGATGGGCTATAAAAAGGGCCAGCATCCACAACTCATGAGCCAGAATTGGGAGGAAGAGGACGAGGTTACCTGGGAGGAGTGGTGGTGCCAAGGTGAAGAGAAAAAAGTGTTTGTGAGTTGGGTAAGTGCTTTTGGGACTGCGTTGGGCCTGTGGGACATGGGGAAGGTGTGTCCCATGGCTGAAGAGAAAAATAAAAACTGTCTTGATTTTACACATGCCTCTGCGTCAGTCTGTGCTGGGTCGGGCGCTATATAGCGCCTTATATTACAGTCTGTTAAGGTTTGTAAGAATAAAAGGACCAGGAAGTATCAACTGCTCGAAAGGGACTGACAAACGATAGTCATATGACATCCATCCATCCATTATCCAACCCGCTATATCTGAACACATGGTCACGGGGATCTGCTGGAGTCAATACCAGCTAACACAGGGCACAAGGCAGGAACAAACCATGGGCTGGGCACCAACTCACTGCAGGGCACACACACCCACACACCCCACGCATACACTAGGGATAATTTAGAATCGGCAATGCCCCTAACCTGCATGTCTTTGGACTGTGGGAGGAAACCCACGCAGACATGGGGAGAACATGCAAACTCCATGCAGGGAGGACCCGGGAAGCGAATCCAGGTCTGCTAACTGCGAGGCAGCAGTGCGACCACTGCTCCATCGTGCCGTCAATTGTATTATTATTATTATTATTATTATTATTATTAATAACATTACCAAACATTAATACTGTAAGCGAACTCAGGTCTCCTTACTGCGAGGCAGTAGCGCTACCACTGTGCCACTGTGCCACCCGTCATATAACACGCAATAGTCAAAAAATAAGAAATGGATTAGAAAAAAAAAAAAATGAAACAGGACATGGTTACCAGGAACTATGAGCCATCACCATTTGTAGATGAAACACTATGACACAAACCACCATGTGATGTTTGTGTGTTACCTAAAGACAGAACATTAATTTCCTGGTTTTCCTTAATTGTCTGTCATTTGGGACAAGCTAATTTCAATTTTGGTTTTAATAGCTACCTACTTTAGGGCAAACCAACATGGCTCTCTGCCTTTTAAATTTGTGGTCCATTTTTCTAGACATGAAATTTAATTTAAGCAAAACCTATACAATCCTGATGAGCTCAAGCATTGTGCCTAAAAGCTCATTATAGTATGCTGAGTTTACGTCCTTTGCCTAATGTTTACTCCTTGGAATTTTAGTTCTCCCACACAGTCCTGTTCCTCATGTTTGCCTGCAAGAGTGCCTTATATCTTTGGTTGCCTCTTTGGATCCCAATTGTTTAATGAGCTTAGGATACTTAAAAAGTGTTAGAAATGATCTGTCATTTACACAAACAATTCTTGTATAAGACCTCCAGTATATGCATGTGCATTCAGTCCACAGGATCATGCTTCTGTTGTGTTGTGAAACATCTTTTAAAGGCCTTGTGTTCACTGATTTAAAAGGAGAGTAAAAGGACTGGGGGATGACTAAACAAAAGTGTAGACAAACGTATATTTTGGTGAACAGGTTGAATCTAATGATTTAAAGAACAACATTTATAGGCAGTTGAGCCACGGCGAAAAATAAAATTTAAGTGAAATATAAAAATATGTGTAATATTAACTTATCATGTGCCTTAATATACTATATACTATATATCTACACAGGTGTAATATTTTGTTAGTTTTTTAGTTTTTGCTACTTGTGGTTCTTCTTCTTGTTGTTGCTAACCTTGAACCTTAAATCTAAAGAAAACCAGATATTATGACAGGCAATAATTTCACTCTCACACAGGAAGAGATTCTTTAACTTTTTCTGAAGATTATACATTTACCTTCTGCGTCGATTTTTACTGTTGCGAGCAAATGCATAAAGCTAGACTATGTACCGGCTATAGTACTGTGGTTGAAAAACTGGCAGGCCGCTATGGTACGGAATTAAAGAGAAGAAGATAAAATCAAAAGCAAAACACTTTGGTGTTAGTCAAAACTGGGAATTCAAACACTTTTGTGATGAAATTTGATTAACATTTTAATATTAAATACAGAAATAGATCAAAAAACACCACTTTTTAGAACCCCTTAAAATCAAATCCCTACCTCTACACAGGTAGACTGAGCCATCCAGAGAGAGGGACACCACCCACAAACAGTTTCAATTGGGAAGAAAGAGAAGAGAGAAACTAAAAATTGAAAGTGAGATTTTAGGAGTAAGGTCAGAGTATCCATCCAACCCACTATATCCTAACTACAGGGGTCTGCTGGAGCCAATCCCAGCCAACAAACCCCAGGGAGGGTGCAAACCCACTGCAGGGCACACACACCCCAAGCACAATTTAGGATTGCCAATGTATCTAACCTGCATATCTTTGTGCTGTGGGAGGAAACTCAGGTAGACACAGGGAGAACATGCAAACTCCACACAAGGAGGACCCAGGAATTGAACCCGGGTCTCCTAACTGCAAGGCAGCAGCGCTGCCCACTGCGCCACCAGGTCAGAGCATCTGATCTTGAATCATCTTCACCATTTGTTTTCCTCTAGGGAGCGCTAGCTACCTGGTTGGAATAAGTTCTTTTGCAATTGCTGCATTTTAAGTAACCTGAAACTACATAGATATAATATTAAAAGGCGATATCTCTCCCACAGTGATACAGCGGTAAGAAATCACATAAGAGAAAATAACTTAGCTTTCTTTAATGACGATTTACGCGGCATAACAGACGAAAGGAAGCCAAATGGCAAGACAATTACCGATGTGGGAGTTCGATGTATACAGTCTGCCATTTTCGTCACTACGCTGGAAGGGTTTTCACGATCGGATGATGTTATCTCCCATCCGTCTTGCTTCCCAGTGTGCCGGGCAATGTTCCAAGGCTTTATACCCTTTCTCCATGTGCAGACCCCTACTTAGGTAAATCATGCCATTCCAAACAAGGCAAAGAGAGGATTCAACTTCATGCACACAGAAATAGTACAATGCCTATTTTCGCAGTCGTCCCTTTCTCTCCTCAAATGCTTGCCTAGCAGTTCTAAATGCTGAGCCCCTCTTTGCTAAATCTGGCCTGTACATGTGAGTGGATTTATAAAATGCTTTTTGTACAGAGCACAGTGACATTAAACTCATATTCTTATTACAACCACTGACTCCCACCTTTCAATACCGGGGCCAGGTGACCCATTGATCCATGCTGGGGAGAGTTCAAACAAGAGTAAATTATAGAAAGAAGATTTCCAAAAACTGAAGCAGAGAGAGTCACAGAATTTCTAGCGAAAGGCTAACATTGTTTTTGCAGCAATTGTTCTGAAAGAGAATAACATCTGCTGGATAACCATAAGAAGAAGAGAAGAAAGGTCTAGCAAAATAAAGTATTTGAGTTACTACGGTGGTTCTTAACCTGTGGGGCACGCACCCCGAAGATGTGAAAAAAAGAAAACAAGAATTGAAAATATGAAAAATACATCTATTGAAACCAAAACAAATTAACTTAAACTACATTCTGATACTAGAAAAATAAATATAGAGTTAGAAAAATGTTGATAAAAGTTAAGTAGGTATAATAAAACTTGTAGTGGTGTATCTGCAGCAAAACACATAGGAATACATTTTATTAGGGTTTCAAAAAAATGTTAGGGGGCAGCGATTAAAACTGTTATGAAAACTTGGGTCGCAAATGCTTAAAGGTTGAGAAACGCTGAGTTACTAGGGTAATAACAGTAGAAATAATGGAGGACAAAAAGTTGGAAATAGCAGACCAGAAAGCATGAACTAGTGGGCAGCCCATGAATACGTTTTAAAGGTTACACATGCGCTTTCATTGTACAAAGTTGAAGGTTAGGATATACAGTCAAAACCATGGCATAGCTCTTACTAGGGTTAAAATATAAACTATGTAAATATCTGAACTCAGTATGCTGATAGTTTGAGTTCCTAACAGAAAAAATAACATTTTATTAAAGCCAGTTTCCGTGAGATAGAAGGGACACAGGAAAAATAGCGAAGCCATATTGAAATTATAGGTAAGTAATTTGCAGGATGCCTTACAAAGAATTATACACAGGGAAGCCACCAGCTTTGTGGAGGTTTAAAGAGAGCAAAGGAAGGTATGGAGAGGGTGGGAAAGACGTGCAGAGGATAGTGGTACGCCAGTCGAATTCAAACACAATATGTGTTTAGTCTCTGAAGTTCAAGGCCCCTGCCAAAAAATGTCAGTAACATGAAATTTGCAAAGAAAGGCATTTCTGAAAGGTTCTGAAAACATCTGACAGGACACCGAACACCCGTGACCTGCTAGCCAAGCCGTAAAATGCTGGCATCAAAAATGAAAACAAAATGGCATTGTGTAATAACCAAAAAAATAAAAATACAAGTGTTAAAGCAAGAGTGAAAGTGAAACTAGAAAAGGCAACACATAAAACCTTAGAAAACAATAAGATCTTGAAAAACGAAAATAATCTTAGCTCAAGAAAGCATAGTATACACTGCTCAAAAGAATAAAGGGAACATTTAATCATTAGAGTCTAACACCAAATCAATGAAGCTTCAGGGATATCAATCTGTCCAGATAGGAAGCGCAAGCAATTGTGAATCAATGTCACCTGCTTTGGTGCAATTGAAAGTAACAACACGTGCACTGGAGAGGCAACAGCAAGAAAAACCCCAAAAACTGGATGGTTTTACAGATGGTGGCCATGGACAATTGGTCCCTCCTTATCCTTCCTGACTAATTCTTCCCAATTATTGCATTTTGATAGTGTCCTTATCACTACTGGTAGCATGAGGCAGTGCTTGTAGCCAATTCAGGTTGCACAGGAAATCTAGCTTCTCCAGTATGGCACCTTAATAGTGCCATAGCAAGAAGGTCTCAAGAGCATGGAGGATGTGGAAAAATAAAAATACAGGTCAATAACTTGTGCTTGACAAATCTGATGTACGTGACAGAACGCATGTTCTATGGTGTATGTGGTAGGAGTCATGCAGACCCTGCATGCTTACTTCTTGTTTCTGGGCGTCTGCATGGAAGGCCACAGGTGTGGACTCATCGAGCCCCAAACTAAGGAAACTAACAGATGTACTCTACCTTTAGATTTTTGATAATGCTGATTCAGGCTAATATTTTGAAATACTTGTGTAACTAAAGTCATAAGACAAGAAACCCTATAAAAAATCTGGAACACCAACCCCTCGGGGCAGACGAAGGGCAGGTGTCCTAGGACTGTGCTTCTCTGTCATTTAACATTTGCCTGGTGTGTATCAATAAAAGAATTTTACTAACTTTAATTATATCTCTCTGTCTTCAGTCACAAGAAACGACACTATAGAAAAAGTGTCCACAAGGAGATACCAGGAGACTTGGGCAGTTACACAAGGAGAGCTAGATAGGGTCATATACTGTATATAAGTGAAGGTCTGTGATATGGTTTACATATTTATAGCTAGAAATCTACAAAGGGAGACAAAAATGAATCACGTGTCTTAAAATAGTCTTTTATTGCTGAGCTTTGAACACCTACCAGGTGTCATCATCAGAGGAAAATGATTAAAAATACTGGAATCAAAGGCAATATATAGCAACTGAGGATAAAGGGAGTAGGTGTGTGTAAGAGAGGTAAAATAGTAAGGTGGGGTTTGTGACCCTGTAGTTAGGATATAGCGGGTTGGATAATGGATGGATGGATGGTTCGGAGGTTAGGGTGAAATATATATTATTTGTCTGTTATCGCTTTCAAATAAATCTCTTACTGACTCTGCACTTATGGGGTATATTGATAAGGGGGGTTAGACCCAGAATATAGTAGTCAGGTGGAAAACCTTCAGTGCAGAAATAATTGTCTGCAACTAAAGATCAGTAAAATCAAGGAACTGATTATTGAATTTCGACACCCAAAACAGCATCTACACCCAGTCACTATACAAGGAGTGAATGCAGAGATGGTGCACACCTAAAAGTACTTGGGGGTCCACATCAAGAACAGGATGGACTCTTCTCATAACACAGAAGACCTTTATAAGAAAGGGCAGAGCAAACACTTTTTACTTTGGAGACTGTTTTCCTTTTAAATTGGGTAGTAAAATCCTTTACGTGTCCAAATTTCCCCCTGGGGGCAAACAAAATTCTGTCATCATGTTCTATAATTCTGTCTTGGCCAGTGCAATTTTTTAAGCTGCCATTTGCTGATAACATTACTTTAAGGGAGGCCCATCCGATCATCAAGTTGATTAAGAAAGCAGGCTCAGTTATAAGAAACACAATGGAGGTAGTAGTGGAGGAGAGAATGAAAACAAAACTGAGTGCTATTATGAATAACGCTGAACATCGCTTCATTGACGTTACTGGGGCTCCTATATATTCATGGTATATGCCATTACAGTGCCTCACTGGGAATGGGACTGCAGATTTTACCTTTAAACAGTCAGAAGTTTTTAATTTTTTTTTCGTTAATCTGGCATATATTTAATAGGAAGGTTGCTGTTTGATTGGTTGTTGTTTTGTCAAAATATGTCTATTCATTTTTTGAAGCTATACACAGTTGTGCTTGAAATTTTGTGAAGCCTTTACAATTTTCTATATTTCTGCATAAATATAACCTAAAACATCATCAGATTTTCGCTGAAGTACTAAAAGTAGATAAAGAGAAACCAGTTAAACAAATGAGACAAAAATATTATACTTGGTCATTTATTTATTGAGGAAAATGATCGAATATTACATATTTGTGAGTGGCAAAAGTATGTGAACCTCACGGATTAGCAGTTAGTTTGAAGGTGAAATTCGAGTCCGGTGTTTTCAATCAATGGGATGCCAATCAGGTGTGAGTGGGCACCCTGTGTTATTTAAAGAACAGGATCTATCAAAGTCTGCTCTTCAAAACACATGTTTGTGAAAGTGTATCATGGCACAAACAAAGAAGATTTCTGAGGACCTCAGAAAAAGAGTTGTTGATGCTAATCAGGCTGGAAAAGGTTACAAAACCATCTCTAAAGAGTTTGGACTCCACCAATCCACAGTCAGACAGATTGTGTACAAATGGAGGAAATTCAAGACCCAAGGAGTGGTCGACCAACAAAGATCACTCCAAGAGCAAGGCGTGTAATAGTCGGCGAGATCACAAAGGACCCCAGGGTAACTTCTAAGCAACTGAAGGCTTCTCTCACATTGGCTAATGTTCATGTTCATGAGTCCACCATCAGGAGAACACTGAACAACAATGGTGTGCATGGCAGGGTTACAAGGAGAAAGCCACTGCTCTTCAAAAAAAAACATTGCTGCTCGTAACCAGAAGGCTATTAGAAGAATGTTTTGTGGACGGATGAGACCAAAATAGAACTTTTTGGTTTAAATGAAAAGCGTTATGTTTGTAGAAAGGAAAACACTGCATTCCAGCATAAGAACCTTATCCCATCTGTGAAACATGGTGGTGGTAGTATCATGGTTTGGGCCTGTTTTGCTGCATCTGGGCCAGGACGGCTTGCCTTCATTGATGGAACAATGAATTCTGAATTATATCAGAGAATTCTAAAGGAAAATGTCAGGACATCTGTCCATGAACTGAATCTCAAGAGAAGGTGGGTCATGCAGCAAGACAACGACCCTAAGCACACAAGTCGTTCTACCAAAGAATAGTTAAAGAAGAATAAAGTTAATGTTTTGGAATGGCCAAGTCAAAGTCCTGACCTTAATCCAATCGAAATGTTGTGGAAGGACTTGAAGCGAGCAGTTAATGTGAGGAAACCCACCAACATCCCAGAGTTGAAGCTGTTCTGTACGGAGGAATGGGCGAAAATTCCTCCAAGCCGGTGTGCAGGAATGAGCAAAAGTTACTGGAAACATTTAGTTGCAGTTATTGCTACAAAGGGGGGTCACACCAGATACTGAAAGCAAAGGTTCATATGCACAAATATTCACAAATACGTAATATTTGATCGTTTTCCTTAATAAATAAATGACCAAGTATAATATTTTTGTCTCATTTGTTTAACTGGTTTCTCTGTATCTACTTTTAGAACTTGAGTGAAAATCTGATGATGTTTTAGGTCATATTTATGCAGAAATATAGAAAATTCTAAAGGGTTCACAAACCTTCAAGCACAACTGTAAAGAAGCCACATTTTTTCCTTGGGGACAAATAAAGTTCTATCTATCTATCTATCTATCTATCTATCTATCTATCTATCTATCTATCTATCTATCTATCTATCTATCTACTGTAATGATTGACTGCCCCACCCAACTCCCCAAAAAATTTAATAAAATTAAATAAATAAGTGTGTGATCAATAACCTATTTGTCGGGGTACTTTTGCATTCATATTAGAATGCTTTTATGTCAATTACAGAAATCCCAGATGGTACATGAATTTTCACAAAAAATCATACCCAAGAAATTAAATAATAAAATCTATTAAAAATGAGGGCCCTGGGCTGTTGAAAAGCCGGTTGGTTATGCAGATCCTTTAACATGATTAGAATCTTCCTCAGACACAGCAATGTGTAGCAAACTTTCCCAAGAAAGTCAAGCAGCTTGAGTGAAAAAGTCCATTCAGAAATTTGCTAAGCTTACTTACCCCACTTGAAATTTTTAGTGTGCTGACCAGCCTAAGACACAATTGACGTGTTTACATTGTCACACATGTGCAACTGGGAGGCAACTAAAGGGCCTGAATAATAGCAGTTCCACTCCAGACCATGGGGTGGCGAGGTGCACTGACTTTCTCTCTCAATCCTCTGCAGACCATCCACAGGAAATCCCACACGGTTCTGGCACCATTGATGACTACATTTCGGGTTCTGCACCACTGATGATGTTACTTTCAGTCCCGATGACATCACTTCCAGGTCCGTTGCCATTGAGCTTGTTATTTCCGGTCCAGATGGCATCACTTCCAGTTCCGGTCCTGATGATACCACTTCCTGTCTAGGCCTTTAAACTATCATCTTTACAACCTTAAAATCAGTTCTGTTTTGGACTCAGACCTGTGAACAACTCACAAACGAATTACCCTTTTGCAACCAGGGCACAATATATGGGTGGCTGCTCCAAACCTTTTTCAATGTTTTTTATTGTGAAAACAAACACTTCAATAACCTGGGTATCACAGATGCCTGATTTCTAAAATGCCATGTAAATTCTTATTCCGATTAAACATACTGGGTTATTGGACTCTGAGATACCTGATTATCAGAGGCAGATGTTTCCATGAATAATTCAGTCATGTGGCCATTTAAAATGCACAACTGGATTACAGTTAAGGATTGTGCAGCCTGATATATCCATGGCACTATGTCAGCCTCCACACATATATGCTTCACATACGCTTTCAGCAGCCACAGGTTAAAGCAGCCATAAAAGAAAATGTTTGAGTGACCACATTATTTCTTCTTCTGGATGAAATAATCTGTCTCAATATTTCAGAGATTTCTATATATATATTGATATGAAAGTATGGTGCTAAGTTCAACACAATCTCGAGAGCAGTAGGGTAACACATTAAAAGTAATGTGCTTAAAGTAGTTTGATTACTTTATAAAGCAATGAGTAACCTAACACAATACTCATTTTATTGAAGTAAAATGTCTGCGTTAGTATTATTTCGGTAGCACTGGGTGTAGCCTAAAGCATGAAGCACACATATCATATTCTTCAACAGGTTTGACCACCCTAACCCACTTTCACCTCGGAGTACTGCACCCTCCACCCATCCTTCTGCTGATACCAGCATAGGTGAGACATCCCCACCCACAATTACAGCAGCCCAGGTGAGCAGAGAGCTGAGGAGACTTCGTGCCAGCAAAGCAGCGGGTCCAGATGGAGTATCGCCACGACTGCTGAAGCCCTGTGTATTAGAGCTGGTGAGTCCTCTACAGTACATCTTCAACCTGAGCCTGGAACAGGGGAGAATCCCAAGGCTTTGGAAAACATCTTGCATCACCGCAGTCCCAAAGGTCTCACGTCCTAGTGAGCTGAATGACTTCCGGCCTGTTGCTCTGACGTCACATGTGATGAAGACCATGGAGCAGCTGCTGCTTCACCACCTGAGGCCATAGGTCTGCCATGCCCTCAACCCTCTGCAGTTCGCATACCAGGAGAAGGTGGGAACAGAGGATGCCATCATCTATATGCTACACCGATCCCTCTCCTACTTGGACAGAGGCAGTGGTGCTGTAAGAATTATGTTTCTGGACTTCTCTAGCGCCTTCAACACCATCCAACCTCTGCTCCTTAGGGACAAACTGACAGAGATGGGAGTAGATTCACACCTTGTAGCATCGATCACGGACTATTTTACAGACAGACCTCAGTATGTGTGTCTCAGGAACTGCAGGTCTGACATTGTGGTTAGCAGCACAGGAGTGCCGCAGGGGACTGTACTTTCTCTGGTCCTGTTCAGCCAACATACATCGGACTTCCAATACAACTCGGAGTCTTGCCACGTGCAAAAGTTCTCTGACGACACTGCTATAATGGGCTGCATCAGGAGTGGGCAGGAGTGGGCAGGAGGAGGAGTATAGGAACCTAATCAAGGACTTTGTTAAATAGTGTGACTCAAGCCACTTACACCTGAACACCAGCAAAACCAAGGAGCTGGTGGTGGATTTTAGGAGGCCCAGGCCCCTCATGGACCCTGTGATCATCAGAGGTGACTGACTGTGTGCAGAGGGTGCAGACCTATAAATACCCGGGAGTGCAGCTGGATGATAAATTGGACTGGACTGCCAATACTGATGCTCTGTGCAAGAGAGGACAGAGCCGACTATACTTCATTAGAAGGCTGGCGTCCTTCAACATCTACAATAAGATGACTGCAGAAGTTCTATCAGACGGTTGTGGCGAGTGCCCTCTTCTACGCGGTGGTGTGCTGGGGAGGCAGCATAAAGAAGAGGGACGCCTCACGCCTGGACAAACTGGTGAGGAAGGCAGGCTCTATTGTAGGCACGGAGCTGGACAGTTTGACATCTGTGGCAGAGCGACGGGCGCTGAGCAGGCTCCTGTCAATCATGGAGAATCCACTGCATCCACTGAACAGGATCATCTCCAGACAGAGGAGCAGATTCAGCGACAGACTGCTGTCACCGTCCTGCTCCACTGACAGACTGAGGAGATCATTTCTCCCTCACTATGCGACTCTTCAATTCCACCTGGGGAGGTAAACGTTAACATTATTCAAAGTTATTGTCTGTTATACCTGCATTGTTATCGCTCTTTAATTTAATATTGTTTTTTATCAGTATGCTGCTGCTGGAGTATGTGAATTTCCCCTTGGGATTAATAAAGTATCTATCTATCTATCTATCTATCTATCTATCTATCTATCTATCTATCTATCTATCTATCTATCAGTATGCCAATCCTTTGCTGGGCTTGATCGCACAGCCAAGCAGAAAAGACTTTGCTGTGTGCAATCTGGTAACAGAAACCTTATAAATAAAGCGTCAGTTTGACTACACATTTGTAGAATACACAGAGTAATTATCAGAGGCGTCATGCTTATTTTCAGGTTTAACTCTATTTTGCGCAGTTTAGTGATGTTGGAACATTTTGCCAAAGGAGAACTCCAGAAATTATTTGTGATGTAAAGACAGATTATTAAGAAACCATGTTTCCACCTTATTCGGGTTATTCACCTTAACACAATTATGTATATTTTAAGTGCCAAACAGGAAGGATGGGTAACTCAGCCAGGAGCAGGAAAGGTATCTTACCCAGACAGGAGGCCCCTGGTGATTGGATGGGCATCCCAACCATGAAAGAGGAAGGTTTCTTTCCTGGATGGGACGCCCCAGCGGGATTTGTTTTTATACCTTTCCTGGCCAAGATGAAATAGAAAGACAGGGGAGGACTGTCTTTGGGGGCTGTTTATTTCCCCATTTTGCTAGGTGGCAGCTTCACTTTGGCAGAGCTTCCATTTCTACTCTCACAGGGCACCTTTGGACATGTAGACTCAGAGGTTATCCCTGTCGGATGTGTGGGTGCTGACAGTGGGAACTATAAGAAAGGCGCACACCGTGAACGAGGTTCCACCTACCCTGGAAGTGCTGCCAGAGTGTAGTCATTTGACACTGGAAGCACTTCCAGGTCCTTGGATAAAAGGAGCCATTCAACCTAATCCAGGTGAGCTGAGTCGGGAGGAGGTGGACAAAGCTTGTCTGTGGGAGAGACAGAGGATTTATTTTTGAGAAAGTCTGACTGTGGAGTTGAGGAGATTTTCGCAGTACTTGCCCCACTGACCCACAACGTCTCGAGTCGAAGTCAGAAGCGCACCATCCCCACCATATACAGTGTTGACACTGCACCATTTTCCTCTCCTGAGACGCCGGATGGTGGACCAGAATCTCCTCAAAGCTGTCCGGAAGTCGTTCTCCATGCCCTCCCCAAACTCCACCCACGCCCGAGTTTTTGCCTCACCAACCACCGAAGCCGCATTCCGCTTGGCCTGCCGGTACCTATTAGCAGCCTCCATTGTCTCACACGACAAAAGGGTCCTGTAGGACTCCTTCTTCAGCTTGACGGCATCCCTCGCTGCCAGTGTCCACCAACAGGTTCAGGGATTGCTGCCACAACAGGCACCGACCACCTTACAGGTGAAGAGAGGGGCGGAGCTGTCAACTGATCACCACCTGATGGTGAGTTGGCTTCGATGGTGGGGGAGGATGCCGGTCAGGCCTGGTAGGCTCAAACATATTGTGAGGGTCTGCTGGGAATGTCTGGCAGAGTCCCCTGTCAGAAGCAGCTTCAACTCCCACCTCCGGCAGAACTTTGACCACGTCCCTAGGGAGGTGGGGGACATTGAGTCCAAATGGGCCATGTTCTGTGCCTCTATTGTTGAGGCAGCTGACCGGAGCTGTGGCTGTAAAATAATAATAATAAAAATAAATAAATAAGTTGATACTTTTTAGTATGATTTCAGATTATAAGGATTACAAATAATGTAATTCTATCTTGAACTCTGAATGAGTATAAGCAGGCAAACACAGTGTTTAAATTTCACCCCATTTAGGTGTTTTAGTGTATAGATTGACATAGTTTTGGATATAGGCCACATGAAATGCTCCATTAACTCACAGAGAGTGAAAAAGGAAAAGTAGCAGAATCTGATAACAGCATTTTACTCAAATATGCATCCAGAGGGGACTGGGCGGTCTCTTGGTCTGGAATCCCTACAGATTTTTTTTTTTTTTTTTCTCCAGCTCTTGGAGTTTTTTTTTTTGTTTTTTCTGTCCACCCTGGCCATCGGACCTTACTTATTCTATGTTAATTAATGTTGACTTATGTTTATTTTTTATTGTGTCTTCTATTTTTCTATTCTTCATTTTGTAAAGCACTTTGAGCTACATTTTTTTTGTATGAAAATGTGCTATATAAATAAATGTTGATTGATTGATTGATTGATTGATTGATCCAGTGTCGCAGATGGCTGGGGGGTTTGACCCGACTGGGATGCCTTGGAGGACCGGAGGAGGGCTTACGCCTCCTCCAGACCATATGGGGGCGACCGCCCTGGTACCTTCGGGGGCCACAGGTACAGGGCTTTGAAGCTCAACCTTGTAGGGGCCCGTGGTCACCGCCAGAGGGTACCCCTATGCCTTTGGAGCCCTGGACCTCAGCACTTCCGCCACACCCTGAAGTGCTGGGGGAAAGATGAGCAGGGACACCCGGAGTGCTTCCGGGGATGCAGCCGGCACTTCCGCCTCACTGGGGCATGTTGGTGGGAGATTGCTGGAACACAACTGGAGCACATCCAGGTGCTTATAAAAGGGGCCGCCTCCCTTCATGTGATGACTTGAGTTGGGTGGAAGCAGGATGAGGTCTCTGGAGGAAGGCAAGGAGGCGGCCTGAAGGAAAGTGAAGGCATTGGACTGTGTGGCCAGGACTTTGGGGACTTTTGGGGTTTGAGCACTTTTGGCGCTTTTCCACTGCATAGTACGGCACAGCACGGGTCAGTACAGCTCACCTTGGTTCGGCTCAGTTCGGCTCGGTTTGCGTTTCGACTGCAGTTTAGTACCGCTTTAGAGTGGGCGGGATTATTCATGTGTCGTTATAGTTGCCCCGCCTCTACTGCCGTGACATTTTTTTTAACTTGTCCCTACACTGTTTGTAAGTCCGATGGTAGCCGTGTGCGCCCAAGAGCTTAGCGACCTCCTGAAAAACTTTTTCATTCCGCGTCGCCCCATCCAGCTCTCGCTGGATCCGCTCCTCGGCTACCAACGAGAGGAACGTCTGTACTTCCTCAATAGACCACGAAACAGCCATTAAGTTAAAACAAAAATGGTGCGTCCGAACCTTCGCTGGCTGTGCTAAAAATCTAGCGGGTCTGTTGTGTCTCGTGTCGCAAGTTCAGTGACGCAGTAATGACGATTTTCTCCGGCCAATCAGTGACCAGCAGAGTTTACACGTCACGTTTTGGTAACGGTTCGGCGCGCTTGGAACCTCGGCTGAGGTGGTACTAAAAAAAGGACCAGGTACCAGGTACTGTTCCCAGTGGAAAACCCCCCAAAAGTGAGCTGAACTGAACCGTGTCGTGCCGTACTATGCAGTGAAAAAGCGCCTTTTGTAAATATGGAACAGTTGTATAATAAACGTGTGTACGGTGATTTTAACGTGTCTGCCTGTCTGTGTCTGAGCCAAGCTCCACACCAGGTATGATATTATGCATGTGTCTCAAAGAAATAAATGAATGTTTATTAACTATAGCAAACTGTGAGCTGACATTTGCGAGATAGACATATGCGCACCGACAAAATAGCGCCGATTAAAACGTGCCGTCAAAATCGCGCCGACAAAATTGCGAAAGTTTCATTAAATATGAATTACTAGTTTAAAGCATATATAATAATGTTTATTTTAGAAGTCAATATTATGATACGCGGCATGCCATCAGCACGACACGCAGATAGTCCTTAAGATCACGCCCTGCATACGTAGGAAGAATTGCAGCAAGGGCGTCCCACTCTCTTGGCCTCTCTCGCGATTTTGTCGGCGTGCATTTGTCGAAAACCAGTTAGCGGGTTTATCGGCGCTCATTTGTCAGTCGCGGTTTTGTCGGGGCGCATATGTCTATTGCGCTTTTGTCGGTGAACCATAGCAAACTCCTTCTCTTATACAGTATATTGAATCCTCACCCTCCATCAATGCCGGTATTTGAGATTTATTCATTTCACAATTTCCTACAAGTGGAGGCCTACAGTCTTAAATGAATGGGGACATAGCTTAGTGCAGTGGTGCAGCTGTTAGCTACGCTGACTCACAGAACAAATATGGTGGGCTAGAATCATAAGCATCATAATACAGCCTCTGTCGAACTTGTAAGTTCCACCGAGGTCTGCTTGCATCGAATCAGTTCTCCTGTTTTCCTTCTACATTCCCAAAACAAGCTTATCAGGCTACTTGCAATCTCTGAACTGGGCCAGTATGAGTAGAGTTTCCAGATGTGCATCAAAAACTGAGAAAAGCGCTATATAAATGTAATGAATTATTATTAAAACATGAACATCTGGCCTCATGTCCTCCATCTAGCAAACAAAGCTAACAACTTGAAAAATGTCCAGCTTCTGCATGTTTATTGCACATGCAGACCCTTTGAGTGAAAATTCATTGCATCCTCCTTTGTCCTCTTTTCCTGCTCTCTGTGTTTTCCTTTGGCAAGTCAGGTATCTGGCAAACCTACTGCACTTCAGTACTGTAAACCTATCAGATCAGACCCACATACAAAGCTTTTAAAAAGGAAAATGTGCCCTTGTCGTTTGCTAAGGGTGGAGCACAATCAAAGCAGGTGTGTCAAATAGTAAAGTTATGGGAAGAGAAAAGGCCAAAAGGGACGGTAATTCAAAGCGGGAGACAGACGGTATAGAAAAAAGTGAAGCAAAGGACACTGTTTTGGTGAAAACTATACCTGACATTTTAATTATAAAAAAGAAACCAAAATAATGATTTCAACAACCCATAAATATTGCAGTTCAGGCTGACCATACAGACAGTCAGGTCAGAGAAAGGCTAATATTTCCGCTTCTAGCAGCAAAATGAAGTTCAAAGAAAACAGTTCACACATAAAATAAAAAGTGTAGATAATACACACAAAAAAGGGGGAAAAGGGAAACTTATGGTATTCTACTTGGGGATTTGGCATTTAAATAACATTTATTAGGTTTCTACATGTTATCTAACATAAAGGACAGAAAACTAAATATCATTAATGCCTATCTGCCTAACCGTTCATGTTTCTTTCTAGCTGTCTAGCTTCAATCTAAGGACTCTTCTATTGACAGGCACAGTAAAAATTACGGACATTACATTTTCTACAACTTGGTTGGTTAAACTGGATCTCCGTTGCCTTCCGTGGCCAGGGCATATGCTGTCTAGGTAAGGGTCTATGGTGCCCTCTAGTGTTAATGACGCTTTACTACAGCCCTCTGAATAGATCGCCATATTTTAAGTTTGTAAGAAATAAGTAACTGTGGTGGGCTGGCGCCCTGCCCGGGTTTGTTTCCTGCCTTGCGCCCTGTGTTGGCTGGTATTGGCTCCAGCAGACCCCCGTGACCCTGTAGTTAGGAGGTAGCGGGCTGGATAATGGATGGATGGAAGAAATAAGTAAAGACACTGAAGCTGTGGGTTTCTTTTCAAACTTTCGTTTCCTTTCTACTAAACATTTGTTTCCTTTTCCCCTAACTTCTCTCTTTTTTCTTACCAGACCTAACTAATACATTTACCTTTGTCCAAGTAAAAAGAAATCAGTTAAAAAATCAGAAAAAACTGAACTGAATTATATACAATAACAAAATTATTCGTTTATGTACTTTAAATGTATTAAATCAAACTATTAACCATATTATCTAAACTATATCTCTTACATTTTATTTTGTTTAGAAAAAGTTGTCCGACCAGACCGGAGCACAAAGAAATGTTTCTGTTTTGCGCATCAGCTGCGCCTGCAGTATCTGCACTATGCACAGCACAATCTGTGTGTAGTTTCATATATAGGGCAGACAGCGTGCCAGGTAGTGGACGCAACAATTACCAGTAAGATCTTGATGGCAGAAAATAAAAATGGAAGTTTCCCCGGATTTCTCTAAAGCTAACATGACCACCCTGGAACTGTTATCTTTCTTGCAATTTAAATGACATGTACATCCAGATACGTAGATGGGAATTGCAGCCTCCAGTCTCATAACTGTAGCTTCTGCAGAGAACAGCTTCTCGAAACTGAAGCTCATTAAAATTATTTGGGGAATACAACTTTATTTGCACGGTCTCTTTAAGAAGATCGAGGACCTGTTCGCTTCCTTTCGACGCTGTTTTGCTTTCAGTGTACGGACTTCACGGCTCCATCGCTTCAACCAATGCACATTAAAGATTTTACGCTACTTCGCACCTACAAGGTTATTTAAGACTGCTTCTTTCCCCGTTCTGCTGGTTCAACATCACAGTCTAATAAGCAAGTAAGTAAATAAGTAAAGTACAGCACATTGTTTTGTCGCAGTAATTTTAGTTCAGATGCTTCCGTTCTTTCTGTTTCGTTTTCGTTACATTAGCCGACGTTCTCAGACCCAGTGGCGTAGCTTGTGGGCAAGGGGGGCACATCTGTCCCCGGGCGCAGCGTCCAGGGGGCGCCAAATTGATGTTACGAAATTTTAGAATGAAACGTTTTCCATTCTTAAATGCACTAAAAAGTAATTAAAAAAAAACATTCGCATACTCAGTCCATCACTCCATCAGTATGAGGGTATCTTTTTCCTATGTTTTTTGTCTTATTGCGTGGCTATGCAGGTCTGGTCATTTTCAGCAGCAGACTTTTATAATAGAGGTAAGTAACCCTGTTTCTCAACTGTTAATTTTAAGTATAAGAACTCGTAATAACACATACTTTCAAGAAAGCTGTAGATAGATAGATAGATAGATAGATAGATACTTTATTAATCCCAAGGGGAAATTTACAAACGTAGAAACGTTTAATTTTTTTTGTTGTATATTTAAGATTTACACTGCAAAATGCATGTGTATTTGCACTAGATTTTTAAATAAATGTAAAAAGTACAGCATTGGAATGTGTTATGTTCATAATATTTCTAATAGCATAAAAACAGGTTACGACCAATAAACCATTTTAAATTGTAACAACTTAAAAAGCAGATTTACTTCAGTATAAAACAAGTAAATTACATCCAATCACTCTAAATGATTTGCCTCAACTTAAAATAATTAAGGTAATGATTCACACTTAAAAAGAATTTTATTGGTTCAGATTGAAAATATTATCTTATTGAACCCACAATTTTTAAGTTGAATGGAGGTTATACTTTTTTCAGTGCATTTAAAGGTCTCCGCAGTCTTTTTCCTCCCTATCTTTATTACCTTTTACAGACTTACACCCCTTCCCACATTCTCAGATCCTCAGCTGCGTCTTTACTTTCTGTGCCACACATTAAACTTTGTTCTTTGGGAGCCCGAGTTTTCTCTTACGGTGTTCCGCAACTCTGGAATTCTCTCTCTTCTCATATTTGTCAACTATTCTTAAAACACTCCTTTTCAAACTGGCATATCAAATATGATTTTATTATTTGTCAATGAATTTGTTGTAAGTTTCTTGCTTCTTTATTGCTGTATTGCTGTTCATTTTCTTTATCTGTTCCAATTTATATTTTATTGTTGTTTAGTTCCTTGTAAGGTGACATTGAGTGTTTAGAAAGGCACCCAATAAATAAAATGTATTATTATCATCATCACTGTAAGTAATTGATTGCATTTTTTCTTTCTGTTACAGAAGTTAACAGAAGTTAGTGCTGTCATGGAGCTGACTGAAGATTACAAGCAGAAAATTGTGGACCAAGTAATTGATTCATTAAAAGGTGGCATGAGCACTACTTTACAGCTCATGAGGGATATGCAAGCAGTTGACCGTGATCACATGAAAGGCAAGTCGCGGAAAATCAGAAAGTCCATTCTGAATGCAGAGAAACAATTCTCAAAGGCTGAATCGTCAGCCATGTGCCAAGTCAGAAAAGTTGATGACGAATGCTTAAACCTTATTTGTGAAAAGAATCAACTAGAAAATGAAGAAAAAGACAAAAAGGAGGTGTTATATTCATTGCAGAAGGACCTGGAACATTTAGAAGAGATGCTGAGAATTTCAAAAAAGAGTCTTAGTCAGGCACACAGTAGTCTGCAATCAGCTGAGCAAAGTGTTAATAAAGCCAGAAAGAGGGTGAGAGACAAGGAGCAAAACAGAAATATTGGCATTGGATTGATGTTTGTACCAATTGTTGGTACCGTTATTGGTGAGTATCTTATATTTCTCAAAACAGTTTTGGTCTGTGTTTGAACATGTTAGTAGTTAGGAAGTGCCATACAACCAGAAAATATATATATTTAATTTTCGGATCTACTAAACCCATTCTGGCTTAAAAGACTATTTTGCCTATCTCTGCAACTCTGGACAACTCCAATGAAGGGCTAGATGTAAAAAGAATCACAGAGAAGAGATAAAGTGTTAGCACTCCAAAGGATACCCAGTTTAATGCCCAGGTGGGTTGTCTAGGGGAGATAATGCCCTGAACACATGTCCTACCCCGGCTTCTTCCACTTCAGAGACGTCTTGGCAGGGTAAGGGTGCCAGATGTCCACCACTATATATGTGTGTGTGCAATTTATAGTGATGAGCAGAGGAAGCCCTATGAACCTTCTGCAGCTTCTTACCGACTGGGTTGAAAAATGATCTGAAGCTTCGAAAATAGTGATATCTGGTGGTTTGCAGAAATCATTACAGCCATGAGCTCAAGACACCCTGTGGAGGAATCCCACGTTCAAACCCATGAAGGTGTATATATTTTTAATAAGACTGGTGAACTAAAAATTTTAGAACACGTGGAGTGCTTATTTTGATCTTATGATAATGAAGTTGTTATTGAAATACTACAGTAAATGCACATTTTAGTATGGGTGACAATTTTAGACAGATAGATGTGAAAGGCACTATAAGATAGATAGATACTGTAGATATGAAAGTCACTATAGGATAGATAGATAGATTGATATATATGAAAGGCACTATAGGAGAGATAGATAGATAGATAGAAAGGTGCTACATGATAGATAGATAGATAGATAGATAGATAGATAGATAGATAGATAGATGAAAGGCACTATATGATAGATAGATAGATAGATAGATAGATAGAAAGGTGCTACATGATAGATAGATAGATAGATAGATAGATAGATGAAAGGCACAATAGATAGATAGATAGATAGATGAAAGGCACTATATGATAGATAGATAGATTGATAGATATGAAAGGCGCTATAGGAGAGATAGATAGATAGATAGATAGATAGATAGATAGATAGATAGTTTAATTTTTAAAATAACCTTTATTGTGAACAATAACAAGAAAAATATCATCATATCAATATAAACAATCAATGACAAGAAACAAATTCCAGAATAAACAGATGAGGCAAAGATCAGACCACCACCACTCCCCATTACACTCCTGCTACTCTGCACATTTATAAGCACATGTTATTGATGCCCACCAATGCTTTCTCTTGCCCACCACCGTGAAATCAGAAATTCATTTTAAGCTCCCTTACATCAACTGAGCAGAGCACTCCTTTAACCCCCCACACATTTTCAAACACCCCCATTCTATTCATCTGTGTATAAAAAGCAAATTCCATTCTTATTCTTGAATAAACATTCAACTTAAAAATCAAACAAATATCTGTAGGTTCTGAACCACATTGCTTATTATTTCGACTTTTTTAAAATGGCCAGATTTGCTTCACCTAATAGAATGTCGAACAGTTGCATCCTGCATTGTGTTTTCTTATTATATTTAATTCCAAAAATGAACAGGACTTCATTAAAAGTTCCAATCAAATTGGTACACAAAACTTCAAAGAGTCTGAAAAATACCCCCAGTCGATTACAATACAAAAAAAAATGAGAAATCGTTTCTTTTTGTCCACAGAAAATACAAGAATCATCTTTTGCTTCTTTAATAATTTATAAAAAAGAGTTGGTGGCAATGATCCCATGCCCAATACTCCACTGCAAGTCTGCAGTTGTTTTGTTGCTTGGCGGCTTGCAGAGCTCCCTCCACGCAGGCCCCCTGTCCCCTTCCACTTCCAGCTTCTCCCTCCATGGAGTGTCCAGCGCAGACACCAATGCAGTGAAGTGAATCACCTTGATGCAGTACTCCTAAAGCTCTCTCTTGGACAGAAAATCAAAGCCCACCACTGTACCTTTAGTGAACTGAACAACTGAATGGAGCTGAAGTAATGAGAGGTCCACAGCTGGGCAAACATCCAACTTATTACCATTGGAGCTGATGGAGTCACTGAGCAAGTGGTAATCTTTAGCTACGGAGAAGAGAAAGTGCTGAATTATCCTGACTGACTTTACTTTAAGAAGAGAGGCCAAAACTTCAGCATCAATGAATGACTTTGTAGTGGCATCAAAAATCTGTGCCAGTCTTAGTACCTGGTTCTTAATAAGAACTGAAACAAAACTGGCACTGTGCAAGAGGGGGCATGAAAAGCCAGAGTTAAAAATTAAAGGTTCATTTTGTAGCCACCCGGTTTTATTAAAAATCCTCTTAACCACCAAGTGACAAGTTAATAGGACACCTCTGTAAAATTTAGGCAACACAGAAATGTCCATTTTTTGTAAATTTATAACCAAAAGTGCTTCATCATAGACAGATAGATAGATAGATATGAAAGGCACTATATAATAGATAGATAAATAGATAGATAGATAGAACTTAATTTGTCCCAGGGGGAAATTTGGCTTTTTACAGAACCTCTTTAAATAAAAAAAAATACATTAATAGGTAGATAAATAAATAAACACACTTTGGTTAGAACACACACCAGAATGACAATAAAGCAAGAAATTTTAAAAGGACTGACTCTGCAGTCCCAGTCACAGTGAGGCGCTATTCTGACATATTGCTGTTGGTGTAATGGAGGCCTAGTCACATTTCTTGACACAATTCTGCTGAATAATTTGTAAGCTGAAGTCCTCAGTGTTAGTGTGTCATAGTGTGAGGATATGCAGCATTGTTCTTAATGGCACTCACTTTGTCTTCACTACAACCATCCATCCATTATCCAACCCGGTGAATCCGAACACAGGGTCACGGGGGTCTGCTGGAGCCAATCCCAGGGCACAAGGCAGGAACCAATCCTGGTCAGGGTGCCAACCCACCGCAGGACACACACAAACACACCCACTAGGGCCAATTTAGAATCGCCAATCCACCTAACCTGCATGTCTTTGGACTGTGGGAGGAAGACACGGGGAGAACATGCAAACTCCACGCAGGGAGGACCCGGGAAGCGAACCCGGGTCTCCTAACTGCTACCACTGCGCAACCGTGCCGCCCCTTCACTACAACCTTTGCTGTGTATATATACAGTATATATATATATACAGTGGTGCTTGAAAGTTTGTGAACCCTTTAGAATGTTCTATATTTCTGCATAAATATGACCTAAAACATCATCAGATTTTCACTGAAGTCCTAAAAGTAGACAGAGAGAAACCAGTTAAAGAAATGAGACAAAAATATTATACTTGGTCATTTATTTATTGAGGAAAATGATCGAATATTACATATTTGTGAGTGGCAAAATATGTGAACCTCTAGGATGATCAGTTAGTTTGAAGGTGAAATCAGAGTCCGGTGTTTTCAATCAATGGGATGTCAATCAGGTGCGAGTGGGCACCCTGTGTTATTTAAAGAACAGGATCTATCAAAGTCTGCTCTTCACAACATATGTTTATGGAAGTGTATCATGGCACAAACAGGAGATTTCTGAGGACCTCAGAAAAAGAGTTGTTGATGCTCATCAGGCTGGAAAAGGTTACCAAACCATCTCTAAAGAGTCTGGACTTCAACAATCCACAGTCAGACAGATTGTGTACAAATGGAGGAAATTCAAGACTATTGGTACCCTCCCCAGGAGTGGTCGACCAACAAGATCACTCCAAGAGCAAGGCGTGTAATAGTCGGCGAGGTCACAAAGGACCCCAGGGTAACTTCTAAGCAACTGAAGGCCTCTCTCACATTGGCTAATGTTCATGTTCATGAGTCCACCATCAGGACACTGAACAACAACGGTGTGCATGGCAGGGTTGCAAGGAAGAAGGCACTACTCTCCAAAAAACAACATTGCTGCTCATCTGCAGTTTGCTAAAGATCATGTGGACAAACCAGAAGGCTACTGGAAGAATGTTTTGTGGACGGATGAGACCAAAATAGAACTTTTTGGTATAAATGAAAAGCGTTATGTTTGGAGAAAGGAAAACACTGCATTCCAGCATAAGAACCTTAACCCATCTGTGAAACATGGTGGTGGTAGTATCATGGTTTGGGCCTGTTTTGCTGCATCTGGGCCAGGACGGCTTGTCTTCATTGATGGAACAATTAATTCTGAATTATATCAGAGAATTCTAAAGGAAAATGTCAGGACATCTGTCCATGAACTGAATCTCAAGAGAAGGTGGGTCATGCAGCAAGACAACGACCCTAAGCACACAAGTCGTTCTACCAAAGAATGGTTAAAGAAGAATAAAGTTAATTTATTTGGAATGGCCAAGTCAAAGTCCTGACCTTAATCCAATCGAAATGTTGTGGAAGTTACCTGAAGCGAGCAGTTCATGTGAGGAAACCCACCAACATCCCAGAGTTGAAGCTATTCTGTATGGAGGAATGGTACTAAAATTCCCCAAGCCCATGTGCAGGAATGAGCAAAAGTTACCGGAAACGTTTAGTTGAAGTTATTGCTGCAAAGGGGGGATCACACCAGATACTGAAAGCAAAGGTTCACATACTTTTGCCACTCACAAATATGTAATATTTGATCATTTTCCTCAATAAATAAATGACCAAGTATAATATATTGTTTAACTGGTTTCTCTTTATCTACTTTTAGGACTTGAGTGAAAATCTGATGATGTTTTAGGTCATATTAATGCAGAAATATAGAAAATTCTAAAGGGTTCACAAACTTTGAAGCACAACTGTGTATATATATATATATATAAGATTTATATTTTATTTGTTCCAAATGATACATTACATAAAATGACAATCAAACTTAAGTCTCAGTGAAATAAATTCAATACATTTTCATACAGAAAAAAAATGTAACAACTTTTTTGTACATTAATTTTCAGGAGCAGCAATGATTATTGCTGCTGAGAATGCAAAAAACGATGCTGAGTATGCCGCCAGAGTTGCACAGGATAATGTAGATAGTTGTAAAAGCAATATCGCTACGAATGAAGGAAACATCCAGGATTACACAAAAAAAGTGGACAGCCAGAGAAATGACATTGATTCAATCAACAGATGTCTGCGGGACATTTCAAGCAAGCTGGAGAGCCTCTCGCGGATGCGCCTGGAGATGGGCGAGGTTCAGAAGAAGCTAAAGGACGCCACCTTTTTCCTGAGCACCTTGGCTGGAAAGATGCAGGCAGCCAAATTCCAAACAAAAACTTTAATTTTCTTTGACCCGTTAATTAATATTTTAGATGACATTGCCCAGTATCTGTGCAGGCAAAAGTACCTGGAACTCTTCCAGCAGCATATCGAGCCAATGATCAAGCAGCTGAAAAATGAGAATACCCGTCTGAAAAGCATCTGCAAGAATGACAATGATGCTATCCAATTTTATTAAGCAAAAATATATTGATTAGATGTAAAGCATGTTTTATATTTGATATAATGTTTTTTAACTGTAATACTAATGTGACTGTAAAGCAAAATAGTTGTAAAAAAAAACTTGCAGGATAAGCTTCTTTTTAAATCATGTACTGCTTGAATGCATATTTAAAAAAAATAGTGTTATTTATACATCCCTTTTGTTGTAGATGGAGTTTTAAAATGTTTGAATATGTCAATGTGACAGGTGGGACCTAATT
>JANRMT010062817.1:12173673-12210435 GCA_026402145.1 Polypterus bichir lapradei | reverse complement strand
AGAATAAGAAATCAGGAAGGGGGCAAATAGTTTTTCACACCACTGTAGATGGACTAACAACAGGATGTGACTGACACATCATTGAAATACAGTATGTAATGAAAAAAGATGTTCTGTTCACTTCATTGTCCCACAGTCTAGAGTCACTAAAATGCTGAACACCTAAACAGTTTGTGCAGGATTATGTATGGTTGAATCTTGCAAAAACTTTAAGCCAATTTCAACGTAAAGTCTGTGTTTTATAAATCCCAGGTTTTATGTAGGAAATGGTTTACACACGTTTCCAAGGATAAGTAAGTTTTATACATGTAGCACCAAGGCTAATGTGCTCTGACGAGGGGAATTAAAGATAAAATTGTTCGGCCACAATAACAGTAGAAATGTTTTGTACAAAATGAAGACAGTATTTCAGGAGAAGAACCTCACATTAACTGTGAAGCATGTGGTGGTGGAAGTGCAATAGTTTAGGTTTGCATTGCTACCTCAGGGCCTGGGAAGTTTACATTCATTGAGTTAACTATGAAGTCTGCATCATATCAAAGTGCTTGAGAAGAACGAAGAAATCTGTCCAAAAGTTGAATTTGAACCAGAAATGGACCTTGAAATACAATAATGATCCAATCCAAATTAGAAAATTCGTCAAGTAATGGTTCAAAAAGAAGTAATGGAGGGTAATGGGTTGGCTAGTCAAAGCCCTGATTTTAATCCCACTGAAATGTTATGGGCAGATTTGAAATGGATAGTACATGCAAGAAAGCCCCAAATATCTTGCAAGTGAAGGAAGTTTGCATGGAAGAGTGGTCAAGAAGTTTACAGAGCTGACGTCACAGACCGATGGGCTCTTGTGTAAAACACAGAGAAGAAGTCATTTCTGCTGAAGGGGCCAATACCAGCTTTAGAGGCCAAAAGTGGATTTACTCCCATCCACACCCACTAGACCATTACAACTATTGATATTATGATTGGATAAAATTATTTAAAAAGCAATTTTTCCTTTTGTTTCTATTCAGGTATATCACCTTTATCTGTAGGCACTGTTTGAATGAAGATATACAATTTGAGATATGAATTGGAGTGAAAATGGTGGCACTCCAGAACCAAGTTGGTTCGCTCTGTATCTCTTTGTTTTTTCTCAACCAGATGGTCAGTCAGTCATTATCCATCCATCCATTATCCAACCTGCTATATCCTAACACAAGGTCAGTCAGCACATAAAACAGTAAATCAAGTGGGTCAAAAGTTTGCATGTGATTAACTGAAATACGAATCTTAAAAGTAAAACCCAGTCTGGTGATATTATTGCACTTCTGATCTGGGCAGTTCCAAAAATCCGGGGTATTGCAAAATATATCTATCCATCCTGTTATATCCTAACACACAGTCACAGGGGTCTGCTAGAGCCAATCCCATCCAACACAGGAACAAATCCCAGGCAGGGAGCCAGCCCACCGCAGGGCACACACAACAAGCACAATTTAGGATTGCCAATGCACCTAACCTGCATGTCTTTGGGAGGAAACCCACGCAGACAACATGCAAACTCCATACAGGGAGGACCCAGGAAGCAAACCCGGGTCTCCTTACTCCAAGGCAGCAGCACTACCCACTGCACCACCTTATCCAGAGTTATTTTAGTTTAGTTTTCCCACTTAAAGTGCCCTTCTGGGTCTGATATTATCTTTACAGCTACAAATAGGATTGCTCTGTGAATCTGAATACCTACTCCTGGGTATTCTTATTAAAATTAGACTAAGACGTTTAACCAGTCTAATTTCAACTGAAACTTTAAACACTATATATGACCATGGGGAACTTCTCATGTTTGTGATTTTCATCCCATTAATATTTCAATTTACAAACATTAATGTATTGTAACTACCCAATCAGTCACAACAGTGGTAGCAGCTGTGGAAGTGAAAAGCCCATCCCTGGAGCTGGAAGTCCATAATGGTTTGGATTGGGTGATCCATTATTCACATTAGACACCTGACACACCATCTCTATTGATCAACAATTACTGCCATTTAAATTGGTATGGCCAGTGATGATTGCTTGATTTCTTTAGTACACTCAGCACCATCCAGTTAAGGGGGTTATCTCAGAGATATGTAGGTCGATGAGCCTGGAAAATGAACAGACGGCAGATTGTGGACCTCGAGAACAGTATCTCCCATATGGATGTAATTAACAATGGAGCACCTCAAGGAATGGTCTTGTCTCCTTTTCTCTTCACTCTGTACACCTTCAACTATAAATATAACACCAGCTCATGTCATAATTCTCAGATGATTCTGCACTAATGGGGTGAATTGACAAGAGGATGAGACTGAGTATAGGAGTCAGGTGGAGAACATCGCATCTTGGTGCAAAGACAATTGCTTGCAAATTAACATCAGTAAATTCAAGGAGCTAGTTACTGATGTTTGCCACACCAATGAGCCTCTATATCCAGTCATTATTCAGGGAGTACATGAAGATGGATGATCTGCTAGAATTAATAACAGTTTGGACCGGTCTCATAACACAGAGGAACTAGAGAAGAAGGTGCAAAGCAGACATTTTTCGTGAGACTGTGCTCTTTTATTTTGGATAGTTAAATCCTTTACATATTCTACAACTCTGTGATGGCCAGTGCAGTGTCCTACAGTGTGCTGTGCTTGACCGGTAACATCACTTCAAAAGAGACCCACCAAATTAACAAGTTAACTAAAAATTCTGGCTTATTCTGGTATTTATTTTATGTCATGCTATCTCAACCCCTTAGAGCAGGGGTCCTCAATCACAGTCCTGGAGGGCCGCAGTGGCTGCAGGTTTTTGCTCCAACCCAAATGCTTAATAAGAAGCACTTATTGCTCAAGTAACACTTCTGCTTCACTTTAGTTGTCTCACTCGTTACGATTTTGAACCCATATTGCTTATTTTAGTCTTAAACAGTCATATTCTTGGTTTTTAATTGCTCCTAATTAGCAATAACATGCAAATGACAAAAGAGACCAGCATTTCTCCATTTAGCTTGTTACCATTTACACCTGTGTGTTCATCATGCACTATTGGGTTTAATTAAATACTTGGAAGGAAATTGAACAGGAAAAAGTGAAGGACTGAGAATTACTCCTCCGTTTTAGCCTTCAAATCATTTGGATGGTATCCTTAGAAAAGGGAAGAAAATCCAGGATATAAGAATTACCTGACATAGCAGAGTGAAAACACTAACAAGTCATGAAATTAAATTATTGGTAATAATTGCTTTCTGATTAAGCAATCGGGCTAGAACAAAAACCTGCTGCCACTGCGGCCCTCCAGGACTGTGATTGAGGACCCCTGCCTTAGAGGTACTGTAGTAGTGAAGACGAGAATGAAATCCAAAGTGACTGCCATGATGAACAATGCTGCCCATCCTCTCTCTGACACTCAAACACTGCGTTCTGTCAACAAAGTAATTATTAAGCAGAAGAATGGCATACAAATGGCAAAGTGCCTTTAATAATACCTCACCATGACGGCTCTTTAAATCTTTATCTAAGTCGGATGTTTTGTTTCTTTTTAGAAATATCAATGCGTATTGCAGGAGGTGAAAGGGGAGGTATGGGGCTGTCAAAATAAAATATTTGTTTTTTATAAAAGTGTTAATTTTCTTCTGGGGACAAATAATATCTAGTCACTAGGCTGACCCACCTTTTAAGGTGACCGACTTTTAAGTTGACCACTTGTTAAGGCAATTCAATATGTAGATCAATTTGATATTTTATACAAACTCATTAATTTGGTTATATTGCATTTGAGCGGTATTACTTTAATACTCGTAGTTTCTGTTATTTTTGTGATGAAATTTAAACTTTTTTTCTATATTGAGGTCGCCCTTTTGAACCCCCCTGATATTTACTACGTGGTGAGGCATTTGTACTCCATCAACATTAATTATTTCCAGAGACATAATTTTGTCTATTTTTCCAACGCATCGCGCACAAAAGCAAGGGAACGATGGGAGCACCAGAACTCTGCTCACATCATGTCGCTTCGTACCGCAAGCTGCAAGTAGTAATTCTGTGATAAGCGGAATACCGCTACGCTTTCCACTCACGGGACGGAAGGACAATCCCGCTTTTATATAGTAAGAAAGAAGAAGAAGATATCGCACAGTCTGGAGTAGAAAATCATCTTTTACCTGGAAAAACGAAACTACAAATCTCATCGTGCATTGCAAAATGGACGGGGCGTGTGTGAAACTCCGTGCCTGCGTAGCACTCACGGGACGGAAGGACAATCCCGACCGCTTTTATATAGAAGGATTGGCTTACAGCATTTGAATATCAAACATGACACCAAACTTCAGAGCATTTCATTCCATTATTACCTGACCCTAAGTGTGGTTTTGCAGATCTCTGACTTTTCTCCACAACTTACATCCCAAGCCTCTTATTTTCCTCCAGCTCAGCAACTTCTTTTGGAAGGTAAGAATGGATACCAATTAACAAGATGTAATACTCTTGTGAAGATATTGCTCAGCAACTTGTTTCATATTATTAGAACCAAACAAAGGACTTCATCACAGCTGGCACAGTACAGTATAAAGGCTTCATATATAGGTGATGCACAGGGAAAAAAGAAAAAATACTGCATTTAGACATTACAGTCTTCATTTAGGGTTTCAGTGCATGAAGAGCCGAGTGAAATGAAAGTGATGGGGTTTTAAAATAAGAAGTCTACAATGTAGGTTTGTAATACATTTATTTTGTTTTATAGCTGCACTTTCAACACAGATTAAAAAAATGCAAAATGCTTAACATTTGATTAATGTTTGCTTGCTTAAAAAAACTGAATAGAATCACTGACAACGGCAGAGATCTCTCTAAGGCGGGCGTTCTCCTCTTTCAGTTGCTTGATCATTGGCTCAACATCCTGCTGGAAGAGCTCCAGGTACTTTTGCTTGAACAGATACTGGGAGATGTCATCTATAATGTTAATTAATGGATCAAAGAAAATGACGATCCTGGTTTGCACCTCCGCTGCCTGCATTTTTCCTGCCAGTGTGGTCAAGAAGAAGGTGGCATCCTTCAACTTCTTCTGAATGTCAGCCATCCCTTGCCTCATTCGAGACAGATTCTCTAATTTGGTGGAAATTTCCTGCAAGCGTCTGTTGATTGATTCAATATCATTTCTCTGGGTGTTTACTTCATGTGTAAAATCCAAGATTTCTCCTTCATAGGTATCGACTTGCATACTCCAACTTTCTACATTTTCTTGTGCGACTCCTGCAGCATACTGGGCATCTTCCATGGCCTGCTGACAAACACCAATCATTGTACCTCCTGCAAAATAAGAGCGGACAAATATAGTTAAACTTCACTTTGAAAAAAGGAATTACATAAGATAAACATACATGAGCATCTTGTGTTGCAGGAAAACAACAGGATAAATATATATCAGACAGTCGATGTGACTTGCTGCTCTAGAATTTGACATGTCACATTCAAAGCCTGGGTGTGACGGTGATGCAGGGGTAGTACTGCTGCCTCGCAATGAGACAAGGCTCCTCCCTGCGTGGAGTTTGCATGTTCTCCCTGTTTCAGCATGTGTTTCCTTCGGATACTCTGGTTCCCTCCCACAGTCCAAAGACATGCAGGTTAGGTGCATTGGCGATCCTGAATTAGGCCTAGTGTGTGCTTGGTGTGTGTGTGTGTGTGCCCTGCGGTGGGCTGGCACCCTGCCCGGGGATTGTTCCTGCCTTTTGCCCTGTGTTGGCTGAGATTGGCTCCAGCAGATCCCCATAGACCCTGTAGTTAGGATTTAGCGGGTTGGAAAATGACTGACTGAGTGACTCTGGTTTCCTCCCACAGTCCAAAGAAATGCAGGTTAGATGGATTGGTGATCCTAAAGTGGCCCTAGTGTGTGGTTGAGGAGTGTGTCTGTCTGTGTGTTTACCCTATAATGGACTGATGCCCTGTTCAGGGTTTGTTCCTGCCTTGCACACTGTGCTGGCTGGGATAGACTCCAGCACCCTCACCTCACCCATGACCCTGTTCAGGACTAAGCAGGTTAGAAAATGACTGACTGACTGACTTCAATTCAAAACCACACTGTAATAACACTAGCATTACCTACAACGTAAGAAGAGAACCTGCGCCCAAATACCCTTGTCACAGAATTTTTGATTTCAAGATAATCCAAACACACAATTACATTTTCCACATAAAATACTTCCATTCAACAAACACAACACAATGACAAAGCAACAGTTCTGCAGGGATTTGTCCCAAATTAGGGGTTGTAAAAATGACTACTCCCCTGTGTTGAAGACCCCAATCCTTTCCCCAAAACATGCATCCAACCCACTATATCCTAACTACAGGGTCATAGGGGTTTCCTGGAGCCAATCCCAGCCAACACAGAGCGCAAGGGAGGAAACAAACCCCGAGCAGGGCACATACACACACACCAAGGACAATTTGAGGATTGCCAATCCACCTAACCTGCATGTCTTTGGACTGTGGGAGGAAACCGGAGCACCCGGAGGAAACACGGGGAGAACATGCAAACTCCACACAGGGAGGACCCAGGAAGTGAACCCGGGTCTCCTAACTGCGAGGCAGCAGCGCTACCCACTGCGCCACCGTGCCACCCTCTCCAAATGATATACTAAAATTTCAGATTTGAGAAACTAGAATTTACCTTCAAGGTTCCAAAAACATCCAAAATGTCTCTCAAAACAAAATTATATTAATAACTGATTCCAACAATTGTTGTTATTTACTAGAGCGTGTCTAAACTACTGTTAATTTTATTTTGTGCAAAACTGTGAAAAAAGTGCATCAAACCACCTGCACAACTTTCCTCATGATGTTACTGTCTTGATCACCCCCTCTGGCAAAAGGGGTCTTACTATAATGCTGTATTCATGCTGTAAGTTTAAAGAAAATATTTGTAACATTGCAACTACCCACTTCCTTCAGTTTTTCAAAATTTACTTTTGAGTTTTTACTTTGATTTGAGAAACAAAGATACTGCTGATTTGCCACGAGATTCTCAGATCAGATCAGGTTGGGTAACATGCACTTGTACAATGTGTTCCTGTGCCCACCACACAACAAAACAGCTGAGGATCCTGTTTGGCAACCCCCAAGAAACAGACATGGTCCAATCCCACTCATCAGAAATGACTGTCTATCTGCCTGCAAAGATATCGAGTGCGCCACACACCCCTTCCCAGCGACCTCATGACCCCCCTCCATGCTCTCCCAATCCGTCTACTGACTTCATAGGAAGAATCACTGCCAAGGTAAGAAAAAACCTCTCGATGTGGTCAACTAGAAAGAAAACTCTTTCAACAATTTCACCTTTTGAAATGGCGTTTAGATGTAGTTTCCCTACTGGCAATCTCTCATTTATTAAGGCCTTTTTATATGGTATGTGATATGTGTTCTATGGACATTATTTTCTCAAAAAGAAAATAATGCTCATAGAACACATTCCAGTAAAAAGACTAGAAGAAAGTATTTAAGAAACACAAAAGGAGAAACCACTCAAAAGGAGAAGGAAATAGCAAATGAACTAAACGAATATTTCTCACAAGTATTTGTAAAGGAAGAAACATATGGAGTGCCACATACACATGTAAAAACAGACTCCAAGTTCATGGGTTTTAAAATATAAGAGTCAAATATGCTTCAAGCCATTAATACATTGAAAACTAACAAAACCTGATGGAAATTTTTAATTTCTTCTAATGCAATTTGTAGATGTCATTTATAAACCCTTACCAGTAAACCCACTATTCTGTAAAGAATCAGAAATCTAAGAATGGCAATCACTTTCTGTTCCGTCTGATCTTTGGAGGGATGACAAATCATGGAGGGTGGGAGCGTCCTGGGAAAGTTTTCATTTAATTAAATAAATATATTTGTACTAAAATTAACCAATTTATTAAAACTAAAATTTAAATTTAATTGTTATATCATTTAAGTCCAAAATGCCTGTGAGTTGCTGCACTCATAAGTAAAAAAAAATATCGGAGTGCAAAGGTTTAAATGAAGTAATTTGGAAACAAAAAATTCATAAAATGGTAAATTCAACATAGTTAATCAAAAATTTCCTTATAAACAACATTTTTGGTAAAGATTGTTTGCTGTCCTTGAATCAGCTCTGCCTGGTATGGAGTAGTTAAAACTTTCACTTTAACGTCACACGAACGCCGGACACTTGAAAAGGCAACATAAAGTTGTCCATGTCCAAATACAGGCTCAGATAGGTAAATCCCTACAGGTTGTGTTGTGTTGTTTAGGCACCACCTACTGACTCTGGGAAACCGCTGGGTTTGACTTTGGGAAGCCACTGGGTTTGACTCTGGGGCGTCACTGGGTTTGACTCTGGGGTGCTGAGGCCCTGTGCGCATGCGCTTTCGGCGCCACCTGGTTCCCTGATGGTGACGGTGGCGGATTCGCGTGCTGAAGTGACCATGGTGGCGGATCCCAGCTTGGAGATCTACATTACTAAACGAAGGTTGTATTGTGCGCGGTCGTGTTCGGGCGGTGGTTGTATTGTACACGGCTTGCTTCTGGCATCTGGCATCCGTGCATATATACAACCTTCGTTTAGTAATATAGATTAGGCATATTTGAGCAGTTACTTGACAAAGGAGAAGTACTTGATAGCTTGAAAGTTGCAAATTGGAATTCATTCTTCAAGACAGGAGACAAAATGGATCTTGGTAATTACAAATCAATAATTTTTACTTCTGCACCATGCAAAATTACGGAAACTATAGTAATAAATTAAATTAGAAAACTACCTATAGGAAAATAACAGCCCTAAGATTGATTGGCACCCCAATCAGACTTTATTCATGCCTTGCATTCACAAGTTCAGGGATGCATTAAACTCTTAATAACCAGTTGACTAGAAGGTGAATGGATGTTAGAAATATGCTCAAGAACCACTGAAAATACAAAGCAGGACTCAAAACAAATATTAGAAATTACATAATTGAGCCCCACATAAGAGATGTAAACTTAACCAAAAATAAATTTTAGGTCATTGCCAATCACGAGATGTGGCACTAGAGAAATATCAGACATCAGGAATGGCTGGAGTGTGCTTTACAACATTTTTCATCTTGAATTATTGTCTTTAAATTGTTTAATGACACTTCTTACATCAAAATGTGAAAGTAGAACCACTGTTTGAAGATTTGAGATACCTACCAATGATAGGACCAATGATTGGTATAAACAACAATCCAATGCCAATATTTCTTTTAGTTTCCTCTTCTCTTGCTCGCTGCCTGGCTTGTTCAACATTTGCCTCGGCAGATGACAGATTTCTGTTTGCCTGATAGAGACTATCTCTTGAAACTCTCAGCATCTCTTCAGAATTTTCCAGGTTCTTCTGCACTGTAAATAATGTATCCTTTTTGTCCTTTTCCTCAGTTTCTAGTTGATTCTTATCACAAGTAAGGCTTAGGCATTTGTCATCAACTTTTGTGAGTTGACACTTTGCAGAATCTTCAGCCTGTGAAAGGCTTTCCTTGGCCTCCAGAATGGATTTTCTAATTTTCCAGGCGTCATTTTCCATGTTGTTTTGGTCAACTGCTTGCATATCTCTTGCAAGCTGCACAGTTGTGCAAATACCATCTTTCAGGAATTCAATTACTTCGGTCACAAATTTCCTTTTGTATTCTTCACTGTGCTCAATCACAGCCATTATTTGTTTACTGCAATAGAAAAAGCAACAATTCATTTATCACATTTGATTGGCTCTGTTTAGAACCATTGTTTGACAAAGAACAATTTGATTGTAATAAGGGTTCTCTGCATGTGAAATGTATTCTCAGAACTTTGAAAAAGTTTCAAAAATGTACAGAAAACATAAATCTGTAATGTATAGTACACTATCTAGCAGGATACAACAAATCAGGAAAACCTGAACTTGGTCTGCGTTATTGTATGCAGAAAGAGTCCTTTCAAAATCGGAAACCCAAGAGAGTTTTATAAATCTATTCATGGTTATAATTGGAGCAGGTTATGGACCTAAATAAAGGTTCTTCTTCACGTCGATGGTTCTTACTGGAACAGAAAATGGTTCCTCTATGGCAGGGGTATTCAACTAAAATCTAAAGAAGTCCAATTAGAGAAAATGTCTTGAAGCAATGGTCCGGAAGATCATGTTGTCTATTTAGTATCATATATATTTAAGTAGCCTAGTAGTTGTATCAGCATCTGCATGTAATCAATACCAGACTTTCAAATCAAATGAGTTCAGTACAATTCAAAAGCTTTTTGACAATATTTATTTGACACAAGCAGAAGCAGAGAGCGGATCAGCGAGCGGAAGCAGAGAGCAGAGCAGCGGCGTCTCCCACAGGCATGTAGCCCTTCGCAAGCACCCGAGCAAGTTCATCTGAGGTAAAGCCGGCAGCTGACCAGTAGAAATAACCGGCAGTAAAAAATTAAAGTCGATCGCTCAGCGGGTGGTGGAAACTTAAAGCGACGGTGATTCAGCTGAACACGGAAAGCGCCGAAGCACCTATAAAAACGGCAAAGATGACTTCAATACTCAATGTAAGTTCTATCTGCTCTCTGCCCGTCGAGGGCGCGTTTATATGTTGTGTGTCCTGCAGTATGTACAGCTCAGGTTTTCCGGCCGACAGTAAAGATAGCTTCACCTGCCAAAAATGTTTAGTTAATTTAGAGTTGGTCGGGAAAATACGTGAATTGGAGGACCGCGTTAGGAATCTGATAGCGATTAGGCAAACCGAAAATTGGATCGACTCGGTTTGTTTAGACAATTCGGCTACTTCTGATTCGGCCTTAGTCTCTCCAGGTCCCACTGTAGTCAGTGCGCGGCCGAAATCAGCAGCACCAATTCTGCCACAGGGCGAGTGGGTAACAGTAAGACGGGGGTCTAAGAATCCAAAATTTAGTCCCCCAGCACCCAGGTCACCAATTCGGACCCAGAACAGGTTCTCAGCTCTCCGCAGCGCGCCTGTGGAATCTGAGAATAAGAAAGTGCTCATAATTGGCGATTCCATAGTGCGGAATGTTAGAATTCCAAACTATGTTAAACCAGCAGTTAATGTTAAGTGCCTCGCAGGGGTCAAGATTTCTGGCATAGAGGCCGCATTGGACCGTGTCGCCGACGATGAAGTATCTACCTTATTGCTGCATGTCGGAACTAATGATATTTATTTACAGCAATCTGAGGTATTAAAGCGGAACTTCATCTCTCTATGCACCAAAGCTAAAACAAAATGTCGGAATTTAATTGTATCTGGTCCCTTACCAAGATTATATAGAGGGGATGTGATTTATAGCAGATTGCATTTCTTTCACTGCTGGCTAGAAACCTGGTGTGCAAATAAAAGCATAGCATTTGTGAACAATTGGGATGATTTTTGGGAAAGGCCTGGATTTTTCAGAAGAGATGGTCTTCATCCTAACTGGAGGGGATCTTATGTATTATCCCAAAATATGGCAGCAAAACTGCCTGGTTGACTGATTAGAGCACCATCCAGGCCGCAGTCGTGTGATCTTAAATCACAGGCTGTTGTTTATCCCACCTGTTATTTTCCTGAAGCTGTTATCCATAATCCCTGTTGTGGGGCATCCAGTAAATTTAGTCTTGATACAAACCTTGAATTAACTGATAACCAAAAAATAAGGTGTATAATTAGACCAAGGGATAAAACCAGACCCTCCACCAGGGGCATCTGTAATAGAAATTTACTTCAAATTAAAACAAAAAATATATCGCCAGTTCAGAAAAAACCATGCAGTTTTAAATGCTGTTTATTGAACATTCGCTCTCTTGGCACCAAAGCTGTTTTGGTAAATGATATTATATTAAGTACAAAATCTGATCTGTGTCTTCTTACTGAAACCTGGCTTAGTAAATGTGACACTGTTCCCCTAGCAGAGGCGTCACCAGATGGATACTCGTTCCTTCATAAGTCTAGAGATTCTGGTCGAGGAGGAGGCCTTGGAATAAATCATTGTAATAAAATGCAAATCACTTCTAAAAA
Organism: Polypterus bichir lapradei; assembly: GCA_026402145.1. NCBI lineage: Eukaryota > Metazoa > Chordata > Cladistia > Polypteriformes > Polypteridae > Polypterus > Polypterus bichir. Next base: position 12,198,422 of record JANRMT010062817.1, on the reverse strand, counting down.
TTTAGGCAACTTTACATCCTTCGAGGTATTCGTTTTAAATATTAAAACAGATTCCAACACAATTATAGTGCTAGTCTACAGACCACCAGGGCCATATTCATTGTTCATGACTGAATTTAGCAACCTTCTGTCTGATTTGGCTATAAATTATGATCACGTAGTTCTGATGGGGGATTTTAATGTACACATTGATGTGGAAACTGACACTTTTAGCAAATGTTTTACTTATTTGTTAAATTCAGTAGGATTTTGTCAGATTGTCAAAGGTCCAACTCATAATCATAACCACACATTAGATTTAATTATAACTTACAAAGTTGAAATTCAAAATTTAAATATTACTCCATTAAATGTAGTTATTTCTGATCACTTCTTAATTACATTTGATTTAGTTCTGCCCATGCCAACGCACTCACAGATTAAAACAAAGACAGTGCGACATCTAGATTGTAATTCTGCTTCAAAATTTATAGACACCTTGAGTAAGTCGAGTGTAATTGTGGAAAACCAATTAGATCAGTTAACATCAAATGTAAACATGGAAAACAATTTAGATCAGCTAATATCACATTATAATGTGACCTTGAGAGATGCTCTGGACACAGTGGCTCCCCTTAAAACAAAAGTGATCAAAGCGCATAGAAACTCTCCCTGGTTTAATGAAAATACTCGAGCTCTTAAATTAGAGTGTCGAAAACTGGAGCGCAGATGGAGAACAACAAAGCTACATGTCTTTCAAATTGCATGGACAGAGAGTGTTAATAAATATAAAAAAGCCCTCTTTAAAGCTCGCTCAGAATACTATTCTACATTAATAGATAGCAATAATAAAAATCCTCAGGTACTGTTTAGAACAGTGGCTAAATTAACAAATGGCAATTCAGATCAACAGTGCAAAATACCAACAGATATTAGCAGTACAGACTTTATGAACTTCTTCAATGAGAAAATTAAAAATATAAGATCCCAGATCTCAGCATCGCAGTACAAACCAAATACTAGCTTAGCAGACCCTGCTGCACATTGCATTCAGCACTTTAGTAATTTTAATCCTGTAACTGAGCAGGAAGTCTTAACTTTAATTACTAAAATGAAGCCCTCTACTTGTTCCCTAGATCCAGTGCCAACAAAACTAGTAAAAAGTGCAATGGATGTTCTTGCAGCACCTATTCTAACTGTTATCAATAGTTCATTACTGCATGGCACAGTACCTGATGCACTAAAAGTGTCAGTCATTAAACCTTTACTTAAAAAGTCAGACCTAGACCCACACATACTAAATAATTATAGGCCTATTTCAAATTTACCATTTCTCTCTAAAATACTAGAAAAAGTAGTCGCCAGTCAGCTTCAGTCACACCTTATGCATTACAATTTATTTGAGAAATTCCAATCTGGTTTTCGCACTGGTCATAGTACAGAAACTGCACTAACACGGGTTGTAAATGACATTCTGATATCCTCTGATGAAGGAAACTCCACTGTAATTATGTTATTAGACTTAAGTGCAGCATTTGACACCATTGACCATTCTATTTTACTGCACAGGCTAGAAAATGATGTTGGTCTTACAGGCCACATGCTCGCTTGGTTCAGTTCTTATTTATCAAATCAATTCCAATATGTACAGAAATGTGCTGACAGTACATCATTATACACAGAAGTTCAATATGGTGTCCCACAGGGCTCAGTACTGGGACCTTTACTGTTTTCACTTTACATGCTTCCACTGGGATCTCTCATTAGGAAACATAATGTTAATTTTCACTCGTATGCAGATGACACCCAGTTATACCTTTCATTTAAATCAAATGAAGTTTCTCCGATGTTGTCTTTAATTAGTTGTGTTAGTGAATTAAAGGAATGGATGAATGAGAACTACTTGTCTTTAAATACAGATAAAACAGAGATGTTAATTGTTGGAGGGAATGACGCTGATCACAGCAATATTTTGTCGACATTTAACTCAGTTGGAATCCCAATTAATTTTACTGATCAGCCCGCAATCTAGGAGTTATCTTTGATTCTAGCATGTCATTTAAAGCACATATTACAAAGTTGTCCAAAACGTGTTTCTTCCATCTTAAAAATGTTAGGAAATTAAGGCGCTTTCTAAATAAACAGGATTGTGAGAAATTAATTCATGCATTTATCTCTAGTAGGATTGACTACTGTAATGCGGTGTTCACTGGCTGTTCAAACTGTTCTTTATACAGCCTCCAGTTAATCCAAAATGCGGCTGCAAGAATAATTACAAGAACAAGAAAATATGAACACATAACTCCAGTTCTTAAATCCTTACACTGGCTCCCGGTTAAGTTTAGGGCAGATTTCAAAATCCTCCTTTTAACATATAAAGCATTAAATGGCCAAGGTCCGGCTTACTTGTCTGAACTTATCATGACTTACAAACCTGAGCGCACATTAGGATCTCAAGATGCCGGTCTGCTTATGATTCCAAGGATTAATAAAATAACAGTGGGAGGTCGAGCTTTTAGTTACAGGGCCCCTAAACTGTGGAATGGTCTTCCTGCTTCTATAAGAGATGCCCCTTCGGTCCCAGCCTTTAAATCCCGGCTGAAGACTTACTACTTCAGTTTAGCATATCCTGACTAGAGCTGCTGATTAACTGTACATACTGCATCTCTGTTGTTAGTCATTAGCACTAAAACATAAGTAACATGATAAGTATAATTGAATACTAACCCTCACCTATTCTGTTTCTGTTCTCGGTACTCAAATGTGGCAATTGGTGCCACGGCCCACCTGCCAAGTTGTTTGCCTGCCGATGGTAAAGTCATCCCTGGTGGAGGATCACAGGAATCATGGGAAAGAGGGGCCCTTTCATCGGATTGGCTGGCCGAGCAACGTTTCAGCCGTGGAATGGCCAAATGGGGAGGCAGCTTGACGGATGAGGTCTCCAGCACTCTAAAAATATCAAAATCTTATTATGTGATATCATCTACTGTTAAATTCTGCTCTGTACTTCTACAATTTTTATTATTATGCTGTATTAAGGATTTGTTCTGTTCTGTGTATTGTATTGTATTGAACCCCTTCTTTTGACACCCACTGCACGCCCAACCTACCTGGAAAGGGGTCTCTCTTTGAACTGCCTTTCCCAAGGTTTGTTCCATTTTTCCCTACAAGGTTTTTTTGGGAGTTTTTCCTTGTCTTCTAAGAGAGTCAAGGCTGGGGGGCTGTCAAGAGGCAGGGCCTGTTAAAGCCCATTGCGGCACTTTCTGTGTGATTTTGGGCTATACAAAAATAAACTGTATTGTATTGTATTGTCACATAACACAGAAGTGAACATGTATGTATGACTGCAGATATGTATAATGTTCCGTCACAGTATATAATGTTCTTAAATTTACTAAATAAAAGTAGGGCTGCATTTCAAAATAAGACAAAATAAATAAAATATGAAAATTGTGTATGTTTAAATAAAGTGCTTAACTTCAGAAAAATAAAATAAATGGAGAAAAAGCTTAAATTTCCCCTTTTCTGTTTCACATCTTGACTCAACAGTCTCAACCAATTTTACAGATAATAAATCTCAACAGATCTTAACAATTAAACAGTTTTAAATGCTCACTTTCTTCCCCTCTTATATTCATCTCCCCACTTTTTTGCTCAGTGAGAGAATTGAACTCTAGGTTGGCCTGCCAGGATTTTAAACCTACGCTTGAATGGAGTCAGAGCCATTCTCATAGACATGTGGAGGTGTTCATTGGTGAGCCTGGAACGATATTTAGTTTTGACAAAATCCAAGCAACTCTGAGGGAACACTCATAAGCACGTTGTTGGGCAGTGAATGTGTGGCTCAGGATCCTGGTCATATTGGGCTCTGAGACTAATTATTTTCTGTGATCTCAATTCGGATTTGAGTGGGTATGTTTGTTCGAAACCTTTATGTTTCATCTCATAATGTCTTTTCACATTGGCACTTTTTAACAAATGCCACGGTTTCTGAACATATGAGACACACTGGTTTAGTGCTCCCTGTGGGAAGTATGAACAGAAATGAGTTTGTCCATTCCGGATTAAATGACCTAATTTCGCTATCCACTTTCCTTTTTTTGGAGAGCGCCATTTGTTCCTTATTTTTCTGTCCCTTTCTACGTCTCACCGGTCTTTTCTTTTTCCAGCGCAGTCGTCTGTATCTCTTACTTTTGTCTGCTTATTTTTCCCTTTTTTCCCACATGTATCGCTATCTTTCTTTTTCTTTCTGACGTCTCTCTTTCTTGCCTCTAACTCTCTCATCTGTCTGCGCTGTCAAGTAACGTTCGCCACCTAGAATCCACAGACTTGATTGGCTGAATGCTATCACGTGAAATGGCTTAACGCGCATACAATTGGTCTGTGCATTTCCTCAGCCACTAAAACAAAGACTACAAAAGCTGCGCCGGATAAAATAGAAGCGCCCCGTCAGGTTTTAAACCATAACCTTATGTTTTGGCTGTAAGTCTGGGTCCGTATGAGACAGCTTCTGGGTCCGGACCCGAACCGCGGTCCGCCTGTTAGTGACCTCTGCTCTATGGCATCGCTTTGAAGAACCACTCTGGCACCTTTATTTTGAGAGGGTAGTAGGCAGGATTTTTCTCTGGAACTCCGGAATTTGTCCCTTATGAAAGACATTTATCTTTGGTTAAATTAGCAAGTGCAAATTGGCACTGAATGCCTGGATGTGTAGACTGAAAAAAACAATAAAATGTTGAAATTATTAATCTAGTTCTGTCTGCAGGCTGCATGTAACAATAATTAATCTGTAAGAAACTTTTTGCTGTAGTTTTACACATTAGCTTAAGTTACTCCAAGTTTGTGTTATTGTTTATCTACAGAATGCTTTTATTTATTCAGACCAGTGTTATGTTCAATTAAATGAACACATTCACATTCATCTAGTTAAAATGATCCATTTAAAAATTACACACATATGTAATACTGCCTGTATTGATAAAATGTAAATTTTATCAAAACTGTGCAATGTCTCATTTACATTAATGAATTGTACTTTCTATATAATCATGTAACTGTCATGTTGTATTGAGAAAGGGTGCTTTTTTATTGTAGGGTGGATGAAAAATCTGTCCAAACTATCAGAGAGAATATCAAAAATCACCTTTCAAACCCATTAAAAAACCTTGGTTCACAATGCAACAAACGGGGCGGCCAATCTTTACATAAAACTACTCTTAATACAAAATGCAGGATAGTTCTGTAAAACTTGTTGATTTTAGGTTAACTCAACTTGATGCAACGGTGTGTAGTGTTCTGACTGTCCAAATGTGTTTGTTTCAAATAATATTAACATAAAATAGTTGAATTATAATAGCATTCCCTGAGGATTATTCTTCTGTTTAAACTTAAATAAATCTGATGGATTTTGCTTCAATGTCAACTGACTGCATTAAAGTAAACAGTTAAGATTTATGTCCACACATTTTGAAAATTACCGCTAAAAAAAAAAAACTCCTTCGTACCTTTTACATGTTTTTCGAGATTAATGAAGAATGCTGATGCACTTTCTCAGCAGCCGGTCACTTGTATATCTACAGATTTGGAGAATGCAGGTGCCTTGCCGTTAACTACTATTGACCTCTCTCACCATAATACAAAGGTTGACTTGCATCATTCAATTTGTGAATGTAGTTATCATCTTCCTTTGAGGGTGGCACAGTGGTAGCGCTGCTGCCTCACAGTTAGGAGACCTGGGTTTGCTTCCCGGGTCCTCCCTGCGTGGAGTTTGCATGTTCTCCCTGTGTCTGCGTGGGTTTCCTCCCGGCGCTCTGGCTTCCTCCCACAGTCCAAAGACATGCAGGTTAGGTGGACTGGCAATTCTAAATTGGCCCTAGTGTGTGCTTGGTGTGTTTGTGTGTGTCCTGTGGTGGGTTGGCACCCTGCCCGGGATTGGTTCCTGCCTTGTGCCCTGGGATTGGCTCCAGTAGACCCCCGGGACCCTGTGTTCGGATTCAGCGGGTTGGATAATGGATGGATGGATCTTCCTTTGACTGATCCAGGCCCTTCTACAACTCTGCTATCTGGGTTACAGTCTGACTTATTTTCAGAGTTTTCTTGTACTCTAGCCACTAATGGACAGACCATTTATGAACATCAGCAAAGTGATCCTATGCTATCAGAGGTTATTAAATTGATAACTGTTGGCCATCAGCCTCCTTACTAGCAGATCAAACAAGATGCACCTGTACTAAAGAAACTGTGGCAAGAATTTCATCGCCTCACTATCCATAACAACCTGCTCTGTCGTAAAGTACACCTTATTCCTGCAGCAGATCCAATATGTCAAGTACTTGTCCCCCCATCACTTGTACCAAAAGCTCTGGAATTTGTACATGGAAACAAAGTATCTGGGCATTTCATAATTAACAAAACCACGGCAAATCTCTTTTGTTACTACCCTTATATGGCCTGTGACATCCGAAAATGTCCAAACAGTGATGTCTACAAAAGTTGTACCAGCATAAATTTTGGAACTATCACTCACCTCACGTGGTAATAGATATGTTTTAGTCATACAAGACTATTTCACAAAGTTTGTAAACCTTTAGGCTTCACACATTCAACATGCTACTACAGTTGCTCGATGTTTTTTTGAGAATTTTATCACTCAACGTGGTTTTCCAGAACGTCTGCTCACAGATCAAGGTTGGCAGTTTGAATCAGATTAGATTAATTATCTTTGTTAATTACTAGGTGTAAAAAAAGTCAAAACCAGCCCTTAATATCCACGGGGAACGGCCTAGTAGAGCGATTCAACCGGACTCTAATTGAGCAGTTGAAACAAGCCCTACAGCAACATTCAGGGGAATGGGATGAATTTCTGAACCCTGTGGCATTTGCATACAACACCAGCACACACTCGAGCACAGGCTATACACACTTCTTTTTTTCTCATGGTAGATCGGCTCAAATGCCTACTGACCTTCTATTTTCATCGGGTTCAACAACCACTACAATTGCTTCCGAGACCCCTGGGGATTATGTTAACCAACTGAGAAATAAATTTCAAGCAGCTTTCCAGACTGTTGCTAGGAATAACCCGTAGGCTCACAAACAACAGAAACATTTTTATCACCGCCTTGTAAGACATGAGCCATACTCCCCAGGAGATCTTGTTTGCCTGCATGGCCTTACTTCTACATGTCAGAAACTGTCCCCTCACTGGAAACGACCACTTGAAATTATGGAGTGCATGGGTTCTTCTGAGGATGCCTTGGATGTCACTTATCATATAAGCTGCCATTTTGAATGTACCAAGTTACAAGTTGTCCATTATAAACATTTGAAGAGATACACTTCTCCACTCCTCACTGCCTCATCCACTATGCCACTAATTACAAGACTTCCAAATTGAAAGTTACTGGAACTGACTGCGCTCTCTCATTTGTACCAGCTACTCAGATGCAACAGGAAACTGAGGTTCTTTCGAGTAAAGAGATCTTGACTCAGTTTGGCCAAAACAAATACTGATACTGTTGTTCAGCCAGAATCTGTGACAAATCGGGAAGCACTTTCTCCTGTTGAAGATGTTCCACTTGTGCCAACTCAGCAAAGACTTCATCGTTCTACTACCCTACCAAAATTTTTCAAAGGCTTTGTAATGGCTTAAAATATAACATTGTTAATTTGTTAATGTATTTTCTAAGTTGTAGATTTACAAGGCCAGAAACTAGGATGTTTCGTTTCTGAGTGAGAGAGTGATTTAAAGTAATATAAAGTTATGTTGTCACTTAATGATTAAATTAGAGGGATAAATGTTCATTAAAATAGAATGGGGATAGGAATATACCTACATTTAGGTCTGCAATGTTCATTTCCCTGTTAAGTTGTAATGTGTTAGAAAGTAGTGTTTATAAAGTTAAGCATTCAAGATCTTGGAGGATATGTGAGAGGAAGCAAGATGTTACTGTTTTGATTTGGCCCTGCCATGTGCAAGGAGCTACAGAGGATACAGAAATCTGCCTCCATCCAGTTCTTTTTGTTCCTAAAAAGGATTCCATCCATCTTAGAAGAGAAACCTTGTTACACTATTAAGATGAAAAAATGGATGGTGACGGGCCAAGTACCATACAATGTGTCACACACGAGCCCTTAGGAAGCAGCCAACAAGTCCCAAGGTGAGTGTTATTTTGCGAGATGAGAGGTTGGTTACATGCAACAACAACAACATTTATTTATATAGCACATTTTCATACAAATATTGTAGCTCAAAGTGCTTTACAAGATGAAGAAAGAAAAGTTTATATGAAACAAAAACAAGATTAGTCAATACTAAGTAAGGCCCAATGGCCAGGAGGACAGAAAAGGCTGCAGATAAAAACAAAATCTGCAGGGGTTCCGAGTCCACGAGACCACCCAGCCCTCGCTGGGCATTCTACCTACCAACAATGGTCTCAATCACAATCATGGTGTGCATCATTTATGGGCAGCTTAAGTTACCACAATACAAGCTTTTCCCAGTACTGGCCATAACCCTCTGTGAAATGTATCTCTCGTCAACTTTAATGAAGTTGAAGTTGAACCCTCATATTGGGTGTACTGTAACACTGGGTCCCAGGCTCTTCTATGTGGCCACTAAGAGAGAGTTACCAAGGAATAAAAAGGAAACTCTCAAAGTGAATGTTGATTAAAACATTTTGTAAACCTTCGCCTATGTGGTCCTCAGCAAACTTGGAGTAGGTTCACTTGTACCTACCTGATTCATGTCTGAACTACTGCTGCTGGTTCCCCTTTGCCTCTGCCATGTTCTCTCTAAGCCCAGGCCCTGTGTTTAATTCCACCTCAAAGGTGGACATATTATGGGATACAAGGTGAGGGTTTATTGTAGGTGGATGCAGATCAAATTAGGACTGGACATCACCTGAAGTTTACTCCAGAATCTGTATAAAATAGAATTCTGCTTTTTTTCTGTGTTTCCCAAAGCCCTTTGCATATCCTTCCTGAATTTACTATGTCAGCAAGAGCAGACGTGAAATGTTAAAATACGACAATGAAACGGTATAAACAGTATTAATGTCTATATATATTGATGTTAAATATGTAGCTAAAAGATATGCATATTTGTATTAATAGATTTCAAGATGTTTGGTGCATTGTTTTAATAGCATAAGGATGACAGATTCACATATTCAATTTAATGTTTTAAGAGAGCTAACATTAATTGCCAAATTTAAAAAAAAAATATTTAATTTGTCAAATTTCTGCAGTACTTACTGACATGCACTGATGTCTCTCTCTCTCTTTGTCTACAGAAATAAAGAAGAAAAACCATAGTACACCTACCTTACTTCTGGTCTCCTAAAATGGCCACCATCCCATACAACGAAACATCTTTGATGTCACTTCCGGTTCCTGAACGGTGACGTCACCTCAATTACGTCTCTTCCATTTTTGTCACTTCATCCTGCCATGTTTTTTCATTTGTCTATATAAGCGCTATTTACCTGAATATTTGTCGAATGTGATCAGTTTTCAATTTATTTTGACCGTTTTTTTCATCTTTGTCCCTCGGACATTATATACGGGGTCATTCCCCACCTCTTTTTGAGTATTACTTTGTGGTTAATTTCTCCACAAATGAAAATTGAAAACCTGGGTCCAAACAGTGCTGTTTCGATGTGTAGATCCCCAGCCTCACCGATGTCTCCTGGTTTACAGTCAGGCAGCCGTGGAAAAGGAGATGAAAAGTTTTGATTCCTTATTGCCGATTGCACTCGGATAACAGTAACCATCGACGCAATACTAGCAGTGCTTGAGTGGATGAACGTTGGGTGTTTGATGATGATACAGAAGCTGGTTCCTCACCTCCGTTCCCATTTCCCTCTCTTCCTAATAACCAACAGGTAGCCTTACCTGCTCAAGTGTCAAGTGCAGTGCTTAGTGTCAAACTTGCCATCTTGGCAGCAAAGATACTCCTTTTCAGGCACATTTACAGTTGATACACAAAAAAGGACAGACAAAACACAACACTCAGAAACATTAAACAAACATAGTTAACATTCTCTGTGGCACAGCTACAAGTTGACCATAGGCAGAGGTGTTGCCAAAATAAATAAATCTTTAATAAAGGGTTATTTTTCCTTATATTTTAATTTTTATTTAATTTTAAGGCAAAACCTAAGCCATTGGATGACATCCATTTTTCCCATCGCGTAAGCTTTTCCCAGAAATCACCATATTCAACATGACTGTTTGTTATTATCCCCTGATGGTCCATACTGTACTTAAACAGAGTGTTTAAAACGTATCTAACCAAATGACTGAACATTTTTCTTTTTCAACCACCAGGAGTCATGAGATAGCAATAAATAAGATAAAAGATGTGTAAATGGATGCAAAGACCATGTTCAAGACAAAGGAACAAGTGCCAAATTGCTAATTCGGTTGATGTCCCCTGACAGTATGCACCCTTTACCTTACGCCTTGTGACCGTGACCCACCTATCTGTACCTATCTGTTCTGGAATCTCCTCCCGCGCCACCTTAGAGGTACACACTATCTCTCTAAAGGACACCTGGGTCAGGACTGTCAGTTCTCTGCAGAACAGGCCAGTCAACTCCTCCTCTATTTCAGCGAACCTGAGCTTCAGTTGTTGGATCAACTGGCATCTCCTGCAGATTTAGCCCTCATAGACGACTGGCTCCTATCTAAAAAGTCCAACATCCAACAGGGCTTCATTATTAAAAGTTGATTTAGGGTTATTAAAACTGCCTTAACTTTTTTTTTAAATCAAATTAAATTATTTAACTTAAATGGTAAAACTGAAAAAATTAAGCCGAAGAAAATAGATTATAGAACTGCTACAGCTATTTTAAACCTCTGTCCCCTTAAGCACCTGTACTATTCTCTCTCTCAGCTGCCTGCTGTTTGTCCTTTTATGAGGTTTGCTTTTCTCTCTCTGCTTTTCTAACTTTGTGCTCCTCTTATTCCTTAATTAAAAGCTCTCCACTCGCACTGCTTCTATTCCCTCGTATTAATGAACCCTTACGCTCTCGCCCACTTAACTTGTGCCTCTGGACCACTACGAACTGTTCGATCTAAAATAAAAAACAAACAAACTAATGAATGAATGAATGAATGAATGAATTAATTAATTAATTAAAGTTGCTTAGTGCCCTGCGGTGGGCTTGCGCCCTGCCCGGGGTTTGTTTCCTGTCTTGCGCCCTGTGTTGGCTGGGATTGGCTCCGGCAGACCTCCGTGACCCTGTAATTAGGATATAGCGGGTTAGATAATGAATGGATGGATGGAAGTTGCTTAGTGAATATCTGCTTCTAGTGAATTTCTTACTATTGCATCTGTTCCTACAGCCCCTTGTGCCTGATCGGGTGTCTTAATGCTGGCCCCTGGCACCGCTGAGCATTCCCTTTTATTGCTTTGAAGTATTTTTTAAAACTATGGAATCACTGTTTCAGTTACTTATTAACTATTTATTGGTACGATGCAGTTATTTACTTAGAGATGCCTGTATCAGTTACTGCTGTTTTCTATAATGCCTCCTCAACGCTAGTTCACATATAAATAACAAGAACAAGTAAACGTACAACTACAAGCAACTTTTCCAAGCTCACTTATAAACATCCAGCTGCTTTTGCTCATTCCTGTATGGTTCCTTAACCCAAACCTAAGAGTTATTGGGGCAAAATGTATTTTTTCAATTAACTTTCGCACCACAGAAAACATCAAAAACTATTATGCACGTTTGATTCCTTATAGTACTTTTAAAACCACACACATATGAAAATATGAAAGGTCCTTGAAAGTGAAAACGTACAATGTGTATTACAGGTTCAGTGATGGACAATCCCTATAAACTGATAAAGAATTGGACATCTTCAATGTTGTCAGGTGCATAGTAGGGTTAAGAGGAATACCAGTGCCAGAAAAACAGTGAAAATGCACATATTTTAAAACAGTATGGTACCAATATTTTGGGATTTTTTTGGTACCTGAAATAAATGCTTTCTCTTCAATCTCCATCCCCACTTCCACTTGCTATTGCAGTTGTGGGAAAACTTCCTTTTTGTAGACTTCACAAAATTAAACTACATGCTTCAATGTGATTGGATATTCATTTGAGAGGGTGACTCCCTGGGGGACCCTAACCAACATCTCCCTCTATTGCTGGGACCATGGTGGATCCAACCCTCCCACCCATTGCTATGACGTGAATATAATATATATATGAATATAATATATATATATATGAATATATCTTCATGGCTATCAAGAGGGAAGTGGAGCATACTGTGATGCAATTATTATGCGGAACCCCATGAAGGCTGAAGCAAAATGGGTGGGGCTTGGAGTTATCCATTATATACTTCAGAAATGTTTAGGTACCAATACTGAGGTCCAAACGTTGGTATTGAAACCAGTATCAAAACTTTAATACCTATCCAAAAATACTGTATAGTAGCATTGGAGATGCTGCCATGAATGGTGTGTGCTCATCATTCCTAGCACCCCTGCACTTCTATATTATCATGGAAGTTCACCTCTTCACGGTTTCATTATGTCACCTATTTACAATTAATCACAGTTTATGTTATTTACCCAGTCTAATAAATAAGGATTTTATACATTCCAAAGAATTGAAATAAAAGATAAAGATTCAGATCAATAAAGATTCAGGGTTAAAAATCAGTTAAAGATTCAGTCAGTCAGTCATCATCCAACCTGCTATATCCTAACACAGGGGTGTCAAACTCCAGGCATGGAGGGCCGCAGTGGCTGCTGGTTTTCATTCTAACCCTTTTCCTAATCAGTGACCAATTTTCACTTCTAATTAACTCCTTTTCCCTTCATTTTAATAGCCATTTTTAAGGGTCCAGTGCTCTGAATTGATTCTTTTCTTCATTAAATGACAGCCAAACACAAATGATACGTGAAACAAGCCAACAGTTGACCAGCTAAATTGGGACTTCAAACTCCAACCACTTTTTTTGTGAGAAGCCTATTCTTGCTGTTAATTAAACTCGTTATTTAATTCCATGGCTTGCTACTGCTCTCATTTTGCCACAGCAGACATTTCCAAAACTGTTGATTTTCTGTTTTTTCCTAAGAACACCAAAAACATGTCCGAGCAGACCAACCTTACTGAGATCTTCACCTTTATTTTCAGATATTGTGTGATAGGCACAGATAAGCTGGTCACATGGCGACTTGTTTTGTGTCTGACTGTTGTTTGGCTGCTAATTAAGGAAAAAAAAAACAACTGAGGGGCCCGAGTCAAGTAAATTAAAACTAAAGTTCATTAGCATCAAAAACTGGTCACTAATTAAGAAGTTGGTTAGGATGAAAACCTGCAGCCACTGCAGCCCACCAGGACCGGAGTTTGACACCCGTGTCCTAACACAAGTTCACTGGAGTCTGCTGGAGCCAATCCCAGGGTGAAGGGCAGGAACAAATGCCAGGCAGGGCACCAGCCCACCACAGGACACACACCTACAGCCAGCACACACTAGGTACAATTTAGGACCGCCAATGTACCTAACCTGCATGTCTTTGGAGTGTGGGAGGAAACCCACACAGACACAGGGAGAACATGCAAACTCCACGCAGGGAGGACCCGGGAAGTGAACCTGGGTCTCCTTACTGCAAGCCAGCTGCGCTACCACTGCACCACCATTAAAGCTTTTAACATCATTTCAAATTATAGCTTATTTTAGCATTTATTTAAACAACTATTAGTGTCGCTTGTTTCCCAGTTCACAGTTCAGTACTGTTTGTTAGAGAAGCATATGCAACATTTTTTGAATGCAGCTGGTTAATCAGCCTTAATTTATTGCAGTTTGTCTGCATCCCTGTCCTTACCTATTGTCATGAGCAGTGGGTAACGTTAGAAAGAATGAGATCGTGAGTACAACTGGCAAAACTGAAATTTCTCCACAGGGTGACTGGACTGACATGCAGTGCTATGGTGAGAAGCTCAGTGATAAAGGAGAGCCTCAGGCTACAGTCACTTTAAGAAAAGCCAGTTGAGGTGGTTTGGGCACGTTGTAGGATGCCCCCCAGGTGGCTTCCCCTTTGCTGTAAAAAATGTCAGTAAATTTAATGGTACAAATACTGTGAATGGTGAAAGTAAAATACCTTTTCTGAATAAAAGGAAAGTTACCTCATGTTCTACTGAAAATTACCTGTATATTTTAAGCAATACATTTCATTATTGTTTACAGCCAAGTTCTGTTAAATTGATATTTTTCTATCTTCAAAATATGCTACATACGATGTATGATACAGTATATTACGGTTACACTGAAAAAAACTGTTAATTTTACAGTGTAAAACTGTAATTCTTCTGTCAGAAAGAACAACAGCTACTCTAGAAAGTAGTTTGAACCCCTTTTCAGGCTTGCATCAAGTACTTTAATAGACGTCCGTGCATATGTGTGTATGTATGTATGATATATGTGTGTATGCATGTATGTTATTAAACTACAAACTACATTAAACACTGCAAGAAAGGGAACAACTTACTTTGTCGGTAATGCACAATACACAGTTACAAAGGTAGCAGCAAACGTTAAGTTGAAAACACAAAAAGGAGGCGGAGTCTGTGAACATGAACAAAAACGCCACGCATACGCAAAAGTCCTACGGGGCGGGTCTAGCCCAGCTTAAGCATGAAGCAGGGAATATTGCACAAGGTGTCTTCAGCAAAAATGATCAGAAGGACTTGAAACTGTGCACTGCGCATCAACTGACCTCTGATGTTCATCCTGTAATAATGGGTCAAAATTACTACTTTTTATAAAGCTTCAAAAAATGGGGATTGGTAATATAGGCATATGGGGTGTTGTTTGATGCTATATTTTTATGTTGCTGATCATGAATATGTATTTCTTATATTTGATTCTTTACTGGTAGTTCTAATCCTTTAACAACACCCAAAAGGTAAAAATGGCAAATTTCAAACATAAGCATGAGGGGGTATCATTTCAGACTATTTCAGGGTCAGCAATTAAGAATATTGTGTTGTTTTTGATTAGAATTGAGAATATTCAGAATTTAAAAGTAGAAAAAAATTGAAGCCCAATTTTGTGAAAAGGGTTTTTGAGTTTAAAGAACTTTTGCTGCACAAAATTTTATTTATTTGTTAGTAAGTCATCATCCAACCTGCTATATCCTAACACAGGTTAACAGGGGGTCTGCTGGAGCCAATCCCAGCCAGCAAGGGAGGAACAAATCCCGGGCAAGGAAACAGCCCACCACAGGGAACACACACACCAAGCACAATTTAGGATCACCAATGCACCTAACCTGCATGAGGAAACCCACGCAGACACGGGGAGAACATGCAAACTCCACGCAGGGAGGACCCGGGAAGCGAACCTGGGTCTCTTAACTGCGCAGCAGCAGCACTAACCACTGCGCCACAGTATTTGTTAGTTAGTTTGTTTATTTACTTATTTTTCTATTCTGTTGGTATATGCCTAAGTATCTAAACATTTCTGTTTTGTTTACATTTTCAGGAACCTTATCAAAGTTCAAAGAACCAATTTCATATTAAAGAACCCTTCACAGAATGAAATGGTTCTTTGTCAAGCAATGCTTACAAGATACCACACAACCCAGTGAGGTGCCATTTTAGAGGC
This sequence comes from Polypterus bichir lapradei, assembly GCA_026402145.1. Lineage (NCBI taxonomy): Eukaryota > Metazoa > Chordata > Cladistia > Polypteriformes > Polypteridae > Polypterus > Polypterus bichir. The sequence goes on along the minus strand of JANRMT010062817.1, from coordinate 12,182,807 downwards.
AGTATTCATAAGAATGTATAAAGGACTCTTTGCCTCCCTCCTTGGCTTTCTGTACTTGTAGTATCAAAACGATGTTGATTTATTGAAAACGGCTCATGCTAAACACTTAAATCCGTAGAAAACGTATTCAATCCTGTGAAACAATGAACTAAAAATGAGAAACATACTTTATGCAAACTCTGCAGTTGGGACAGCAAGGGAAAGTAGAGATAAAACGCACGCTTCTCATCGGGTACTGAGAGCCTTTTTGGATTATTTATAAATATTCAGACGGGAATAGTTTTACATTACACTCTTAAAAAATAAAAGTGTCATTTCAGAGCGATGCCATAGGGGAACCATTTTAGGTTTCCAAAACACCCATTCACATGAAGGTTCCAGAAAGAACCGTTATTTATTTAGATCCATAACAGGCTCCTTACAGTAAATAATCATAAATAGACGGTAACAAATTTGTGAAAAACACGAGGGTTTCTGGTTTTAAAAAGGTCTATACAGTAACACAGGCTAAGCTCTGATTTTCTTGTTCTATTAGTGTCCTGCTAGGTAGCCTACCATAATTTAAAGTTTTCAGGATTTTCTACAGTACATACCGTATTAGGAAGATTTAAAAAGCACACCAATGTCATGTACAAAGAACCCTTCCCAGAATGAAATGGCCCTCTGTCAAGCAATACTTCTTGGAGGAAACACACAACCCAATAAAGAACCATAAAATGGCATTAAAAACCAGTATTTTTAAAAGTGCACAGGAGGTGGGGGGTAAAGTAATTATTACACGGAGACGTTTGTGATTTTAGTCCTGTCTGGTTTGCTCATGACAGTTAACTTTTCACAGACTGCGCGTTCAAGTCTGAGTGAACATGCAATCAGTGAATGGTCTCTCTCTCACTGAATCGAGGAGGAAGCGCAACCTCTTATGAAATCGGACTTAAACCGAGAATACTGGTAAGGCACAATTATTCTAACATCTAGAACATTTATTTTAACTTCATCCCTTCCGATTGTGATAGCACAGTTGGCTTCATTCTTCCTCCTATTTCTCCTTTCTACAGGGGAATACTTTTTAATTGTGCATGCTTTGCCGTTTGTAGTGGCATTCACACTATCTATCTATCTATCTATCTATCTATCTATCTATCTATCTATCTATCTATCTATCTATCTATCTATCTTTTATGTAGTACCTTTAACATCTATCTATCTTTTATATAGTGCTTGTAACATCTATCTACCTATCTTTTATATAGTGCTTTCATATCTATCTATCTATCTATCTATCTATCTATCTATCTTTTATGTAGTGCCTTTAACATCTATCTATCTTTTATATAGTGCTTTTAACATCTATCTATCTATCTATCTTTTATATAGTGCTTTCATATCTATCTATCTATCTTTTATATAGTGATTTCATATCTATCTATCTATCTTTTACATTGTGCCTTTCATATCTATCTATCTTTTTTATAGTGCCTTTCACATCTATCTATCTTTTACATAGTGCCTTTAATATCTATCTATCTATCTATCTATCTATCTTTGCGTCTCACGTACCACCGATCCACGCACCCACACCTGCACAGCCTCCCTTTCAGTTTCAGTCGCAGAGCATCACCAAAATAAAACGAACGTTTAGGTCCACGAATACTGTGGCATTCTATACTCGCCAGTTCGGTGACGTCACTGTAAATTAATCATGTTTGTGGAGCGTTATTCCACTATGATAGCAATTAAAAAGAAAATGATATAAATGATTTGTCGTTAGAATGCTTTAAAACTCTTTTTCTTAAACTATAGGTGTTTATGATGGGTGACCTCATGATTTTACTAAAATTATCCGCAAATGTATGCGCAAATTTTGTGTGGAGTGATATGTTGGTTTCAGCCCGGAAAAAAAAAAAACTTTCATTGATCGTATTATTTTTTCTCCTTCTTCTTTCCACAGAAGTTTATTTTTCAGTTGTGTATGGCCGATTGTATTCAAACTTTTTTTCAACTAACCTCCTTATTCTATAATAAAACTGAGATTTACTGAGAGCATAGGACGCCTGTTTACAGCTGGCCAGCAGCAGACGGGACGCCTGTTTACAGCTGTACGTTTACTTATCTCGGCTCAGTTTGAAATGTCATACCACACGCGCGCAACTGGAGAACGTTGTGTAGCATAGCGTCTGGGCGCACACCTGCGAGACAGCAGTCATCAGTCATAAGCTCTTTTGATTGTTTTTGTTTTTAGATTATTCTCAAATGAACTAAACGCCTTGTGTTATAAGATTCCAAAGATTACCATTTCGGCTGGTTTATAATATCGTTGAAACACAAAGTGTTTTTTTGTTTCTCTTTCTCTGTATGTCACGCGCCCACACACACCCACCCACACTTACCTGAAACACTGTAGCCTCGGCAACCTAAAACAGAAATGTTTAAATCCACGAATATTGTCGTGTTTTATAGTCGCCAGTTCCGTGACGTCACTCTAAATTGATCTCCGCTTGTTAGTTCTTCCACTGACCCATTAATTTCAAAAATTGTATGAAAAAAACTGTAAACACAAAACAAAGCAAAATGCGGAAGCATCAACATATACATCGTCATCCGGTGAAGTGATGTGTTTCTTAAACTTTGGGTGGTCGTGTTTGTGATGGCTGACCACATGATTGTATAACTTCATCAAAACGCGGATTCTGTGTCGAGTAATATGCCACCCAGTATTTAGCACACTATACGCCGCTGACGCATTTTGTAAAATGTTCGTCTCTGCGGCACGAAGGTATAATAAATATTCCTCACCATCCATTGCAAAACTTACCAAACAATCAAACTGATAAAGACTGACATCAAAGACGAGTATAACAAACATGTGGGGAGAGGAAGGAATAACGCAATCAAACTTGTGAGGTCAGGAGACCGCGGTGTTATTTTGAAATGTTAAATGAAAAAAAAAAAAAATACAAAGATTTGACCAGCCCTCCCGGGCTACAGTGGCACCGAAACTGAGCCAACGTGTATGCAAAATATTTGGGGGTATAGGGGTTGGTGTGTGTGTGTGGGTTGGGGTTATATTCCCTTGCCCGCCGCAACCCATCGCAAGGCATTCCACAAACCGTTTGTGACCCTTTCCCCGTTCAGTAGTGATTCACTGTTCAGCGGGACCGAAGTTTAGACATCATGCAACGAGCAATAGTTTAAGAAACCCATCGCTCAGAAACACAACTCAGGCACTCACTTTTTACGAGTGAAGAGAGATGAATGCGGGCTGTATGATTGTAAAAGGCGTAAAGATGAGTTATTTGCTGTGTATAAGTGATAAGTCTTCGGCAATGACCAGCGACAATATAACAAGTTATATTATCTCTGACGCCACTTCTGAATGTGCTTGGTGTACCAAGTGTGTTGGAAAACGAACAACCTGCCTTTCAATGATTTTAAGAGTGCAAGACAGATTTATTACATACAGATGGATCCATTCATCCACCCATTTTCAAACCCGCTTATTTAGAACAGTGCTGTGGGGAAGCTGGAGCCCATCGCATCGGGTGCGAGATAGGAACAATTCATGGACAGGGAGCCAGAGGGTACAGATGACTTATTATAGAATTTCAATCTGTTTACGAGTGACATGTTAGGATGTAATGGTGACTAAGTTCAACATACGTGCAAAGACCAGCATTGATCCAGCATTGAGCGCAAATTGCAAGTGCTCGTCTGGTATGATTACAGGTGTGACGAGCTGCGAAGTGAAAAATGTTTTCAGTTTACTAGGTGTGTAGATTAGGTTACCGGTCACTTTGCACACTAGTGAGAAATCATTTCTGAATATAAATTTGTTCTTTCAGGCACTGATAGAGAGGTCCTCTGACCTTTACAAACTTGAGCAGCATGTTGTTCACAAATCACTTATTGTTTACAAAGTTGTTTAGCGATGAAACGTTAAACTAGAAGCGTGTCTACTGAACACACAGCAAAGATTATTGGTAGTTTGAGAAAAGTGGCTAGACTCTAAAAACTGGTGGACAAACAAGCTGATGTGTTGCTGTTATTATTATTGTTTTTGTTTTTCTTAGTTTTACCTTATAACAACGAAAAATGCCTGATATTGTGAAAATAATTGGTGCCAGAATAATGTATTTTTTTATTGATTTTATTGAAATCACACATCATTCCATACAAATAGATCAATTTTTGCAAAAATAGGATCGAAAACAAATCAACCCTCACCCCTGAGAAAGAGAGCATGGTCGGCAGAATAAAACTTAAGGCTATTAAAAATAAGTAGATAGATGAATTAATAAGTGAATAAAGATAAAATGTGGAAGAAAAAGAAAAGGGGAGAGAATCTGGTTCCTCTGTGCTTTAAAAGCTTATTGTAAAATGTTATTGATTAGATCCTGCCAGTTTTGAAAAAAATCTGCACAGTGAGAATTTGATTTTTTCCAATTTCAAATAGTATAGAATAATGTTTTTTAATATTTTTCCTCCCTTCCTACCCCTCTCTGTCTGTCTGTCTGTCTGTCTGTCTGTCTGTCTGTCTGTCTGTCTGTCTGTCTCTCTCTCTCTCATTAATTAGAGGATCAAACTCTCTTTGTTTTTAATATTTGACATGGCATCCTATTCTCTGATGGCTATCAAGTAGAATTCTTGGCTTTCACATTGTATATTGTGTACTTCTTTCATAATTTCAGATGCTGTTTCTATGTTTTTTGCTGCTATATGTACTTCTTTTGCATACTCTTATGCTACACTCTTAAAAATAATGGGTCTTTAATGGCACTATATGGTTCTTTACTGGGTTGTGTGGTTAGGCGTAGTTCCATTGCTTGACAAAGCACCATTTCCTTCTGAGGGTTCTTTGCATATGAAATTGATTGTTTGTGATTTTAAAAATATCCTAATATGTAGAAACAGTCCTTAATGTATGATGGGCTACAGCAGGGGTGTCGAACTCCAGTCCTGGAGGGCCGCAGTGGCTGTAGGTTTTTATTCTAACCCTATTCCTAATCAGCGAGCAGTTTTCACTGCTAACTTAACTCCTTTTCCCTTCATTTTAATGGCCCTGTTTTTAAGGATTCAGTCCTCTGAATTGTTTCTTTTCTTCATTAAATGATAGCCAAACAGAAATAAGACATGAAACGAGCCAACAGATGACCAGCTAAATTGGGGATTCAAATGCCAACCAATTTCACTCCAACCAGTTTCTTAACGAGAAGCCAACTCTTGCTGTTAATTAAACCTGTTATTTAATTCCATGGTTTGTTGCTGCTCTCATCCTGCCACAGCAGACATTTTTAAAACTGTTGAGTTTCTGTTTTTTCTAAGAACACCGTCAAAATGGTTTGGTGACCTGAGAGATCAACCTTACTGAGACCTTCACCTTTCTTTATTTTCAGATATTGTGTGAGGTGAGCTGGTCATATGTCAGCTCGTTTTGTGTCTTATTATTGTTTGGCTGCTAATTGAGGAAAAAGAAACAAGTAAGGGACCAGAGTCACGTTAATTAAAACTAAGGCAAAAGAAGTTAAGTTGCAGCAAAAACTAGTCACTAATGAAGAAGATGGTTAGAATGAAAACCTGCAGCTACTGCGGCCCTCGAGGACCGGAGTTCGACACCCTTGGGCTACAGGACACTAACAGATTAAGAAAACCTGGATGTGGCCAGTGTTACTGAATGTATGCAGTCTAAAATTCGGACCCATTGGTATTTCACAAATCTGGTACCATCTATTTGTGGTTATGCACTGTAAAAAAAAGAATTTACATTTATGGTAAAGTACTGGAAGTTGTGGTTGCCAGAATTTTACTGTAAAAAAGATGGTGACAATATTTTAAGGTCTATGGTACACTTTAAAAAAATAAAATGTTATATTTACGGTAAAAACCTAGTAGCTGTGGTTGCCAGAATTTTATCGTAAAAAAGAAGGTGACAATATTTTTAGGTCTACGGTATAACTTTGTAATAAATAAGCTTTTTCATTACAATACATTCCAATAGGAGTGAATGTTTCACCATAACCTGATATCCTTGTACTGTAATAAAATGCTCAAAAAAATTAAAGGAACACTTTGAAAACACATCAGATCTCAATGGGAAAAAAAAAAATCCTGCTGGCTAGCTCTACTGATATGGGCTTATATGGTAATGTCTTAGGAACAAACGGATGCCACATCGTTTGATGGAAATGAAAATTATCAACCTACAGAGGGATGAATTCAAAGACACCCCGAAAATCAAAGGAAAAAAAATGATGCATCAAGCTAGTTCATTTTGCTGAAATTTCATTGCAGCAACTCCAAATCGTACTCAGCAGTCTGTATGGCCCCCACACACTCGTATGCAAGCCTGACAACGTTTTGGTGGGTGGCATGCTCTTATTGAGATGACAGACGGTGTCCTGGGAGATTTCCTCCCAGATCTGAACTAGGGCATCATTGACCTCCTGGACAATCTGAGGTGCAGCCTGGCAGCGTCGGATGGACTGAAACATAATGTCCCACCCAGAGGTGTTCTATTGGATTGAGGTCAGGCGAGCAGAGCGTGGGGGCAAGTCAATGGTATCAATTCCTTCATCCTCCAGGAACTACCTGCATACTCTTGCCACATGAGGCCGGGTATTGTCATGCACCAGGAGGAACTCAGGACCCACTGCACCAGGATAGAGTCTGACAAAGGATCCAAGGATTTCATCCCACTTCCCTAATGGCAGTCAAGGTGCCATTGTCCTACTTGTAGAGGTCTGTGCGTGTCTCCATGGATATGCCTCCCCAGACCATCATTGACCCACCACCACTCTGGTCATGCTGAATGATGTTACTGGCAGCATAACGCTGTCCACGGTTTCTAAAGACCCATTCACTTCTGTCACATGTGCTCAGGGTGAACCTGCTCTCATCTGTGAAAGCACAGGGCACCAGTGGTGGATCTGCCAATTCTGGTATTCTATGGCAAATGCCAATCGAGCTCCACGGTGCTGGACAGTGAGCACAAGGCCCACTAGAGGATGTCGGGCCCTCAGGCCACACTCATGAGGTCTGTTTCTGATTGTTTGGTCAGAGACATTCACACCAGTGGCCTGCTGGAGGTCATTTTCTAGGCTCTAGCAGCGCTCATCCTGTTCCTCCTTGCCCAAAGGAGCAGATACCGTTCAATTCTGCTGATGGGTTAAGGACCTTCTACAAGGGGCCCTGTCCAGCTCTCCTAGAGGAACTGCCTGTCTCCTGAAATCTCCTGCATGTCATTGAGACTGTGCTGGGAGACACAGCAAACCTTCTGGCAATGGGAGGCATGTATTGGTGCCATCCTGGAGAAGTTTGACTACCTGTGTAACCTCTGTAGGGTGTAGGTATCGTTTCATGCTACCAGGATTGATACTGACCATAGCCCAGTGCAAAACTAGTGAAAAAACAGAAGAGGAGGGAAGAATGTCAATGGCCTCCACCTGTGAAACCATTCATTCCTGTTTTGGGGGTCGTCTCATTGTTGCCCCTCTAGAGCACCAAAGCAGCTGAAACTGATTAACAAGCCCCTCTGCTACTTAACTGGCCAGATCAATAGCCCAGAAGTTTCATTGACTTGATGCTATACTCGGATTAAAAAGTGTCCACTTTCACGTATATTTACTTTTACTTTTCAGTGTTTCAGCTTTGTATGCTAATTCATTGTAACCCATCACCATTTCACCACATGTGAGCTGACCATTTAATACTTAAAGAAGATCCAAAGAACCTCAAAATTTCATTGTGGGAACTGCAGGTAACTATTGCAAAACTTGGTATCTAAGTGCTGGCCTCTATAATCAGAAGAGCTGTCACAAATTTGACTTACACACAACATGTACTAGAAAAATGGTCATTGCTGTCCAAAAAGAACGTTAAAGCAAAATGACAGTTTGCCATTCCAGACCTTCTGGTACAATGTGATCTGGACAAATGAATCAATGATAGAGATGTTTAGCCACAGTGACAACAGACACATTTGGTGCGAACTGGAGACAGAATATTAAGAGAAGACCCTCATGCTACTTCTGAGGTATGCTGGTGAAATTTTATAGTTTGGGGTTGCCTTGCTACCTCAGGGCGAGGGGAGTTTAACCATTATTTTCTGCATCATATCAAAGGGTGCTGGAGGAGAGTATGATGCCATCTGTCTGAAAATGGAAATTAAATCGGATATAGACCTTTCAACATTATAATGATCTGAAAGCACCAAGGAATAGATACAGTATTTTTAAGAGAGATGAAACAAAGGGTTATGAACTTGCATTGGCAAAGCCCTGATTTGAAACCCATTGAATTATTAAGAGGAATATGAAGCAGGCAGGACATACAAGAAAACCAATAAACACCTTGCAGGAGTGGTGGTCAAAAAAATTTACCGAGTCGATGTCAGAGACTGGTGGGCAGTTATGAAAAATGGCAACAAGAAGTAATTTCTGCTAATACTAACTTCTGAAGCCAAAGTTGGACTTTTATTCCCAGAAGACAATTACATCTATTTATATTTTTGCCAAATAAATGTTTGAAAAGGCCAATTCTTCTTGTGTTTTATTCAAGTACTAGGCTGACCCGCCTTTTAAGGCGACCGACTTTTAAGTTGACCACTTCTTAAGGCAATTCAATATGTAGATCAATTTGATATTTTATACAAACTCATTAATTTGGTTATATTGCATTTGAGCGGTATTACTTTAATACTCGTAGTTTCTGTTATTTTTGTGATGAAATTTAAACTTTTTTTCTATATTGAGGTCGCCCTTTTGAAACCCCCTGATATTTACTACGCGGTGAGGCATTTGTACTCCATCAACATGAATTATTTCCAGAGACATAATTTTGTCTATTTTTCCAGCGCATTGCGCACAAAAGCAAGGGAACAATGGGAGCACCAGAACTCTGCTCACATCATGTCGCTTCGTACCGCAAGCTGCAAGTAGTAAGTCTGTGATAAGCGGAATACCGCTACGCTTTCCACTCACGGGACGGAAGGACAATCCCGACCGCTTTTATATAGTAAGAAAGGAGAAGAAGATATCGCACAGTCTGGAGTAAAAAATCATCTTTTACCTGGAAAAACGAAACTGCAAATCCCAACGTGCATTGCAAAATGGACGGGGCGTGTGTGAAACTCCATGCTACTT
>JANRMT010062817.1:12163053-12173663 GCA_026402145.1 Polypterus bichir lapradei | reverse complement strand
GAAGGACAATCCCGACTGCTTTTATATAGTAAGAAAGGAGAAGAAGATATCGCACAGTGTGGAGTAGAAAATCATCTTTTACCTGGAAAAACTAAACTACAAATCCCATCGTGCATTGCAAAATGGACGGGGCATGTGTGAAACTCCGCGCCTGTGTAGCACTCACGGGACGGAAGGACAATCCCGACCGCTTTTATATAGAAGGATATCACCTTTATCTGTAGGCACTTTATGCAAAATAAATGTAATGTTGCCTGCTAGTTCAAATATGTTGAATAAGTCAATGATTTCCATGGGGTGTGCTTATTTTTTCTCATGACTGCATATTGCATTTAATATTTTCCTTGAAACAGTAAGTACCATGAAGAAATTACTATTGGCCCATCTCTAGTAACATTCGGCTTGAGACTTGAGAGTTGATTCTTTGTTCACAGACTATTTAGGTTCCACTTAGTGATTTTACTGGGACAATTGAAAATCGAGTAGGTCCTGGGCTTCTGTCTTTAGATCTCTCATGCTTCTCATACCATGTGAAGTCAGTCTGTACAGTAGCTATAACAAGTCTCCCACAGAGATCCTTAACTTGTGTTAATTCTGTGAACAGCTGGCCAATGCTAAAACCTTGTAAGTCAGAATACTTTAGCTTTACCATGGCTGGGTCTGTTTAAAATGTAGGTGTTAAATTTACTAAATGTGTGACTTTTGTGTTTCACTTTGCATTGTAACATTTTCTTTCATATACAGTGTTTCTTTTGTTTTAAGAAGGAATGGCTAATGTAACTTCTAAAGGTCAGTCTTTTCCAGTCATTCAAGTATCACTTCACTTTCATTTAAATCAAACCAACAATGATAACTCCATATACTCTATTTAAAATTTGTAATTTTTACAAGCTGCATGAGGGTTCTCTGTTTATGTTCCAGTGTTACGTCTTTCTGTTTATGTTTCAAGTCCTTTATCATAGCATTCACAAGCCTGTCTAATCTAATTCAGGATCAACTCATCACCAACCTTGCCACTCTTGTAAGTCCCAGTCAGTCACACACTTATTCACACATAATTACATTTTTAAAATACACCAATTAACCTAACACACGTTTTTGGGATGAGGGAAAAATCAGAAGAAGAGTTAAAAATCCAAGGAAATATGAGGAGAAGGTTTAAATCTGACACAAAGTAGTGTGCTCTGTCCTTTCTAGTGAGCATGTTATATTTTTAAAAGGCTTATTTAGCTTCAAGAGAATTCCCCTAACCAAAGCCACCATTTATCAGTTAATTTAGTGTTCTACTGTCTATAAAAGGACCTGAAATTATTGTGTTCATAAGAAATACTTCTGAATGCTTAGATATCACTTCAGTTTTTATTGTCCAGAGCCTTCTGACTCACTGGTATGAGAAGGACCTCCAAATATGATATGCTGTTTGACTCATCTTGATGTCTAGTTCACAAGAAGTTCAGCTTTTTGGTGTTCCCTCATATTTTTGGCCTTCTACATCCTAATATTCAGGCCATTTCTGGACTTTATGTGGTACAGGAAATTACATCTTAATAATGAAGAGTAAACCAATAGATGTCTTCAGCAAAAATGATCAGAAGAACATGAAGTTGTGCATACTGTATCATTTCAGATGATCCCAGTAATGGGATATGGGGGCCAAACTTAATACTTTTCACATAAACTTCAAAATAATGGGGATTGGAAATAAAGTAATGTGGTCTGTTATCCATCCATCCATTATCCAACCCGCTATATCCTAACTACAGGGTCACGGGGGTCTGCTGGAGCCAATGTGGTCTGTTATTTTACTTTCTTTCAAGGTGATGAATGTGATAGTATGATAATACTTTGATCTTTGGTTCTTTACCAGTGGTCCTAGTCCTCTAAAAGTCACTTGCAGAAGGTTAGAAATGACTGTGAGTGTTGCATTCAAGCTCCAGCCTCACTGGGCCGCACGTTTTGGTAGTGCACTAAATTAACACCATTCTGGACCAAAATCTTTTAATTCTTTCCTATCACACAGCCTCGGTTTCACAATCACCCCAAATCCATTAACGGCTGTATTTGGTGGACTCCCAGATGGACTTAAAGTGGTCAAGTCAGAATAGTGAACATTGAATATCATTCATATGTGATGGCCATCGGTGTTGTGTTTCGACTGGGGTTCAATTTAATAATAATAATTCTTTGCATTTATATAGTGCTTTACTTACTACTCAAAGCGCTCAGCAATTGTAGGTTAAGGGCCTTTCTCAAGGGCCCAACAGAGCAGAGTCCCTTTTGGCATTTATGGGATTCGAACCGGCAACCTTTCGATTGCCAGTGCAGATCCCTATCCTCAAAGCAATTTCATATTTTAGGCCTGTATTTTTGTTTCTTTTATTTATGTTAAGGTTACTGCTGTTAAGTGTTGCCTTATTCTTTGTTTTTGATTGTGTCTGTGTGCCGTGTGTATTCTCTGTTGTCTGCAATGAGGTGGGGCCACCTTTCAATCCCCATCAGAAACTGCTCTCTGCTGTCTAAATCTGGAGGGTCTCCCATAGTTGCCATGGCAGTTCCTTTTGTATTAGGGAGTTGTGGCTGTGCCTTATGCTGAATTGTAATTTGCTGCATTTTGTTTTTATCTTTTGCTCTTTTTGCCCTACCCCTTCATAACCTATCGTCTATGGGGGAGCGAAAGCTTTAGAGTCGTCAAACATTTTGATCTCCATTTGATGTATCTTGGAGTTTTATGGTCCCCTGATACAGTCAGTCAGTCATTTTCTAACATGGGATCACGGGAGTCTGCTAGAGCCAATCACAGCGAGCAACAGGGCGCAAGGCAGGAACAAATCCCAGGCAGGGCACCAGCCCACCGCAGGCCACTCACACACACACTAAGCACACACTAGGAACAATATAGAATTGCCAATGCACTTAACCCACATGTCTTTGGACTGTGGGAGGAAACCGGAGCACCTGGAGGAAACCCACACAGACACGGGGAGAACATGCAAACTCCACGCAGGGAGGACCTGGGATGCGAACCTAGACATCCTTACTGTGAGGCAGCAGTGCTACCACTGCACCACCGTGCTACCAGGTTGCGCATCACAAACCTTAAAACTGCTTTTACAAATCCCATACCAGAGACATATACATTATATTTGTCATTCCAACAGATGGTGCATCACAAACATTAAAACTGCTGTTGGGTGTGTGTCTGTCTGTGTGTGTGTGTGTTTCTGTGTGTCACAGATTCTAGAGCAACGCGGACTGACGGAATAATACCAAATTCAAAAATAAAGCCTGTTATAACATGACAATGTGCTGATTAGTTTTTGAGCTAAATCGTGCAAGAGAAAGAGACACTCTGAATAATCCCTCAAGTACCGTAATTCTGCAATTAATTATGAATTCTACTCATCAAATGCTATCGTAATGATCAATTTTATGATCAGAAAGATCAGCATCAGAGTGGTAAATAATTATTGAAATGTTATAGAAAAGCTCGAGTAACTTGGTTCCTAGAGCCTAAAGCATACTGTTGCTCACGTCTGAATTTTAGTTTTTTAACATTTTAACTTTTTTTAATTTCTCATTTTGGACTTTGCCTTATAGTTTAGTTTTAGACAACTCCTTCATGCCTTTTTTGTTCTTTGAGAACTTCACTTGAAGCATTTTTCTGGGAATAAAACCATTTTACTTTTACAAAGTTTCTGTGCTTTCCTGTTTATCTAGCCAGAGTTTGGTGGTATTGCCCCCTTTACAGGGCATTTTTGAAACTTTTTGGGGTTTAAGTGCTTTGGGACTCCTACTTCATAACAATAAATTACAGATAACATATTACTCTAGATAAAATAATGTTGACAATCCCACTATGCACAATTGTAACTTAACATGAAACTATTTTAACTAAAATGTTATTACCAGTATTTTATATTCAAGCATGTTTTGAGATACGCACTTCTGTCAAGCCATGTTTTATACTGAATGCTCCTTAACATGTTAAAAAAAATCAACAATTATAAAAGGAGAAAATGCATGCTTTTCATTTAATGCTGTCACTGCAGGGGCTTTATGAACATTGGAACATTAAAATGGTCTAGACAAGAACAGGCCATTCAGCCCAACAAAGCTCGCCAGTCCTATCCACTTATTTCTTCCAAAAAAACAAGTCGAGTTTTGAAAGTTCCTAATGTCTTACTGTCTACCACACTACTTGGTTGCTTATTCCAAGTGTCTATCGTTCTTTGTGTAAAGAAAAACTTTCTAATGTTTGTACGAATTTTACCCTGAACAAGTTTCCAACTGTGCCCCCGTGTTCTTGATGAACTCGTTTTAAAATAACAGTCTCGATCCACTGGACTATTTCCCTTCATAATTTTAAACACTTCATTCATGTCACTTCTTCTTCTTTTGCTTAAACTGTAAAGGCTCAGCTCTTTTAATCTTTCCTCATAATTCAACCCCTGTAGCCCTGGAGTCAGCCTAGTTGCTCTTCTCTGGACTTTCTCTGGTGCTTCTATGTCCTTTTTGTAGCCTGGAGACCAAAACTGCACACAGGACTCCAGATGAGGCCTCACCAGTGTGTTATAAAGCTTGAGCAGAACCTCCTGTGACTTGTACTCTACACATCAGGGCGCTATATAACCTGAACTTCTGTGAGCCTTCTTAATGGCTTCTGAACAGAGTCTGGCGGTTGATAGCGTTGAGTCCACTACGACTCCTAAATTTTTCTCATGAGGTGAACTTTCGATTTTCAGACCTCCCATTGTGTATTCAAACCTCATCTTTTTACTTCCTACATGTAATACTTTACATTTGCTGATATTAAATGGTTAACAGGATCAACTCTTTCAATCCTTCCTCATAACTCATGCCCTGTAACTCTGAATTAGCCTAGTCGCTCTTCTCTGGACTTTCTCCAGTGCTGCTTTGTCCTTTTTGTAGCCTGGAGGCCAAAACTGCACACAGGACTCCAGATGAGGCCTCACCAGTGTGTTATAAAGCTTGAGCAGAACCTCCTGTGACTTGTACCCCACACATCAAGGCGCTATATAACCTGACATTCTGTTAGCCTTCTTAATGGCTTCTGAACACTGTCTAGATGTTGATAGCTAAGACCCCTAAATCCTTCTCATAAGGTGGACTCTCGATTTTCTGACCGCCCATTGTGTATTCAAACCTAATATTTTTACTTCCTATGTGTAATACTTAACAATTACTGACATTAAATTTCATCTGTCACAAATCTGCCCAAGCCTGTATGCTATCCAAATCCTTCTGTAATGATATCACGGATTCCAAATTATCTGCTAATCTACCTATCTTGGTATCATCTGCAAACTTAACCAGTTTGTTACTTATATTCCGATCTAAATCATTTATATATTTTAAAAATAGCAGCAGACGCAGCACTGCCCCCTCTTAATATCAGCCAATTCTGACGAGGTTCCTCACCCCATCAACCTCTGCTTCCTGTGTCTGAGCCAAGTTTGCACTCATCTGAAAACATCACCCTGAACTCCCAATTCTTTTAATTTGATGCCCAACCTCTCATGTAGCACCTTATCAAATGCTTTCTGAAGCATTGAAACACATAACAATAGCAAATGAGTCTTTAGAACTACCTGGATGCAATACTAGACTAACACTCAAGCAAATATGATGGGAACATCTTATCTGATGATTAAAGCACTGAATGATCATCTGGATTAACTGAGGAAGGCAATAAGACCTTAAATGTGGGAATGAAGAAGAGGCATGGGGGCTCTTTGGCCCAATATTTAAACTCAAACCAGATTAATATCATTTTCATGTTTTCTTACACTGCGGAGATTTCGAAAGAGGTAAGGCCTGTTTTCCAGTGGATTTATCTAGTTCAGTGTCACAAGGGATCAGAACCTATCAGAGGATATTTGGGTGCAAA
This sequence comes from Polypterus bichir lapradei, assembly GCA_026402145.1. Classification (NCBI taxonomy): domain Eukaryota; kingdom Metazoa; phylum Chordata; class Cladistia; order Polypteriformes; family Polypteridae; genus Polypterus; species Polypterus bichir. The sequence continues at coordinate 12,167,755 of JANRMT010062817.1, read as the reverse complement.
GCAAAAACTAGCACAAGAGTGGGCTTGAGATCATAACAAGTGAAGCAGATGGCTGGGGATCCTGCCCAGCCGGGATGCCTGGAAGGTGGAAGGACCTGGAGAGGGACAATATCACCCCCAGGACTAGGGAGGGCAGCCGCCCTGGTTTGCTTTGGAGCGTAGAAGCTCAACCCTGTTGGCGCCCATGGCCACCGCCAAGGGGCCTCCCGGAGGATTACACTTCCTTGGACTGCAGCACTTCCGCTACACCAGGAAGTTCTGCTGGAAGATCGTCACGGAACACCTGGAGCACATCCGGGGCATTATAAAAGGGGTCGCCTCACGCCATTAGAGGAGCTGGTCAGGAGAAAGAGAATGGAGCTTGTGAGGAGAGGAGCAGAGGTGGCAGAAGAATTGAGAGAAGAATAAAGGAAAGAAGGGACTGTGAGCAATTTGTAACTGTTTAGTGCATTGTGTGATGTTGTAACGCCAAAAGGAGTATTAAACGTGTGTATATCTGGACATCTGTGGTCTGTCTGTCTGTGTGTTGGGGCTGAATCACCACACAAGACACATACACACACACACAATAATAATTTAGCATCAGCAATTAAACTTAATGTCACAGTCCTGCAGAGCATAAAGAGTAAGAGAAAAATCAGCATCAACCAGTAAAGCTCCAGATGGGCCTGGTCTAACACTTTCAGAAGTGTGACCCATCAAGACTTGCATCTGTTTATTTTATTGGGTCTTGTTGTTATTTTTAAAGGTGATGTCACATTACATGACTTTTAGTCATGAAGTAGGCCATACTTGACTACCGCAGTTGCTGATCTCATCTCTAAACAATGTCAGTTTAAATGTCTAAAAATCGCTGTGCATATCACATTTACTGACTGATGGCTGACCTTCCAGTACAGTCGCGCTTGCCTAGTTTTGTGATGGCCAATAATGGTGCTGGCAGCATATGAATGTTAAACATTGAAACAGATACGGGCGCTATTGTCCCCTTGAACCCTCAGACAACACATCAGACACCAGATAAAAGTCCAAGAAATTAATTTAATATTTCTGTAATGTGCACAAAGCACCTCCACCTCCACAATGCTCACAATAATCAATAAACAATACAATAAACACAATCCTCCACTCCCAGACGCGTTGTCACCCTTCCTCCAAACTCAGCTCGCCTGCTGGGATCTCCCACAGTCCTTTTATAGTTCACGACCCGGAAGTGCTTCTGTCCCTCAGTCCATGTGATTTCCCAGTACTTCCGGGTCAGATGAAAACCCCTTTTGTTCTTCAGCCCGGAAGTACGTAATTTCCTCTGTAACCGGGCTATACGGAAAATACAAGTCCTTGAGCCTCCCTGCAGTGTCCCCTAGCGGCCCCCACGGTATCCAGCAGGGCTGTGATGTAAAACTTCAATGTCCATGATGCCCTGCTGGAACTCGGGGCACCTCCATGTTGCAAGAAGGACTCCATCTGGCGGCGCAGGGGTATTGGCCGGAATAAACTGCCGGTCATATATCACAACATACAGTAGAAGGCGAGTTCAGCCACAATCTCAGCCCATTGTTTCTTTTTCCATTCTGTTAAGGTATGTATAACATGAGACATCAAACACACAAGTTTCTCTTCTGTTTATGAGATCCAAAACACTCACATTCCTTATTATTTGTTTATGCGCTAAATGTATTATACTTCCAGATGAACATTCATTGGTTGTCAGCACTCATGCATGCAGATCCTGATGATATGACTACAGAAAAATCAGAGCAGTTTGATTTTATTGGAGCAAGTCAATGACTAGTTGGAGTGAATTGCTGGGTATGACGGACTAGTGTGGAAAGTTCGGACCCGGACACAAACAGGCAGACATAGAATGTGCCAAAAAACACGTTTATTTACAGGCCACATCACATTGCACAAAATAATAGTAATAAAGCTTCTTTTTGCTTTCTCTTCTGCCGCCTCCAACTCCTCCCACACAAGCTCCGTCCTCTTCCACCCGACTCCGCCTCCCGAGTGGAGTGAGGCGGCCTCTTTTATACAGCATCCGGAAGTGCTCCAGGTGTGCTCCCCAATTAACATCTGGCAGAACTTCCAGGTGTGGCGGAAGTGCTGCATACCCCAGTTCCGGAGCTGCCCAGGCATCCCCTGGCGGTGGCCACGTTGCTCCACAGGGTTGAGCTCCCCGCGTCCATGGCCCCCATACAATCCAGAGTGGCTGGCTGCCCTCTTACATTCCAGGGAAGACACTGCCCTTCTCCCTGTCCTTCCTTTCTCGCAGTGCCCAGTGGGGCAAGCTCCCTGGACATCTGTCACACTAGACAACAAATCTTCATGGACGCACCCCAAGTTGTTAAAGTTGTGTAATGTGACATGGCCTTAAGAGAATTCGAATCATAGTGGGTCTGGTTTTTACAATCCTGGGACATTGTTTATTTTTATTTGTGGACTATTTTTCTGAGTTCAATGTTTATATTTTAATTATGTTTTCTTTTGTATTGTTCTCACCATTTTTCTATTGTTTCATCTGCTTACTGTGGCCAAGCCTGTTGCAGGTCACATGAGATGGTGGTCATGTGTCATGTTCCATCATTGTCTCCTGTTGATTTTAAGGCAACACACTTTATATGATATCCAAGCACAGAAAACCCCTTCTTTAATACCAAAAACTACAGCATTTTAGAAAAAGCTTAAGACGCGTCTACGGAGTCTTTTCAGTGTCTTGTTGACCTTTCACTTTGTTTTTTGGACTGTTATTATAACAGTGCGTTGGCTTTGGAATTTAATCAGTGAGCTTCTTTTGGTTTCCAGACCCCTATTTTGACCAATAGTCTGAGTGTTCTGATTCATTCCACATAATGTACTAATCTATCTCATGCTTGGTTTTTCCCCTGCTCACTCCAGATGATTCATGGCACTAAGAAGTAGCACTATTTTAAAAATAATAAAGCAAAATAATATAAGATCTGGGAGTATATGTTTATTATCCATCCATCCATCCATTATCCGACCCACTATATCCTAACTACAGGATCACGGGGGTCTGCTGGAGCCAATCCCAGCCAACACAGGGCACAAGACAGGAAACAAACCCTGGGCAGGGTGCCAGCCCACCGCAGTATGTTTATTATCATGTTATTCCTATTAGAGTGCCACTTGGTTTTTTTTTTGCTTATATGGAGCAGAGTACAATTTGAAGTTGAATAAAATAATACCTTTTACAAATGTTTATATTACTTATATTATCATACAATAGCTTGCTTCTCTCTCAGTATTTAAAATACATATTTTGAATCATTCATCATCTGTTTCTGGTATGCACCATCTACCTCACCTTCACAGACAGACACTTACTTGGTGTGAATATTTGTCACACATTGCTTGTGGTTAACAGCAGAAGATGAATATGTACTCTCTATGACAAAAACACTGTGACATGACAATGAAAAGCAGAGGCTAAAAGAAGTGAAGATCAAGATAAGTTTCCACTTAAAAGGGAGCCATTTCAAGCAAGTAAAAGGAATTTCAGAATATATAATTTTCAAATGACACGAAAAAAGTGGTCAAAAATAAATGGGAAGTCAAAGCACAGGCAGTCAACTAAGTACAGGTAATATTAATCAAAAACATTAGAAACAAAAAGAGCAGGGGAAATGACAAAAAATAAGTAATGCTAGATTAATGTGAACGTTCAACTGAAAGATTAGGCATTGTACTATGCCAGAGTAAAGAAGTCAAGCCAGCGTTTCTTTTAGTTCTCTTGTCTTTCCTATGATTGGGCTGCAGAATAATTAACAATGCTCAACAAAAGACTGAGAAGGGATACAGTGCATATAACAATGTTTTAACAAAGCAGATCTCATTGAGTTTTGCATTATGTTTTTTTCTCTCCCTACTCAGAAAAATACCAAGGGCACCAAACATGTAAAGAAGCATTCATTTATTTAAAAGATAAAGCAATGCAGGAACAAATTAACACTCCTGGTACAATTTGTTTCATTTCCATCCACTTTCATATCTGTCGCCATCTGTGGAAAAGAGAAATGGATTTGTTTATGTTAATCAACAATTAATGAAACATTTCATAAGCCTCCCAATTCATATTTGAAACCTTTCTTCTTATATGGGGCCTTCAGCTGTATATCTAGGTAGCCAAGTAATTTCTGCCTCCCATTACAGTAGATGAGCTTTCTGTCCATAAAGAAGGTGGAAGCTTCTTTTGTCTCCAAAGAAAAAATGTGTACACCAAATGTAGTTTTTAAAGGAAGGTTTGGCCTGTACTGAATGGATCAGATTCCACTTCCAGTTGCAGATCTCTGTGTTCTTAAAGGAACACAACCCCCTTGAAATTAAGCAACAGAGCAATATTTTCATTTGATAAACTGACTATTATTGGTTTAAAGTAACCCCTAAATGTGCATATATGGAAAAATTATATTAGTCCTGGTCAAAGAGCTACTCTGTATTCTATTCACCAATGCTGCAGAATCACTTTCTAGGGTCAGGAGAGGCTCACTTTGACTACATGGATAGCAGGCTATAACTGTCTGTATTAGTCCCCGATGTCCCTCTGTTACCCTTCCTATTTAGTAGGGGTGCAAGCTCCCTAAGGAATGTAGTAAATTTAGAAATGCTGCGATAGATAGATAGATAGATAGATAGATAGATAGATAGATAGATAGATAGATAGATAGATAGATAGATAGATAGA
>JANRMT010062817.1:12148895-12162653 GCA_026402145.1 Polypterus bichir lapradei | reverse complement strand
TTTTTTTTTTTTTTTGTTTTTTCTGTCCCCCCTGGCCATTGGACCTTACTCTTATTCGATGTTAATTAATGCTGATTTATTTTGTTTTCGTAATGTGTTTTTTATTTTTCTATTCTTTATTATGTAAAGCACTTTGAGTTACTGTTTGTATGAATATGTGCTATATAAATAAATGTTGTTGTTGTTGTTGATGTTTGTAATCCAAAACACTTGTATATCAAAGCGAATTTCCCCATAATAAATAATGGAAACTCAGATGATTCATTCTACAATCCAAAAATATTCATATAAAAATGATTAATACAAAATATAAAGTAAAAATATGTAAAACAAATTAACCTGCTCTTTACCTTTGAAAAGAATCGTGGCTGGTGTGAGGGAGACGAGAGAGAGGAGAAGCGTAGGAGGAGGGTTATTGTGTAGGACGACTTTCACTCTGACTAACAGAACCACTGCTATCTGTTGGCTCACTGGAATCTTTTTCTTTTTTTGCAACTTTAACAAGGAACCTATTCAGTGACAGTTGCTTTTGCCTGAAGAGTCACTACACTTAGACACAAAATGAAAAAAAAAATGCTTTATGCACTGTAAGGTTTCTAAACTCTTTTGGGATTCCCCCCAATGAGATGACACTTGGTAGAAAGTCCTGAAGCAACTGCAGGCTCCCAGCGCTGTAGCAGTTTGCCATAAAAGCAAATCCAAAAAGATCGCAGTCGCTCTATAAGCGCCCGCCATCAATGGGCGATGCAAGGAACATTATAAATGCAAGGGAACAGTATTACTTGGCCACTAACCTGGTCACGACCCTGCCAGATTGCTGTGTCTGTGTACAGGAGAGTTGTAGATCCCGCTACAATAAATAACCATGCTGTTCCTGTTTCAAACTGAATAAAGCTGGTTTTGCTAAAGTACTGAGACTCAGCCTCGTGTTTTGGGGTAGAAGACAGAGACTCACACGTCACAGCACACATGTGGTCACAATGCTATAGTAAACATTATACGCTCGTACGGATGTTGATTATATGAGTGAGGCACACCAACTGAGACCAAGCATGGGAGACGATTACCCACAATCCCGTGGCGAGAGAGAGAAGAACCACTGGCTCAGTTGTGACCACGTGACACCCGGCCGACAAAGCGTATATGTACTACTCGTACTGCAAGACCTTGCTCACTTATCAAGTTAAAATTTATGTGCAGTAGATTTCAAACAACTGCTAATTTGTTTAGAAATGTCTGGGCCCAGCAAGACCTGACCATTTCATAGTAAAAGAAGAACCCAAGAACCCCATCATTTCATAGTAGTATATAAAGGTAACTCTTGCAAAAACTGGTGCCAAATTGCATACATCAACAATCAGAAAGATACTGCACAAACGAGACCTGCACGTGAGGTGTGCCAGGAAAATGTTCTTTGTTGTCCAAAAATGACATTAGAGCATGACTATGGTTAGCCATTGAACATCTAGGCATAGTCCAGTCCTTCTGAAACAATATGCTCTGGATCGATGAAGCAAAGATAGAGTTGTTTGGAAACAGTAACAGTGGACATGTTTGGTGCAAACTGAAGAGAGCATTTCAGGAAAAGAACCTCATAACAACTATGAAACATGGCAGTGTAAATGTTCTCATTTGTTGTTACTTTACTGTTTCAGGGTGTGGGCAGCTAGCAGTCATCAGGTCAACTATGAATTCTTGAGGAGAATGTGAGGCCATCTGTCTGAAAGTTAAAGTTAAACCACACATGGACCTTTCAACACGCTAATGATCTGAAGCTCAATAGAAAATTCACCAAGGAATGGCTCACACAGAAGTAAAAGAGGGTTATGGACTGACCAAGTGAAAGCCCCGATTTCAAAATGTGGGAGATTGGAAACAGGAAAGACATAAAAAGTAAGACATAAGACATAAAAGTAAGTAAGTAAGTAAAACCCTAGATGAAACCTCATCACCCCAGTCCAATATTTGTGCTTGATTCACAATGCAGGTGGATCGTGGTCAATCCTGGACAACCTCCCAACCCCATCTTTGACAATCTTGCTCGTTTCACTAAGAAGGACAAGCACTGACAATTGCACTTGATTCAACTTGCGCTCTGATTGGAAAAACACTGATGATCGTGTTTGATTCATCTTACACTTTGGTGCTCTGGCGATCGTGTGACGATGCCCCCCCACACATCTCACAATTCCCGCTTTGATGACAATGCTAAATTCAAGGTGCATTGTGAATACACTAGCATGTGAAAAACTGATTCATGACACCACAAATGTTGGGAAGGACTGATATATACTTACAAAAAATGATTTTCTTTTAGCTACAATATTTGTTCCTCTTATTTTTTGGTTACCAACTTTACAGTTTGTGCATTTGAATCTGAATCTGAGTAATAATGGTCCTGATGTGTTTGCCAGAAGGAAAGGAATGAAAATAACGTCTCTACTGGATAGTTAATGTCTTTAATAATAAAGTTTGCCTTCCCATTCTATATGAACAATAGGCAGTTGTGAGTCTATATTACTCAGTGTCACTTAATCACGAGATGCAGCAATTAACATTCTTGAGCCAAGCAGGTGCAAAACCAGGATTTGATACAACCAATTAGGATGAATACTACTGAGGACCTGTAAAAGTTCAAGGGAACAGATGAGCAAATGCAAGATGTCTTCAGATGACTGAGGAAGATGAGCTTTTTGAAATGTGCTGTACCCTCTTCATTTCATTAGTGATAGTCACTTCAAGAAAATTAAAGCTGCTCACCCTTTCAGCAGTGAGGTCTGCTTTCTGGTTCCTGAAACATATCACCAGCTCCTTGGTTTTTCTGACATTATGGGTGAGAATGGAGTCAGCACATAAATCATTTTTTTCTAAGCTGTGTCATCATTTGTGGTGGTCAGTGCTATGACACTGGTGTCTTCAGCAAATGCAATGATAGAGTTGGAGGTGAGTCCGGCCACACAATCAAAAGTGAACAAAGAGTACAGATGGGGGCTCAGCACAATATCCTGTGGTGTTTTATATTAAGGGTCAGCAGTGTGGAGGATGTGACGCTGCTCGTCTGCAAATGTGGTCTGTTGGATGAAAAGTCCAAAATCCTAGATATGGAGCATGTTGCTTAAAGAGTTTGGTGGCCAGGTTTAAAGGTATAATGATGTTAAATCTCTGAGCTGTAGTCTGTAAACAGGAATATTGAAAAAAATAATGTTAGGACCTTTCACTTCTCTTTTTGGACTGTTATGGAGTAATTGTTTTAATGCTGATGTTTTAAAAACCTGGCTGAAAATATTGCTACTCTTTCACTTACTGTGTTCCTGAAACATTGAAAACCAGCATTGACCAAGTTTTCCTTTATTCTTTCTCCTGTTTCTCTCCAATCTTAGATCCATTTTCCTCGTGCTTCCATTTCCAGGGATGTTGGCATGGACCTTAAACTTCTTGATAATACTGTCATCAGTGGTCACAGGAACATCAAGCTCTTTGGATTTCTATAGTTTACCTTCTCATTGCCATGTTTAGTGTGGCACAAAACAGCCAAGAGAGTTCTTTACTCCATTTCAACTGGCTGAATGACTGATTTCAAGATTGAAGACAACAGTGCTAAGATATTAGTTAGCTTGAAAGATCAATACATGACAAATACTTCTTATAACTTCTGAAGGGTTCAATAATTGTGTCCCAGTCATTTTTCAATGTCTATTTTAGAATAAGCAAGAACTGAGTTTTTTTCAATGCTTTTTTTTTTTGCTTAATTCCACTACAAACCAAAGAAATGTGTGTGTGTGGGCAAGAAAATATTTTATATTTTTAAGACTTTTCAGGAAAAATGGTGTATTAATTAAATAAAATGCAATAGTACTGATACCTTTCAGCCCTGTCTGTGTGTAGCAAGTTTTTTTTTTTTGGTTTTCAGACCCTTATATGTATTTTTGTCAAATTATCTCCCTACCTACTACTTTGCCTTTTGCTGTGTTTTTCTCCTGAGCATGTGCTTCCTCCAGATGATTCTTAAATAATTCTAAATAATACAAGATCTGGGAGTATCTGTGACAAGAGGCAGCATTATTAGTGTTAATCCTAACAGAGTGCAACACTCTTTACTTGCTTACTTACAACAACAACAACATTTATTTATATAGCACATTTTCATACAAACAGTAGCTCAAAGTGCTTTACATAATAAAGAATAGAAAAATAAAAAACACAATATGAAAACAAAATAAATCAACATTAATTAACATCGAATAAGAGTAAGGTCCAATGGCCAGGGGGGACAGAAAAAACAAAAAAAAAAAACTCCAGATGGCTGGAGAAAAAAAAATAAAATCTGTCGGGATTCCAGACCATGAGACCGCCCAGTCCCCTCTGGGTAATCTACCTAACATAAATGAAACAGTCCTCTTTGGATTTAGGGTTCTCACGGAAGGGCTTGATGATGATGGTCACGTAGAATTCTGCCTTTTAATCCATCCATCATTGTTGGAGCATCATGAAGCTTTGAGTAGGTGGAGGTGGCACAGGCCACCACCACAAAGAAACCGGAAAAAGAAACAGAAAAGAGAGTAGGGGTCAGTATGGATTTTAGAGCCACCATGAATAGTTATTATGAGGAAATTGAACATATAGAGTATCAGGATTAAGTTAAATTAAGTTAAATTGAAGTTATAGAACTTACTTACTTACTTGCTTACTCTGCTTGCTTAAAGCAGAGTTCATTTTAAAGTTAATAACATGTCTTGGAAATGTTACATTACTTCTCAAAAATACCTTTCATGTCACACAAAATTTAAAAACAGATTTTGATGCATTTCTTCCATGTGTTCATAAACAACTGCTTACTCAGTGTGAATGTCACTCACACATTGTTTGTGGCTAACCAGTTATGGTGATGCTCAGTCCATGTAATACAAAGACTAAGCCATGAGAATAGAGAGCAGAGGCACAGAGAAAATGTAAATTAAGATTAGCCTCTACCTGAACAGGAGCCACTTCAAGCAAGTCAAAAAAATTCAAAATATGCTTTCAATGTAAAATTAAAAAAGTCAGAAAAAACTTTTTTAAGGTCAAAACATAGGCAATCATTTTAGAAAAGGCAACATTATTAAAAAATCAGGAGGGTTTCCCCTAGACTTTCTTGTATATTCAAATATGGGGATGAATATTTGAGGAGTAAACCACAAAAGAATGATTATATATTTATATTATGTACATTAAAGAACCATCAAAAACAAAGCAAATCAAATTAATAATATATTGTGTAGCCGCCGATGCATAAGGCAAAGTCAGGCACAGGTAAAACGCGTGTCAAAGAAATCTCACAGTCCAAAAGTTCGTTTTAAAATATTTAGTGAAAATTAAAAGCAAATAATCCACACAAGAATAAAATGAAAAATAGTTAAACACATAGAATAATTTCTTCTTCTGTATGTCTTAAGCATACGGTTCAACATTTAAATAAAAGTGCTGTTTTACGAGTTACTTCACACTCAAAAGGCCCGTAGGCTGGTTGGCACATAGACATGTGCCCAGGCACGGTCACGTGCACAAGCACGATCACGATCACGAGCGCGAACACGGTTAAAAACTGTATGCCTCTACACCTTACACAAGGCAAGGCATGACACTAACTGGAGAACATTGTTCACTCAAAGCTGTTATAAAATGACAGGAAAATACCAACATAATTCTATTCATGGGGGTTATAGGAACCTCTAATAGATTATGCATTGTCATCTAGTAAAATATTCATGAATTTTATAGAACTAGGAAAATGGCTCTTACATATTGAACAATTATTATAAAAGTAAAGTTGAATAAATGTGACTCTTCAGCTTCATGAATAAAAACAATTGAGTATGTGTTCAGGTAAAGTACCACTTCTGGTTGATGGACTTGGCCCAAAAGTTAATATAGATCTACAATTTTTGTGTAACAACCACATGCCACATTTCATCCATCTATCTCATTGCTTTTTTGAGTATGTTTACACACACACACACACACACACACAGAATTCCAAAAAACTGTATTTTTGGACTCAGGGAGGTCTAAAACATGAAGATTCATGAAAATCTCGAGGTAGAATTTCTTCATGATTATTATACTTTCTCTATACTTCATATACGAGAAAGAAAGCGAGGTTTAAAATGTCAAGATTCATCAAAATCTTGAGGTTGAATTTTTCATGATTACTATCAAACAAATCACCAGGACCAGATAATATTTATCCTTGAGTTCTTAAGGAGGTTAGCGAGTACAGATATAAACCTTCGACAAATATTTTTAGGTAGTCACTGCGCACTGGAGAGATTCCAAAGGACTGGAAAATGGCAAAAATCATCCCATTATATAAAAAAGGTGACAGGGCAGATCCAAGCAACTATAGGCCAGTAAGCTTAACATGCATCACAGGAAAATGAATGGAAGGAATCATTAAGGATAAGTTTGAGCAACACATGACAAGGACAGGAGTTATTCTGAACAGTCAGCATGGGGTCAGAAGAGGGAGGTTGTGTTTTACTAACATGCTGGAATTCTATGAGGAGGCAACAAAAGGATACGATCAAAGTGGAGCAGATGATATTATTTATCTTGACTTTCAGAAAGCATTTCATAAGGTGCCACATAAGAGGTTGGGCATCAAATTAAAAGAAGTGGGAGTTCAGGGTGATGTTTTCAGATGGGTGCAGAATTGGCTCAGACACAGGAAGCAGAGGGTGATGGGGGGAGGAACCTCATCAGAACTGGCCGATGTTAAGAGTGGTGACCAGAAGGGGTCAGTGCTGGGGCTGCTGCAATTTTTCCATCCATCCATTATCCAACCTGCTATATCCTAACTACAGGGTCACAAGGGTCTGCTGGAGCCAATCCCAGCCAACACAAGGCGCAAGGTAGGAAACAAACCCCAGGCAGGGTGCCAGCCCACCGCAGCTGCTGCTATTTTTAAAATATATAAATGATTTAGATAGGAATATAAGTAACAAACTGGTTACATTTGCAGATGATACCAAGATAGATAGATTAGCAGATAATTTGGAATCCATTATATCATTACAGAAGGACTTGGATAGCATACAGGCTTCGGCAGATTTGTGGCAGATGAAATTTAATGTCAGTAATTGTTAAGTATTACACATAAGAAGTAAAAATTTTAGGTTTGAATACATAATGGGCGGTCGGAAAATCGAGAGTCCACCTTATGAGAAGGATTTAGGAGTTATAGTGGACTCTAAGCTATCGACTTTCTGACAGTGTTCAAAAGCCATTAAGAAGGCTAACTGAATGTCAGGTTATATAGCACGGTGTGTGGAGCACAAGTCCAAGGAGGTTCTGCACAACCGTTATAATGCACTGGTGAGGCCTCATCTTGAGTCCTGTGTGTAGTTTTGGTCTCCAGGCTACAAAAAGGACATAGCAGCACTTGAAAAGGTCCAGAGAAGATTGACTAGGCTGTTTCCAGGGCTACAGGGGTTGAATTATGAGGAAAGATTAAAAGAGCTGAGCCTTTACAGTTTAAGTAAAAGAAGATTAAGAGGTGACATGATTGAAGTGTTTAAAATTATGAAGGGAATTACTACAGTGGATCAAGACTGTTATTTTAAAATGAGTTTATCAAGAACACGGGAACACAGTTGGAAACTTGTTAAGGGTAAATTTCGCACAAACATTAGGGAGTTTTACTTTACACAAAGTACAACAGACACTTGGAATAAGCAACCAAGTAGTGTGCTAGACAGTAAGACGTTAGGGACTTTTAAAACTCAACTTGATGTTTTATTGGAAGATATAAGTGGATAGGACTTGCGAGCTTTGTTGGGCTGAATGGCCTGTTCTCATCTAGAGTGTTCTAATGTTCTATACTTTCACTATACTTCGTATATGAAAAAGTATGAAGAACCTCTCTATTAAAAAGGAAGAAACTTAGGACAGATGCAAAACTTCTACTGGACCTCCATACCTGCATTCTAAAAGGACCCTAAACTGAGTTTCTGGAAGGTTCTGCAGCACTAATGTTTTCAAATACTTGCTTAGCTTGAGTTTTGAATTTCATCAGATATGCAGAGGTGTTAATGAAAATAGAACTGACAAACACGTAGACTAGAGCATTGCCTAAAAGCTGCTTACCACAAGCTGAACATTTCACATCAAGGTCTTTGGTGTTAAATTAACTGTTACGTTAAATGCGTGTAAATAATATTTCCATATATGCACATGCTAAGGGTACAATTGCACAATAAGTGTTAATTTGACACTGGTGATTTTGCCATATTGCAATTATTTGTGTGCCTTAGAGAGTTCAGGGATCTCTAACTAGAAAATCAATCTCATTGGCAAAGCCTATGTGTTCCTCTAAAATCTAGGCACATCCATCTCTTCATTCTCTTCTCTGTCTCTTTGTTAAGCCCAATCATTCTCTCTGAAGCCAAAAAATACATCCACGCTTTTTAGAAACAATAAGCTCGTCCACTCTATAGGGTGCCAGAAGCACTCTCTTTGGACCTGAAATTTACTCTCCTTATACGTTGTGGAGGTAGACACTCTGAACTCCCAGTATGTACCCTGGCAGATCATTAGCTCTAAACTTCACTTATTCTCTCTGAAGCCAAAAAATGCATCCACACTTTTTAGAAACATTAAGCTCATCTACTCTATTGGGAGCCAGAAGCATAAATAAATTGGATAAATCGGTGTTATTCAAGGGCTGCAATGATGCTATCCATGATTGGATTTCAAGTTGTTGGACCGGCCAGGCAAGGAAATTGGGGCAGGGCGTTCTGAAGAAAGTCCCAATTCAAGACCCCATTGACCTTAGCCAATGCCCAACTCTGCCCCATAAATTGAAAGCTTGTGAGTGGTTTGGGCACTCTGGGTCAAACGTCCACTCCCTACAAGCCTTGCCTACTTGTACATACCTCAGCACGACATCAGTTTTAAGCCCGCTTTGTAATAAGCCCATTGACCTGGCCCCCTCAAGAACAGAACCAGTATTTGAGCCCATTCTGATCACTCCCTCTGTTGATGGGTAACGGTATGCTCAAATATAAAGAAATAAGTCTCAACATCATCATCAGGATGTAAAGGTAACAATAAATGGAAAGGTCCTGTCAGCCATTTCGCTGGATGGCCCTACGTGCCCAGTTAGACACCTCTGCCTCGGCAAGCCGACTCAATAGCTCTCTCACCCAGATTCTGAGTGCCCATAACTCTGCTGCCATGTCCTGCATAATTGTTTTGACATCCTGGGACTTCCTCATCTTATGAATCTTCATTGAAGATGTAATGAACAAACACAAGCATAAAGAGTTGGGGCACCTACAGGCAAACCATGTATAACTGAAAATAAATGCAAAGAATAAATGCATCAAGTGGGGAAGAGGGGAGTCCAGGGGGACAGACACCAGAAGTGACATCAGAGGTTTATAATTTAAAGATAAGGCAAAAATACATATTTCTAAATTTGTTCTAGATATAAATATTACCATAGCACACTTTTCTGAATGCAAATGCAGGAGAAGAGGCTGCATAATTAAACAATTAGATCAATTAAACACAAGTAACTATCAGCCAAACCACCTGTACTTCAGAATAGGTGGTCCACTTTAAGCTAAGCATGTTTGGTTCTGGACATTACTTGGATGGTAGACCTTCTACGAAAAGCCTGAGTTGCTGTTAGAAGAGGTGTTGGTAAGGCTAGCAGGGGGCATTAACCTTGTGTCTGTGTGTGGATCCCAATGCCCCAGGGTACCAACAGGGACATTGTTCTAAAATATGGTGTCATCCTTTGGAAGAGATGCAAGTCCGATGTCATAAAAGATCCCTGGGCATCTTTGGAAAAGTGATAGATATTTCCTGATGTCCTTGCTAAATTGCCCACCATAATCTTATCAATTCTTCTTCATCATTTCTAACTTTTATATGGGGTTGACGTGCCTGAGTAACCTTCTCAATAGAACTCGCCCTACACTCTCTTCCTAGTCAAACCCTTTCCCTTTAAATCTTCTTACTTTATCCATCCACCTCCACTTCAGTCTTCTATGCTTTCTCTTCCTTTCTACTTCCATTCTCATCACTCTTATGCCCTCATATTCCCTGACTCTACTCACCACATGTCCATAACAGTTAATCCACTTTCATGTACTTTCCTAGACATCTTTCCAACTTTTATTGTACTTCTGATTGTCTCGTTTCTTATTCTGTCCTTTGAACTCCACACACCCATTTCAACCTTCTCATTTCTGCAAATCCAACTTCTGCCCATGCCTCAGCTCCACACATCATTGCTGGTCTAACTACTGTCTTCGGGACCTTTGCTTTATTCTTCAATAACACAATACTCCTGATACCTTCTTCCAATTGTTCCATCCACACAGTACTCTATGGGTTATCTCTGCATCTAATTTTTCCATCATGAGCTGTCACTTTTCCACTCTTTTCAAAAGCTTTCCCTGCAGATTAACTTCAATTCTTATAATCATTAAAACTCATACATTGTGTCTTCTTCCTGTTTAGCTTCAATCCTCTATTATTCAAAGCCCATCTCCATTCTTCTCCTACTTTCTGGCGCTACACAACACAATGTAATCAGCAAAAAGCCTGCACCATGGGGACTAGTTTTTTATCTCACAAGTCAACACATCCATAAACACATCAAAGAGGCAAGAACTTAAAGAAGATCCTTGGTGCAGACCTACTCTAAATGAGATCTTGATTGTTATCCCAATACTGCTTTTAACTTGAGTCCTCACTCCTTCTTACATTTTCCTGGACAATTCTTACATAATGCTCCTTTGTCTCTCATGCGCCTCCAGATGTCGTGCAGTCAATCAAAAAACTTCTCCAAATCAATAAACACCAAATGCAAACCTTTCTGTGTTTCTTGATGTTCCTTTATGAGCTATCTCAATGCAAAGATCAGTCATTCATCTCCATGGCAATACACCTAACTTCAGCTCCCTTAGGGTATTCTTTTCTCTAAGCTTTCTCTCTATAACCCTTCTAATATTTTCATTGTGTGTGACATCAGCTTTATCCCACTGTATTTTCCACAATACTGGACATAATCCTTCTCCTTATAAATGGGTACAATCACACTGTTCCTCCACTCCTCTGGTTTTCTCTCCTGTTTATGGATCTTCTGCATTAGATCCCACAACACAAACATCTTTCTTTTATTAATTTATTAACCCCTAGGTACTTAAAATGATCTGTGGTGATAAAAGGGAAGGTGTCCAATCTAATGTTGTGTGCTAGAGAATTCACTGGAAAAAGCAGACTTTTATTCAAATTAATTTTGAGTCCAGATATCTTATGAACTCTGCTAGTGCTGTTAGGACTGCAGGCACAGTACTATGTATATCTAATATATATAGTATAATATCATTTGCATATAGTGATATTTTCTGTTCAAGTTCTTCTCTGATAACCCCCTTTATCTCAGGTGCAGTTTGAAAGTGAACAGCCAATGGGTCAAATGGTGACTGCAAATAGCAGTGATGAAAGGGGCATCCTTGTCTAGTATCACATTCTTTGAAGTAGTCTGAAATAATTTTATGTGAAGAAATAACAAGACAAAAACAAAGAAAAAGATATGGGGAATCTGACCCCATACAATGTCTGGTTGATGGGTAATCAAAAAGCAATAATACTGTGGTCGTTATGCAAACATTATATTAGACATTGAAGTACAGTACAACAAGGTCTAATATGTAATGGTGGCAAGGAAGGAAATCTTGATTAGGAGGAACCGGACATGACAACATAGAGTGGAGCCGGAGGTGACATCATATGATGGGGCCAGAAGTGACCTCTTTAGAAGATGCCGGAAGTGATGTCATCAGTTTTGGCCCAGAAGTGACGTCATCGGAACTGGCCTGGAGGGACTGGAGTGGAAAAAAGTGGTTATTCTTCAGCTGGTCTATTGAGAGAGGAAGAAATGCATTAGTACTCTATTTCAACCCCCTGTCTTTTGATATTTCACTCTTAATTGGACCCTTTTGGCTGCCCCCTAAGTGCACATGTGTGACGGTTAACACAAACTGAACCTTCTGGACTGGTATGCAGTCGTTTGATCCATCTGCATATGTTCGGGCCAAATGCAAATTTGTGCAATGTAGTGAATAGGTAGTCCAAGTTGGCCATATTGAATGCTTTTTCTGCATCTAAAAATAATAAGATGTCAGGGGTGTTAGAGTTTATGGGTAAATATACAGTAGTACCTCGGTATACGTTCACTTTGAAATAAGTCCTTGGCGAAAAATTTTGCTTGGTATACGACCTTTGTTTGGAATACGACTCGCGTGCTAGAACACCACGCGCTACCCTTGTTTACCTCTCTCGAGACAAAGCCAAGACTGCCCACAAGCGTCAGTATGGCAGTTGTTAGCATTCAGTGAACAACCCGCACGTTACCCTTGTTTACCTCCATCGAGACAAAGCCAAGACTGCCCACAAGTGTCAGTATGCCAGTTGCTAGCATTCAACAACAACAACATTTATTTACATAGCACATTTTCATACAAAAAGTAGCTCAAAGTGCTTTACATAATGAAGAAAAGAAAAATAAAAGACAAAATAAGAAATTAAAATAACACAACATTAGTTAACATAGAAAAGGAGTAAGGTCCGATGGCCAGGATGGACAGAAAAAAAAAAAAACTCCAGACAGCTGGAGAAAAAAAATAAAATCTACAGGGGTTCCAGGCCACGGGACAAACCCAGTCCCCTCTGGGCATTCTACCTAACATAAATGAAACAGTCCTCTTTGTAGTTAGGGTTTTCACGGAGTCACTTGATGTTGATAGTCGTACAGACTTCTGGCTTTTAATCCATCCATCATTGTTGGAACATCACGGTGCTTTGAGTAGATGGTGGTGGCTCAAGCCACCACCAAAAGGACACCGGAAAAGGAAACAGAAGAGAGAGTAGGGGTTAGTACAGATTTTAGAGCCACCATGAATAGTTATTATAATGAGTTGGATATACAGAGTATCAGGATTTTAATTACAGTGAAGTTATGAGAAGGCCATGTTAAAGTAATGTGTTTTTTGAAGTGCTCCACTGTATTAGCCTGGTGAATTTCTATTGGCAGGCTATTCCAGATTTTAGGTGCATAACAGCAGAAGGCCGCCTCACCACTTCTTTTAAGTTTTGTTCTTGGAATTCTAAGGAGACACTCATTTGAGGATCTGAGGTTACGATTTGGAATATAAGATGTCAGACATTCCGATATATAAGATGGGGCGAGATTATTTAAGGCTTTATAAACCATAAGCAGAATTTTAAAGTCAATCCTGAATGACACAGGTAACCAGTGTAGTGACATCAAAACTGGAGAGATGTGCTCAGATTTTCTTTTTCTAGTTAGGATTCTAGCAGCTGCATTCTGCACTAGTTGCAAATGATTTATGTCTTTTTTGGGTAGTCCTGAGAGGAGCGCGTTAGAGTAATCTAGTCGACTGAAAACAAACGCGTGAACTAATTTCTCAGCATCTTTCAGTGATATAAGAGGTTGTTGTGATATGAGATTTTGCATATAACTTGATAAATGTTTTGTATGTCTTTATTTAAAATTTAGGCAAACCAATGTAATTTAGAGGTATTCGTGTTTGCCCCCCTTTACGACTCTCTTTGTAATTTTATGACAGGATTTGGGGGGATGTGTCTTAAACCAGTTTGATGAGTATTTCTCTGCTAAAGTCTTTGAACCCCCTGCAAGGAAGCCAGGATGTTCAACATATGGTTTTGGGGCAGGTGTTAAGATGT
>JANRMT010062817.1:12111792-12130699 GCA_026402145.1 Polypterus bichir lapradei | reverse complement strand
ATATATCCAAATCAATGTATCTCAACCAATGTACTTATATCAGAACGGAGCTATACAAGCCAATTTATATATATCTCAACCAATGTATATATCTGAACGGATGTATTCAAACCAATGTATCTGAACCAATATATTTATTTGAGAAAATTTATATATTTACAAACCATATATATACTGTGTATATATATATTGCATTTAAATACATAGACTTTAATATGGAGTTGGTCCCCCCTTTGCAGCTATAACAGCTTCCAGTCTTGGTGACTTTTACGCGCCATGAACCTTAGCAGTCGTTGACCCCACTCTGTGACTTTACATGCTCTTAAGCTTTGTGGCTGAGTTGCTGTTGCTCCTAAATGCTTCCACTTATAGTTGCCCCTGGAATTTCCAGCAGGGATGAAATTTCTCAAACAGTCATATTGCAAAAGTGCCATCCCATCACAGTACCATGCTTGAAGTCACTGAGCTCTTCAGAATGACCCATTTTGTTTCCCAAATGTTTGTAAATGGAGACTTCATGGCTAGGTGCTTGATTTTATACACCTTTGGCTGTGGATCTGATTGAAACACCTGAATTCAATAGTTACAAGATGTGTCCCAATACTTTTGTCCATATAGTATATTTACTGTATATAGTGTGGATTAAATTAGATTCTACTTTATTTGTCCCCAAGGGAAAATTAAAATTTCCATCTTATAAAATTATGACCAGCCAGCTAAGATTCTTCAAAGTGTATTTTAAAAGGTTGTAAGGAGTGTTTTAAATTACTTTCATGTCTCTGCCTTCTATCCCATCCACTGGAGGGGACACTTACTTCCACGGCTGAAAGATACCCATAGAAATGCAGTCCAGTGAGTTTGGTGGCATTTGCTGGAACTTGAGCAGATCAGATGTTTCAACGCACCTTAGAATTCATTGTGCTACGGCCATTAGCAGTTCTATCATCAATGAAGAGATGTGTGCCAGTACCTGTGGCAACCATACATGCCCAAGGTGTAACACCTCAACCACAATGTTGAACAGATGAGGTGGTCTGCCTTGGATCTTGGGCAATTCCTTTTTTCCTCTTACACTTTGCCCTTGCCATAACTCTGATGCAGGTTCATCTTTGTCTTGTCTGTCCACAAGTCCTTTTTCCAGAATTCTGCAGGTTCTTTAATGTCCTTTTTTTCGCAAACTGTAATCTGGCCATCCTGTTATTAGGGCTAACTAGAGGTTTGCATCTTGCAGTGTGACCTCTGTGTATCTGTTCATGAAGTCTTCTGCTGAAAGTCGTCTCTGACACATCCATATCTGCGTCCTGGCGACTGTTTCTGATCTGTTGGACAGGCATTTGGGGCTTTTCTTTACCATAGTGAGGATTCTTCTCTTATCAGCAGTGGAAGTCTTCCTTGGCCTACCTTTTCCTTTGCAATTACTGAGCTTCTCAGTGCATTCTTTCTTCTTAATGATATTCCAAAGAATTGATTTAAGTCATCCTAAGGTTGATCTGATGTCTTGAATGGCTTGATTCTTGCTTTTCAGCCTCATGACAACTTCTTTGACTTTCATTGGCACAGCTCTTGTCCTCATGTTGAACAATAGCAACTACAGACTCCAAAGGGTAGTATAGTAGCAAGCTAAGGTATCTTATCAAGCAATGAAACATACCTGAGGAATCACAAACACCTGTGACGCCAATTATTCCAAACATTATGGTGCCCTGAAGTGGGGGGACCATGTAAAAAAGTGTTGTCATTTCTACATGCTGTAAATGAAAGTCTGCAATGTGCACTTTAATTACAATGTCTGAATTGTTTGATTTGTAATTTTAAACAGTGGAGTAAATCAACAAAAAATGTGTCTTTGTCATAATGAGATTGCATTTACATATTGTAACCAAAAAGAGCAATTAGTATAAAATACAATGATTCTGAATCAAAATAAAATGGAGGTGCTTATAGTGGGTGCATCAGCTAAAGCCCAAATTGGTCTTGGACTTCTCGGCTCTTTCTCTGTCTTTTGCAAATCTCAAGTCTGCAGTTTTGGTGTTATTTTTGACAGTAACCTCTCTTTTGAGAAACAGATTAATTCTGTAGTCAAGAGTTGCTTTTTCCAACTTCATCTTTTAGGTAAGATCAAGCCTTTTTTTATCTTCTAGGGATCTTGAGAAAGCAACTCATGCTTTTATCTTCTCTCGTCTTGATTACTGTAACTCGCTGTATTCTTGGATTAGCAAATCCCTGCTATGCAGGTTACAGTTGGTCCAGAATGCTGCCGCTCGCTTTCTGGTTGTGGCAAGAAAGTCTGATTCTGTTTCTCCAATATTAGCCTCTTTACACTGGCTGCCCGTCAGTTTTCAAATTGATTTTAAAATCTTGTTGCTAGTTTTTAAATATTTAAATGGGCTCGCTCCTGCCTATTTATCTGAATTGTGTGTTTTACACCAGCCGTCTAGAGTGCTTAGATCTTCTGGTCAGTTGTCTCTTGTTGCCCCTCGTACTAAGTGTAAAACTAAGGGGGACAGAGCATTTGCAGCTGCTGCTCCTCGCCCGTGGAACTCTTTACCTCATCACGTAAAGGAGTTGTCTACAATTGAACTGTTCAAAATGAGATTAAAGACTCATTTCTATTCACTTGCATTCCTTGACCTTCAGTAATACTGATGGTTTCCTCATTGTGATTATGTAATCTGACTTCTATTTACTATTTATTTTATTTATGTTCATTTATTTTTATTCCTATTTATGTTATTTATGTTAATTGCATGTTTTTTTCTTCTTTTATTGCAAAGTACTTTGGCCACAGCATTCCTATGTTGTTTCAAATGTGCTATATAAATAAATTAACATTGACATCCATTTTCAAACCTGCCTGTCCTGAGTAAGATCACAAGGAAGCTTGATCCTAAACTAGAAAGCACTGGACGCAAGACAGGAGCAATCCCTGGTGTGGATGCCAGTCAACTGTAGTGTGAACATACGGATACACAAACACACACTCTGGACAATTTATCATCGCCAATCCAACTTACCTTTGTGTCTGTGGACTGTGGGAGGAAACCCACATGGAAATGGGGAGAACATGCAAACTCCACATAGGGAGCACCCAGGACATGAACCCCAGCCCCACAGTTACTAATGCTCCACCATGCCACCTGTATGAAATAGTGTTGAACTTTACAAAAAAATTGAACTAAGTTAAAAAAATATTCACCATGCCAGACTTAGCCCATAACACACATCCCTGACCCAATTATCATGCAAACAAGTCATAACACATTTTCAGAAGCAACCTTCATCGAGGCAGCTCAGAAGACTTGTTGTGAATTTAAGTTTAGTTTTGTGGTGTGGATTTTATGTTGATTTCCCACTCTTTTTAGCAATTTTGGGCAGTATTCAATGCAATATACACTTATGTTTTCACCAAAAATATGTATTTGTAATAATTACTGGTGATAATTTGTTCTGAACAGGAAACCTTAACAATGTCTTCTAATGATGTCCAAACTGCTGTCTTGAGCATCTCCAGAGCAAAAGATGTGAGACAAGAAACCGCTCTTCTGATGAAACCCTATGCTAACTGGGAAGAGTTCCTGATGCCAGGTCCACTCTCTATTGCCATTCTAGGGGAGTTGGTGTTCATTTCATCAAACGATGACTTCTCCATTAACAAGAATCCACCCAAAGGTGGGTTCAAATATATCCGCTATCCAGATTCCTTCCGAGCTTGTCTTATGCAGGTGTCAAATAATGGATGGCAGGCCTTTAATGAAGCTCACAAGAACATGGACCAAATCCGACTTCACTCTGGCAATGTACCAAATTACATGAAAATGGCTGTGAAGACCCTCATGCATAGCAACACTGACATGGTGAAAGCACTACTACCTGGTCAGTTGCAAAACATAGGAAACATCGCCTCTGAGTGTGTCAGACTGGCAGAGACAACAGAAAAGAAATTCACAGATGTCATTCTGCTCATTCAGGAGATGTTAGAAGCCTGCATGAATTCAAAGCAGTTTTATGAAGAAGATTTGAAAAATATCAAAATGAAGTTAGAAGAAGCTAAAATAAAGGAAGAGTCAGCAAAATTAGCTAAAGAACTGTCAGAAAAGAACCTAGGCCGACTGTCCAAACAACTTGACGAGGCTCAAGACCAGTTTAAGAAATCCATGGACTCAATGCCTTCAGGCTGGGAACTCATCGGAATGAATTTTGTGGAAGGCTTAACAGAGTCAATGAATAATCTTGTTTCTGGAATGGTTTCAGTTGTCACTGCACCATGTTTAATAGCCAGTGGTGTCAAAAACTTAATTCAAGATTTTAGTAAAAATGAAGTTCCCTTAAATCCCTTGGTTGTTAATGATATTTATGTCAAATCAGTTCATCTGCTTAAACTGGCACAAGAAATGCATGCTCTTGTGGATAATGATACAATCAAATGGAAAGAGATATATAATGAAAAAAACGAAACTCTAAGATCTGATTGGTTTAAAAAACAATTTGAAGAAATAGAAATAAAAATTAAAGACAAAGAGAAGTGTAAGCCCCTAGAGAAAGCAATTAAGATATGTCAAGATGGCATCTCTATTTGCTGCAAAATGTCACAGTATAACCCCCAGAAAGGCTTTACTGATGAAGAGACCAGTGAAATAATTAGGCAGATTAAAAATCTAAAAGACCAAGCTGAAAGGTTTGACTCTGAGAGCAAGTCTTTCACTTCTTCTTCTGCCTTTCCTGCAACCCCTCCAAATATTCTTCAGCAAGGCACTGGAGAAAAGAAAGGATCAGCTCAAGCTGCTTCTGACAATGCTCGATTTAAAATTCAACAAAGCCAAGCCCACCTTAAGCAAGTGCAGGACACGTACGAGAGGAATATGGAGAACCTGAAGAAGAACAACCAGGAGCTGGCTGACATTCTTGTCACCATGCACAGCTGTCAAGTAAAGGAGATCGATTTTAATACCGCAGTGAAAATGTTGGTCAAGGGTCTTGATGCCATGGGGCGAGTGAAGGAGCAGTGGGAGAAAATGGTTCGCTTCTTCCAAATGATCTCAAACTTGATCAAAGCTTCCCTGGATACGTCTTTGAAGCAGTTTGTTGGTGCAGCTAATAATGTCTCAAAAATCGAAGGCTATTCCTCTGATTCTTTTGTTAAAGATATGATCTATACCTATGCTTTCCAGTCATCTAACATTGCCAATCTGGTCCATATGATTGCTGAGACTTATACTGAAGTTTCCAATCTTTATCTTATGGACCGTGTCAGCAGCCTTGGCAAGCTCATGGCACTGGATCACAAAAACCCTCAGTTTGAAAGTGAACGTGCAAAACTGAAAAGTGATTGTGAGTGTGCACAGGAGGGGATATGCAGTCTTGTTCAGAAGAATAAAAATGATTTTGATAATCTCTTAAACGAACGGGTCTTGAAAATTGAAAATGAGCTTCAGTCAGTGCTGCCACCAGTTTCAGACATGGAGCGCAAGAGGATTGAGAGCAATGTGATGGCTGGTCTAAAGGAGCTAACCAAGGAGGAAGAGGATCAGGTCATCTAGAGACTACAGAAAGTTATGGATTGCATTCTGCTTTGCTTCTGATGTTAAAAAGAACTCACTCTTATGAAGACTTGCTTAAAAATATTTGTTGTTCCTGTGTCAATCATGATAACCTATAGCAGGTTGATTATTGCTAATCCATTATGAAAACCTGAAAAGATTTTTTGAAAATCTATTAATATGTGAAAATCAAAACAGTGAAACCAGATTTTAAGTTAAAAGATGCACTTCCTTCCATTTGTTTCTTTCTTGCACATTTTCTATGATGTCTTTTTGCATATAGGATAATAAAAAGATTTCTTAGAACAACTGTGTCTTTAATGAATGTGGTAACAAGTATCTTCTCTCATTATTAATTCACTGTATAGCAAAACCTGACAGTCATATTTTCCCTTTAAGCGAGTCAAAACCAAACAAATCAGATACTAAAGATTTTAGGAGTACTGCTATGACACGGCCTTTATAAAACCAAGAACATTCTGGGAACTGAGTTACAAAGTCATCCATACTACCATCCCACAGGACACATCCCTTTAATGAAGGACACTGCAGAGGTAACTAATGATCAGTCTATCAGTTTATGTCATGGAGTGTAAGGCAATTCCTCTGATGTTGTAATTACCACAGTTTTTATTTTAATCATTTATTTCAAGAAAACATCACATGGTGCTAAATCAAATACAAAATGATTCAGTGGCTCACATTTGTTTGCAATTTTTGACTTTGGTTGCTTTATCACTGTCTTGCAATCAAATAGAAAATAAGAGCACATATGTTTTCTGGGTCTTTAATTTAATGCCTGAATTAAACAATCACGATCGCAGAAGCAGCCCAGTTGCTAATTTTCTCTGCAGTAACATTTAGTCCAGGTAGGATATTTAAAATGTTAGTCTAGGATAGCGTTTCTCAACCTTTAAGTATTTGTGACCCAAGTTTTCGTAACAGTTTTAATCGCACCCCCCCTAACATTTTTTTGAAATGTAGATGCATATTTTATTATACCTACTTAACTTTTATCGACATTTATCTAACTCTATATTTATTGTTCTAGTATCAGAATGTAGTTTAAGTTCATTCGTTTTGTTTTCAACTGATGTTTTTTTCATATTTTTGATTCTTGTTTTCTTTTTTTCACATCTTCACGCCCCCCTTTTTGTTACTTCATGCCCCCCTATGGGGGCCCGCCCCACAGGTTGAGAACCACTGGTCTAGGATGATCATTAACATCCAAAGGTCTAGAGTGTCTGCCTTAAAACCATCGGTTTCAATGCCTGGCCTGGCCTTCTAAAAATTAATACATGTACATAAATTTCAAACAATTTGTACTGCACGCAATATGAATTGTGGACGCTGGCGGCGCTGTTGCCCAGTTGAACCCACCAGACAGATGTCTCAGACTCACTTGTAAAAGCACAAGAAGATTCTTTTTAATATTTTCTTCAATAAAGAGCACAAAACACCACACACTCCACAATTCTCCAGTAATAAACAATAATAATAAACAATAACAATAAACACAATCCTCCACTCCCAGCAGCTCCGTCCTCTACCACCCAACTCTTTTTAAATGCCTTCTTCAGGTGACCCAAGAGTACTGCGGGTTTCCATCCTCCTGACTCCTAAGTACTTCCGGGTTAATGTCATCGTAATATCCCCCTGGTTCTTGGTGAGCTCCTCCTGGCGGCACCCACAGCACCCAACAGGGCTGAAGAACCGGACTCCATGTCTCATGCTGCCCTGTGGGAGTCTTTCCATCTCCATTGCAACTTGACAAGCTTCATTTTTCAATCTTACTCTCCTAGGACTCTCAATGGGTCTTCTGCTTCACATGTTACAAAATGGCGTGAGCTTGTGGAAATTCTGCAGAGCCAGATGGCTGTTCCTATCCTATTCCTGCTTCTTAAATTCTGGCTCAGAGGGGTC
The DNA here is from genome assembly GCA_026402145.1 of Polypterus bichir lapradei. Lineage (NCBI taxonomy): Eukaryota > Metazoa > Chordata > Cladistia > Polypteriformes > Polypteridae > Polypterus > Polypterus bichir. The sequence goes on along the minus strand of JANRMT010062817.1, from coordinate 12,123,239 downwards.
TGACAGTTCAGCTGCGTTTCCCTTACTGGTTCTGCTAGACTGTTTTCTTTTTACCTTTTTAATGAGGCAAATTTTGTGATTGGGTGGGTGTGGGGTTGTATTTTTACTTTCTGCTGCATTTCCAACAGTTTTTTTTTTTTTTTTTTAAGAAACCTGTTGGTGTCATTATCTCTATTTCCATCCATCCAGCCATCCATTATCCAACCCACTATATCCTAACTACAGGGTCACAAGGGTCTGCTGGAGCCAATATTATCTCTATTTCTCATTATGTTATTTAAACTTCAAATAATATTTGATTATAAAAACTGAACTATATTGTAAAATATGTAAATTATTGCTGTTTTTGTTTATTGCAATAAATATTATTCAAAATATAAAAATGTATTTTTAAAATAATATCTTAAACCTATCTTTCATAATACTATTATGAACTAAAAGACAAAAGTAGCAACAGAATCCCATAAATACCTCAAAATGCCCGCTAGAGGTGAGGCATTGAATCTTTATAAAATAAAATATTCGTTTTACATAAAAATGCCCTGCCACACACAGGCTCTAAAGAGCACAAAAAGCGCAGAAGGTACATAAGAACACAGAACATAAGAAATTTGACTAACAGGTGGAGACCATTCATTTTAATCGAGCCTGTTTGTTGAGCTAATAGCTAAGCTGCCTCAATACGTCATCCAGATTCTACTTAACGGTTGTTTCTGATTCAACTCCATAGCTCAGTAGCTTGTTCCAGAGTCCGTCAACTTTATGTGTAAAGAAGTGCTTCCTAGTTTCCAGTTTTAAATGCACTTTCCCTTCCTTTCCACTGATGTCGTCAGTATGTGATTCACCCTTAAGCGTGAATGCTGCTGGATCTAATTTATCAATGCCTTTGAGGATTTAAATACCTGGATTAGGCCACAATGCAGTCTTCTCTGCTTGAGACTAAATAGGTTTAATTCTTTGAGTCTATAACAATAGGAAATGTCCTTAAGTCCTGGGATGCACCTGTTTGTTCTCCCCCGCACACTTTCAAGTGCTGCTATGTCTTTCCTGTACTGTGGTGACCAGAAATACATACAATAACCCAAATGTGGTCTTACTAGGGGTTTAAAGTACAGTATTCTAAAAATTGGCAATCCAGTGGCAAACAAGTCCCAATTCAAAAATCCAAGGAAAGGTCAAAAACAGTATACTGTATATTAAGAGAAATATTTTCAGAAATAATCTTTATATATATATTGCCAATAAACGGACGCTTGAGGGCGCTGTTGCCCCGTGAAACCTAACAGACAGATGCAGACACAGGTTTAAAAGCACCCAGAAGTATTTTAATTTTATTCCTTAAAGTGTCCCAAAGCACCTCCACCACCATATACACAATCAATAAACACAATAGTCAATACAATAATTCCTCCTCTCCTCCCAGCAGCTCTGTCACACTCCCTCCCAACTCCGGCTCAGCTTGCTGGGTCTCTACCAGTCCTTTATATAGTCCTTGACCCGGAAGTGCTCCTGTCCATGTGATTCATTAGCACTTCCTGGTCAGATGGAGACTTGTATTTTTCTTCCATCCACCTGACTTGGGAGTACTTCCAGGCTATATGGGAAACAAAAATCCCCTCGTCTTCCTGCAGCGTCACATGGTGGCATCCACCAGAGCTGTGAAGCCAAACTCCATCTTCCACGATGCCCTGCAGAAATCTGTGGCACCTCTAGGCTGCAGGGAAGACGCCATCTAGCATCCTGGGTGTGTCAGCCAGGATGAGCTAGATGGCATCTATATATATATATATATATATATCAATATTGTGGAATACAGGCGGTGTACAGCTCCCCAAACCTGGACACAGACAGGCACATTTCTCATTGGGCAGTGCTTTTCCCCACTCCCCACTATAGAGCACAATACAAAAGCACCAGCAGTAATGCCCAGTTCCTTCTTTTTTTTCCTTCTTCCGTATCTCTCTCTCTCAGCAAACTTTGACCTCCACTTCCCAACTCTGGCTCCTCAAATGGAGTGAGGTGGCTCCTTTTATTCAGCACCTTGGAGTACTCCAGGTAGTTCATCAGGATTACCTGGAATCACTCCTAGGTGTAGTGGAAATACATTGAATGCCTCAGCAGCTCCCCCTGGCAGCCCCCACAAACTCCAGCTCCCAGCGTGCCCTGCAGGAATCTGTGGTGGCACAGCCACCCAGGAGGGCTGCCCTCTAGCGTCCTAGGGAAGGTATTGCCTCAGCAATCCTCTCTCCCCCAGTACTTCCATTCCATTGACATCCCGGCCAGGTAATGGTAGTGGCCACCTGTCACAATACTGCATTTATATATTTGCATTACAAACATTGTACATCCTATTGATAGATATGTCCATATATTTTGTGTGTACTGTACATTAATTTTTGTAAAGGTACTTACTGTTTGTATGTATTAAGGTTGTGCATTATAAATTTACCGTAAAAGAACTGAAAGCAAACTTGAAAATCATGAAATGTTAGCACCGTACATTTTTTAATTACCAAAAGAAAATATGAGCTTTCCTGTCAGTTCCACACCCAACCTTTCCTCGACACTCACTATTGCAATTGGGTAAAAGCTTCTGTTTCATAGATATCATGAAATGAAAAAACTCACTTCAACATCACAGGGGATTCACATGAACCTTGTGTATATATATATAGAAATCTTCAATTGCATAAAATGTGAAGGACAGTAAAAGAAATACAGGGAAATAAATACATGCGGAGTATGTACTTTCACGTGACTGATTCTTTCCTGATACATCATACCAAGAAAGAAGATATCATTTGGTAGCCTCCACAGACTAAGCAGTGTTGCCTGCCATACTTTTAAAAGTTATCACTCAATTACCAGTACAAGGGTTGAGACAGTGATGCCAATTCACAGCATACGTGCAAGACTCGACTGAGAAGCAATCTCTTCAATGATCTTCTCTGTCTATTGTATATGTGGAGTTTCTCAGGATACTCCGTCTAAAGACACTAATTTTGATAGACTGGACCCTTCAAATGGAGAGGCGTCTTACTAAAGTCAGCTCTTGTCATATGCTCTCAGTTATGGAGTTATGCTACTGTTGACCGTTATTCTAAACGTCATGAAACTTGTAATTTAACAAAAAGGTAAATAAAGTGTTATCTTCAACATGAGGACAAAACACAACATACGCACGTTCCAAGTGGATGGGGCACAAGAATGGACACCATACATAAAGCAGTAAAATCAAGAGGAATGTGCTGGGAAATAATGGTACAAGATTGCAAGTAATGACTGGTAAAATTCTTAAGAGCTGCATGAATAACTGAAATAACTACTGGTAGCTTTCTTTATCGGATTGTTTAATGAGTCAATGTGTTACAGAGTAAAAGCATTTAAAGGAGTGACATTTTCTTTTTACATTCAATTAAATTTTCATCTTTAGAGAAACTGTATATCATCTTCACTACCACCTTGGTCACGAATAGCTCTGAGCTTCTCATTTTCTTCTTTCAGTTGGTCAATAAAGGGTTGAATTTCCTGCTGGAGGAGATCCAAGCACTTTTGATTTGATAGATACTGGGAAAGGTCATCTAAAATATTAATTAAAGGATCAAAAAAGATGACAATCCTGGTTTCCACCTCAGCTGCCTGCATTTTTCCAGCTAGAGTGGTCAGGAAGAAGGTGGCATTCTGCAGTGTGTTCTGCACCACTCCCATCTCCCTGCACATCTCAGATAGGGTCTCCAATATGCTGGAAATTTCCAAAATACGGCTGTTGATGCAAGCGATCTCATTTCTTTGGACATCTATTTTATTAGTATAATCTTGGATATTTCCTTCGTAGGTTGAGATTTGGCTTTTCCAAGAATCTACATTGTCCTGTCCAACTTTTACAGCATATTCTGCATCTTCAATAGCCTTCTGAGTTGCACCAAGTATAGTTTCTCCTGTAAACAAAAACATGTGGAAAAAATCATTGACAATAAAAATTAAGCAAGAATTGACAATTGGAACAGCTAGCCCGGCCACAGACAGACACGACAACAATGTCCACAACACATGGTTTATTTTACATTATTTACAACAGTGGTTCCAGCGACTCACACACAGCTCCTCAATCCTTTATCCCTCTACTGCCACTGCGACTCCTCGAAGGGAGTGAGGTGGCCCTTTTATCACACCCTGGATGTGCTCCAGGTGCTTGGCGATGGTCTTCCGGCAGCACTTCTGGGTGCAAGGGCAGCACTTCCACCGCACCAGGAAGCACTCCGGGCATCCCTGGAGTGGTAGCACTTCCTGGTGTGGTGGAAGTGCGGTCCTCCAGGGCTCAGGAACCATCCACACAGCCCCTTGGTTGGGCCACAGACCCACACAGGGTTGAGCTTCCCAGCTCCGTATCCGTAGCCCTTGATGGAAATCAGGGGAGCTGCCCTCTTGCACCCAGGGGAGACATTGCCCCTTTCCCTTTCATTCCCTGATCCAGGCATCCTGGTGGGACAAGGTCCCTGGTCGTATGCCACACAATTTAACAAAGTCTTATTTAAATCCCAAGTGTAAATCACAATCCTGAGTATTTTGAAAGGGTGCAGATGCAAAGACTAAATTGTTAAGTTACTTTGGTAGAACAAATTTTGACCAGATGTGGCAAAGTCTAAGGATAGACTGGGATAAGTTTTTAAGTGTGGAGACAGTCGAGGAGCAGTGGAACAGGTTTAAAAATGTTTTACATGTAATGCAGGACAGATACATACCTAAATTTAATAGGAAACTAAAAAAATAAAAAAAATATGAGAGCAACCATTAAGAAGGATATCAGGGAGGCTAAAAGACAGTTGGAGAGGAATATAGCAGATAAGGCAAAAGACCCTAAGAGATTGGATTTGATAAGGTGCGACATAAGAGGTTGGGCATCAAACTAAAAGAAGTTGGAGTTCAGGGTGAGGTTTGTAGATGGGTGCAAGATTGGCCCAGACACAGGAAGCAGAGGGTGGTGGTGGTGCAAGGATCCTCATCAGAATTGACTGATGCTAAGAGTGTTGTTATACAGGGGGCAGTACTGTTTTATATATATATATATATATATATATATATATACACACATACACATACACACACATGAATGAATGATACCAAGATGGATTAGCAGATAATTTGATATCCATTATATCATTACAGAAGGACCTTGACAGCATACAGGCTTGAGAAGATTTGGGGCAAATGAAATCTAATGTCAGTAAATGTAAAGTATTACACATGGGAAGTAAAAATGTTAGGTTTGAATACACAATGGCCAGTCGGAAATTCAAGGGTATACCTTAGAAGAATTTAGGAGTCATAGTGGACTAATCGACTTCCAGACAGTGTTCAGAAGCCACTAAGAAGGCAAACCGAATGTTAGCTGACCGTTCTGATCAACTCCTGTACTTGCCAGGTGTTGCTCAATGTTATCCTTAATTCCTTCCATTATTTTTTTCTGTGATGCATGTTAAGCTTACTGGTCTATAGTTGCTTGAATTTGCCCCATCACCCTTTTTAAATAACAGGATGATATTTGCTATTTTCCAGTCCATTCAGAATTTCTCCAGTGCACAATGGCTTCCTAAAAATTTGTGTCAAGGGTTTATTTTTGTACTCACTAGCCTTCTAAGAACTTGAGCGTAAATATGATCTGGTCCTGGTGATCTGTTTGATTTCAGCCTGTTTAATCTGAGCAGCACTTCTCCCTCTACAATTTCCAAATCCTTCAGTACCTCCTTAGTTGTCCAATTTACCATCGGGAGGTTATCCACTTCCTTACTTGTGAAGACTTCAGAAAAATGCAAGTTTAGGGAGTCCATTATTTCATCTTCTGTATCTTTTAATTCACTTTTACTATTTCTGATGCACTTTACCTCCATGACTGCTCTTTTCCTCTCCAACTGTCTTTAGCCTACCTAATATCCTTTTTAATGGTTGCACACATGTCATGATGCTCTCTGCACTTCACTTTGGAGTCATTAGCCTTATAAACTGTCTTTTTCCCTTTGCAGCTTTTTTTAACTCAATTACCCACTGCAGAGTGTTTGTTTTTTTAATTTCCTATTAATTCCAAATTTAGGTATGTAGCTGTCCTGCATTACATGTAAAACATTGTGAAGAAACCCGCTCCAATGCTCCTCAACTGTCTCCACACTTAAAAGCTTATCCCAGTCTACGCTTCTTAGACTTTGCCACATCTGCTTAAACTCTGCCGTACCAAAGTTTGATTGTCTTCTGCTATCTTAGAATCAAAGAATGTTATGAGGTGAGCACTGCAAATGGGTACAGCCAAAGAAACAGTGGAAAATGGCATGGCAAAGTGGTGGGAAATGAAGACAAAATAGGAATTGAAGGTAGATGTAGATAATAGTTACTACAGTGATCCAAGCACAAAAAAGAAATGACTTGATAAACAAGCTTTAAGTTAGCAGGAGGAGTTTGCTACAACAGTTAAACAAAACATAAAACTCATCACCACATGCCTGTCACTCAGCTGCCCTAGCTAGGCAATGACAAATGAAGTGTAGAGATGAAGAAAGCCAAGGGTATAGTGAAACGACAGTCACGACAACTTGAATCATTACCAAGATGGGCTGTACGGTTTCTCAAACAATGCTAACGTTAAAAGTGCAAGGTAATTTATTTTGACAAAAAAATAAAACTCACCAATTATTGGACCAACAAAGGGTATAAAGCTCAATCCCGCAGCAGTTTCTCTGATGGACTCTTCCTCTTTTGCTTTTTGCTTAGCTCGTTGAAGACTTTCCTCAGCAGATGACAGATTATTGTGTGCTTGATCCAGGCTCTCCTTTGAAATCCTCAGCATTTCTTCCAGATGCTCCAAGCTCTTCTCCATTGAAGCTAAACTGTCCTGCTTGTCTTTTTCTTCTGTTTCCAGTTGATTTTTCTCAGACACCAGATCCACACATTTTTCATCAACTTTTTCAACATGACCCTTGGCGGTTTCTTCAGCCTGTGTAAGACTCTGCTCAGCCTCAACAATGGATTGTCGGATTGTCGCACAATGCTGGTTCATGTTATCTCTGTCAACAACCTGCAGAAATCTGGCAAGGCACAAAGTGGTGCTCAGACCACGGAATAATGGATCAATCACTTCTGCCACAAACATCCGTTCATAATGGTTAATTTCCGAGACATCCATTTTGAATGTATGCTGTAACCAAAAATAAATAAAATAAAGATAGTAATCTATAAAGTTTAAAAAGACCTTTATTTTAATGTGTGATCTTCTCTCCCTTATGATTTCATGAATCAAAGGTGTTAATGATATTGCTGGTGGTATTAGAAAATAATATGTGACCTGCTAAATAACACTTCTGGTGTCAAAAGAAACCCATAATAAAAATTTGGTCCCAACAAAAAGAAAACATTAAAGCGGATATTGTCTTAAATAGATGCTGTCACCCCAAATGAATACTTGTACAGAGAAAATGGTGGGATTAGTGGTGCACTAAAGGATTTTGGACACTCCACACCATTACACGTCTATGACAGCACACTTTATTTTGTCACATTCTGTCTTTGTTTTCCCCATCAATGGATGTTGTTCAAGTGGCAGCTCCAAGTATGTTAAGTGCGTGTGTTTGCTCTGAGAAGGACTAATACCCTATCCAGGACCAGTGCCAATAAGTGACAAGTAAACATTTTTTTTACTATATGAAATAACGGCGCACTGCACGATAACATGCAGTGAATACACCCGAGTTAGTTTTCATCTTCTTTCTCTGTACATTTAGCATTCGTTTGCTCAGAGGTGGATATGCTTGCCGTTTCATGAGCAGCTCTTTTACACCCTAGCCGGCTGCTTCTCTTCTTTCCTCAGCATCTTTTCACGTTAAAGCTGATTAAGTCGTTTTTTGTGTTCCAATTACTTAGTATATTTTACTTAATTTTTAAATTAAGCTGGAACGTATGTCTTCAATCTGCCTCAAGAATGATTTAAGATATGAAGAGGTAGGGGAAGAGATGGCGAAGGTGGTAGGGATGAGAACGGCGCCCGTACGCATGCGCCGCACGTCCGCGAGTTGATTCTCCAGTAAAATAAAAAGAGGAATAACCTTGGCGGTCAATCATCACCCCGAAAGTGGATAGCAGATGTCACGTAGTATACGTGTACCAAATTTTAGATCAATCAGTCAAACGGTTTACGAGCTAAAGGTGATTTAAATTCCTGGACAGACAAACGGACAGCCATGGTATGATGTGCTTGTTTTATGTTTCAAGAAGAATAACAAATATGGCTTTTAATTGGGAAGGAGACTCCATGTAGAATTTAATTTCGCAAAGGGATTATTGTGAAACTTAGCCCTTAGTTGTTTCCAGATTCAGGGCTAAATTTAGCAGCTTGAAATTAAACTTTTTAATGGAAGATACAGTATACGATAGTCGTGAAAACAGCGTGTCCTATTCGGAAGTGTGTTTTCAACCTTAAGATCACATTAAAGTGTTGCCGCCCATTGGAACTCCGTCAGAATTATTTTTAAGTTAATTAATTGTATTTTTTCCCTCTCTTTCTTTTTCCCTGCAGAGGAGAAAGACGCCGGCATTAAATTAATTTAACTGTAAACTGGCCGAGTAGCCTGCGTGCGAATGTTGGTGTTTAGGAGTGGAAAACAAATTAACTGCCGGCCTGTCGAAGGACGATGCGTGAGCCTGCAGGTTTGCAAGAACTGAATAAATCAATTAGAAAAATAGGATGGAGACTTTATTTTAGAGTAGTGTTAAAAGTTTACACCTTTTATCCCTCGTGCGTTTCTTAACTAAGCAAATTTAGTTAGCGGAATACTGTAAACGGTCATTTTGAGATCTTGGTTTTCGGCGCGACCTCACAGCTCTGGTCACTTTCCTATGTACTCCCCTTTTTCCTTTTTTAACAATTGTGCTCTCTTATTCTTTGTTTTTTTATTCATCCTAAGAATCTTGCTCTACTCTGGCTTAAGTTCATCTATCTTACACCAGATTGGTTTTCTTATTTATTGGTAGAAATTAACCAATTACACTTGAGCCGGAGTGAATTATTTCTCCCGTTTATCACTAACGAAATTCATAATAATTCAGAGTGCAAAATACTTTGTTCAATTTTCTCTTGCAAGCAATTATGGAATTTGATATTAAAATTATGCACATTTAAAAATAACGGGGTCTAAAAAAGGAATTTTATTGGGTTGTTTGGCTCCTCGTAGAACATTTGCTTGACCAAAAAAAAAAAAACATTTCATTTTGGGAAGGCTTCTTTGCATATGGAATTTGCTATTTGCTTTTTGGAAAGGTTCTTAAAACGAGGACAAAACTGATTTTTTTTTATGCTTAAGAGGCTACTGAGCCTGTTATCACACCAAGAAAACCTGAACTCAGCCTGCGTTATTGTGCACAGCGAGAATCGTTTTAATCACAACTCCATTGGCGTTTTGCAAATCTTATCACCTGTTCATGGTTATTAACCTGTTATGGATCGAAAAACCAAAGGCTCTTCCTGGAACCTTCATGTGGATGTTTATTTTTGAAGCCAAAAATGGTACCTCTGTCGTATCGCTCTGAAGAACCACCCCAGCACGTTTGTTTTTAAAACTTGTAGCTTTTTTTTTTTTTTAATCAAAAATCAAATTTCAATTTATTCAAACGTTTTTGCACGTTTCTTAAAATATTGTCACAGTTATTCAGAAAGAAAGAGTTACCTTTAAGTCGTTGCACTGCTTTCTTGAGATTCTGCTGTAAATTGACAGATGTCTTCAGAAATATCCACCGATAGCCGTGCAGAAGTCTTAAATACAAGAGTCTTAACTGTGGGCGCAGTCGCTCTGATTGACCGCTAGTTAACCAATAACATGTCTGATAGTGACAATCCCATCGTAATTATTTGCCCTTCATGATTACAATTAGACAAGACAGCACTCTGTTTGTTCGCACTGGAAAATTTGTCCTTTATTTTTTAGAGACGCTAAATAAATAAATATTACTATATTATGAACAATCTCTTCTCAAATACACACCAGAACGATTAAAGAAAACTAAAGTTAAAGAAAAAGTGCCGTCATATTGTGGCATGTGTTTCCAAAGGTGATATAAGTTAAACTGCTACTCAAACGTCTGGCTTTACATCAACATTTGTTTAAATTTAAGATCATATTGCATTACTATTTGCAAGTGACAACTTCACGAAGTCTTTTGGGAGAGCTGAATGTGCTCCATAAAGGACTGGGGCGAAGTCCGGATCTGTTCCAGCCTGCTGGGATAAACGTCGTTTCGCTGTCAAACTGCATTAAACTAAGCAGCTGCAGGAAAATATATAAATAAGCAAAGAAGCAAACAAGCAAATTAAATAAATCATAAGTTAAAGTTTATTGTGCCGGATTCAGGGGATCTGTAAAAACCCACATCAAATATATTACATATTCCAGATACATTTTCATTTAATACGATGATTTTTGTCGATATTCACACAATTGCAATGCATTCTTTCTTATAATTTAAATTTTACATGAAGTAAGTAATTAATCATTTTGTATTTATGGATAATTCTTTTATCTAATACAATATTTGCAAAATTAAGCAGCGCGTTCTAATTTCATGATTTCACCTAAACTTTTTTTTTTCCTGCACTTTCTGTGGATAGTTCCTTATATCTTAACAGGTTATGGAAGCTTTCATAACAAGGAAAATTCATTAAAGTTTATACGCGATGGATTGATGTCCCGTCCAGGGTCAATTACTACTTTATGCCGAATGCTTCTTACGTTCTTAACAATATAAGTGCCAAAGTGGTTGGTCTGGCTTGTGTCATAGGGAAATCATTTTTGTATCCCAAAAGAACCGCTTACATTAATGTTACAAAGAGCATCTATTGCCTCGCAGTACGGAGACCTGGGTTCGCTTCCCGGGTCCTCCCCGCGTGGAGTTTGCATGTTCTCCCCGTGTCTGTCTGGGTTTTCTCCGGATGCCCCGGTTTCCTCCCACAGTCCAAAGATATGCAGGGTAGGTGCATTGGCGATTCTAAAATGTCCTTGGTGGGCGTGTGTGTGTGCCCTGCAGTAGGCTGGCGACCAGCCCGATGTTTATTCGCGCCTTGCGCCCTGTGCTGGCTGGGATTGAATCCAGCAGACGCCCGTGACCCTGTGTTAGGATATAGCGGGTTGGGGATGAGGACAAATGAGGACAATACATGAATCAATAATCAGTTTCACTAATTGACCAATTAATCCATGTTAATTAAGAAATTAAATTTTCATATGAAGAATAGTTCAAGATTTCACCAATAGATGGCGCTAGTAACGGAAAGAAATATTAAAGGAAGTGGAAGTGTTAATATATTGATCACAAAATTATACTAAAACAAACCCAAGACTAAGGAAGTTGAAAATAATATATATATATATATATATATATATATATATATATATATATATATATATATATATATA
>JANRMT010062817.1:12100337-12111782 GCA_026402145.1 Polypterus bichir lapradei | reverse complement strand
ATATATATATATATATATATATATATATATATATATATATATATATACACTCACCTAAAGGATTATTAGGAACACCTGTTCAATTTCTCATTAATGCAATTATCTAATCAACCAATCACATGGCAGTTGCTTCAATGCATTTAGGGGTGTGGTCCTGGTCAAGACAATCTCCTGAACTCCAAACTGAATGTCAGAATGGGAAAGAAAGGTGATTTAAGCAATTTTGAGCGTGGCATGGTTGTTCGTGCCAGACGGGCCGGTCTGAGTATTTCACAATCTGCTCAGTTACTGGGATTTTCACGCACAGCCATTTCTAGGGTTTACAAAGAATGGTGTGAAAAGGGAAAAACATCCAGTATGCGGCAGTCCTGTGGGCGAAAATGCCTTGTTGATGCCAGAAGTCAGAGGAGAATGGGCCGACTGATTCAAGCTGATAGAAGAGCAACTTTGACTGAAATAACCACTCGTTACAACCGAGGTATGCAGCAAAGCATTTGTGAAGCCACAACACGCACAACCTTGAGGCGGATGGGCTACAACAGCAGAAGACCCCACCGGGTACCGCTCATCTCCACTACAAATAGGAAAAAGAGGCTACAATTTGCATGAGTTCACCAAAATTGGACAGTTGAAGACTGGAAAAATGTTGCCTGGTCTGATGAGTCTCGATTTCTGTTGAGACATTCAAATGGTAGAGTCAGAATTTGGCGTAAACAGAATGAGAACATGGATCCATCATGCCTTGTTACCACTGTGCAGGCTGATGGTGGTGGTGTAATGGTGTGGGGGATGTTTTCTTGGCACACTTTAGGCCCCTTAGTGCCAATTGGGCATCGTTTAAATGCCACGGGCTACCTGAGCATTGTTTCTGACCATGTCCATCCCTTCATGACCACCATGTACCCATCCTCTGATGGCTACTTCCAGCAGGATAATGCACCATGTCACAAAGCTCGAATCATTTCAAATTGGTTTCTTGAACATGACAATGAGTTCACTGTACTAAAATGGCCCCCACAGTCACCAGATCTCAACCCAATAGAGCATCTTTGGGATGTGGTGGAACGGGAGCTTCGTGCCCTGGATGTGCATCCCACAAATCTCCATCAACTGCAAGATGCTATCCTATCAATATGGGCCAACATTTCTAAAGAGTGCTTTCAGCACCTTGTTGAATCAATGCCACGTAGAATTAAGGCAGTTCTGAAGGCGAAAGGGGGTCAAACACCGTATTAGTATGGTGTTCCTAATAATTCATTAGGTGAGTGTATATAAACTTTTTATAAACTACGCTTACATTAAGTTAAAAATTGTACTAAAAAGTAAAAAATAGGTCTCTCATACATCACTCGTAAAATAAAAATGTGGGCGCTTTTCATCAATCAACATTCAAAAAACACTTCTTCAAATCTTAGCAAAAGCGCCGACCTTTTATTTTACAAGTGATGTATTAAAGACTTATTTTTTACTTTTTGTACACTTTTAACTTAATATAAACGTGTTTATTAATAAGTATATATATATATATATATATATATATATATATAATTTTATTTTTAAAAGTCTCTTGGGTGACGCCCCCCAAAGCTTCATTAAAGTGGGTTCAAAGATACTCTACTGTATATACACATTATTACATGCAGCTGAAAGTGAGTTCAGATAATGGACAGATGAACTCTTGACGTTTTCCTGTGGTAAATACAATAGGCCGGTGCACCTCGCAGTCCATAAATTGGCTGTAATGTTCAAATGGATGAGTGAAGGGATCGATTAATGATTGTTTTGTTTTGTTTGTTTTTTTCATTTAGATGGCCATCCATCCATTCAGCACCACTATGAATTTAGAGGGTAGAGGCAATTTTTTTTCCTCGATGATCAGGGAGACCCTGAAGACCCTCCGTTACTGGACAAAACCTGAATGGAGTACCATCACAGAACTCACGAGACCCCACCACTCATTCATACGGGGACATTTTAAAGCCCCGTGTTAACGTTGCACGCTCGTCTGGGGTTTTGGGCGATGAAAACCAAAAAAAAAAAAAAAAAATCCATGTCAATGGCCCAGAGACAGTGAATAAGCTATAAGACTGGAAGTAAACACAGTGCTATCCTTTAATGTGAACTTAAATCAATGATCTTGTTAGTTACAGTTTTACTTTATTCCATTGTTCTAGATTATTGCTATCAAAAGTAATCTTACAATGAATAATCACGTATATCTGTCGTCTCTTTTCTGTATTATAGATCTCTTGTCTTATCTGACATTTTTAAATTCATGAGACATTATCTGCAAAATCACAAAGCAGACAGTGATGCCTCCATTTGGGGGGAATACCACTCTCCTTAAAAAAAAATCCAAGCTTTTTTAGTTTCAATATAAATATTAAACTACACATCAGTTAACATAAAATATGTTTTTTCTCTCTCTCTTTTTTACCAAATACAGTCTATTTCATGTTAGTAAGTGTACAAATTATTTGCTCGGATTTATATTAGAATTATTTTTAAAAAGTTAATAATACACAAAAAAAAGAAATAAAACCCTTCTACTATATGATGTTTTGTTAAGGCTCAAGTGTTTTGGTTACATTTCTTAACGTTTCTATATATATATATATATATCACTATGACCTACATTTTGATATACATACTATGCATATTTATAGGGTTAAACAGAATTATCTATGTAGCTACACGAGACTTACATTCTATTTCATTTAAGCAAACACTTATGGGAATTTACTGTAAACTTTATAAATTTGGTTCTTTTAATGCATTAAGATTTATATTCATGTGTGTGAATCACCATAAATTATAAGAAGTGAGAGAGAGGATAACTTTGTGTTTTCTTTGCTTATTTATTGTATATAGTTGCCCAGGAGGAAAATAACGCGTTTTTTTATTATTATTTGAGAAAAATATAGTTAAAAAAACACAACTTTTAAAATAAAAATAAATTAACAAACAATGAAGACTCACTAGGGCGGCACGGTGGCGCCTCGTAGTTAGGGGACCCGGGTTCGCTTCCCGGGTCCTCCCTGTGTGTAGTTTGCATGATCTCCCCGTGTCTGCGTGGGTTCCCTCCGGGTGCTCCGGTTTCCTCCCACAATCCAAAGACATGCAGGTTAGGTGCCTTGGTGATTCCAAATTGCCCCTAGTGTGTGCTTGGTGTGTGTGTGTGTGTGTGCGCGCGCAACCTGCGGTGTCCTGCACAAGGTTTGTTTCCTGCCTTGCGCCCTGTGTTGGTTGGGATTGGCTCCAGCAGACACCCGTGACCCTGTAGTTAGGATATAGCGGGTTGGATAATGGATGGATGAAGACTCACTAATGCGTTTGTCTTGCGGTTTTGTATGTATGTTATCACCCAGTTGACGCTCGGAACTCTATTTCATTTCAAAAGCAACAGGGGCGCCATGCTGCTCAAACATAAAGAATACTGGCAGTCACCTCCATTTCGCCCTCTGGTGGTCTTTTTAGTGTCAACTGGATGATAACATGCATATATGACCGCAAGATCACCCCCCACCGTACTCAGAAGGGGGTGATTTCACCTTACAGTATTTTAAGTCAATCCATGAGAAACATGTGTGCCAAGTGTCATGAAAATCGCTCCAGTCGTTCGGAAGTGATGCTGGAACATACATACATATACACACACAAATACGTTGACTTAATGAAACAGGACAAACTTTAAAAATCAATAGACGTTGGCACTGTATCTAATCGTCTTCAGCTCTGACGAAAAAGCGTCCTCCGCATGGGTAGAAAAGCAGGTGGCCGTGATATCTCTGGCAATCAGCAGCTACCCTCTAAAACACCCGTAGCTCTGATCTCTCTCAAAAAACGTCAAACGTTACTCCTTAACAATCTGTAGATGATGATGTCTGTTGAACAAACAGGTATAGAAGCGGAGGCAAGGTGCAGTGCAACACATGGTGAGACGTAGACTAACTCGAACAGAGGCTGGCGTGGCGTGTGAATGAGGATGGCCCCGGCCCCCTGCTCTCGACCCACAGCCACGTTGTTGGATTTGCATAAATACATCAGTACCGCAAGCGAACTACGGTACTTGGCGCGATAAGAGAAGTCGCACAATCAACTGGAACGTTCAAACAAATCATAGAAGAAAAAAACAGATCTAAATCCGTTAAGTAATTTTCTCGTGAAAAGCGGACAGGCATACAAACAGAATGCGCTTGGATCACGAACGTTTTAAAACCGTTTCTAAGCGAGCACCTATAGGCCAAGGGTAAACCTGCATTCCAAATTTTAAGTCCCATGTCCTCATGGTTCGGGAGATTTCGTGATGAGTGAGTCAGTGGTATTTGGTTTTATATAATATTCCACTTCAATATTGCACATTTTGTACATTTGTTTTTCTGAGTGGATAATTTTCTCAAACTAAATAAGGAGAAAACAGAAATCTTAAGTGATTAGAAAAAATGGATATAGCGAAGGTATTAGAAATAACCTTGATTTATTAGGCTTAAAAGTCAAGACATAGGTAAAGAATTTAGGGGTCATTATTGACTCTAACCTGAATTCTAAATTACATAGTAATCAGATTACTAGGACAGCATTTGTTCACTTAAGGAATACAGCAAAAGTTACATCACTTATAACTTTGCAAGATGCTGAAAAATTAGTTCATACATTTGTTTTTAGTAAACTAGATTACTGCAATGCACTCCTCTCAGGACCACCCAAAAAAGACATCAGTTGGTTGCAACTGGTGGAGAATGCAGCTGCATGAATCTTAACTAGGAAAAGAAAATTCAAGCACATCACACCATTTTTGATGAAACTACATTGGTTAGCCATGTCATTTAGAATTGAATTTCAAATACCGCTTATGGTTTACAAAGCCTTAAATAATCTCGCTCTGTTCTACATTTCAGAATGCCTTTCACCTTGCACTCCAAATCAAAATATTAGATCTTCAAATAAGTGTCTGCTTATATTCCAAGAGCTAAACTTAAAAGAAGAGATTAGACGGCCTTCTGCTGTTAAAATCTGGAATAGTTTGCCAATAAAAAAATCACCAGGCTAATAGGGTGGAGTACTTTAAAAACTGCTAAAAACCCATTACTTTAACATGGCTTTCTCATAGCTTCATTTTAGTGTAACCCTGATATTCTGCATATGCGGTGAATTATTTTTATCATGGATCTACAATCCATATTAACTTTCTCTTCTGTTCTTTTTCCAGGTCTCTGTGGAGGCAATCTGCACCTCCACCACCTGATCAGAGCAGCATGCAGTCCTTACATTGATGGATTGAAGGCCAGGTGTCTACATGACCATCATCATCAAATTCTTCTATGTGAAGTCTGAAAACCATGAGGACTGATTGAGATCATTTCTGTTAGGTAGAATGCCCAGTGGGGGTTGGGTGGTCTTGTGGTCTCAGAACCACTGCAGATGTTTTTTTTCTCCAGCCCTCCTGGAGTTTTTGTTTTTTGTTGTTTCTGTCCTCCTGGCCATCTGACCTTACTTTATTCTTTGTTATTTAGTATTGCCTAATCTTATTTTTATATTTCTATTTTTACATACAATTGTATGAAAATGTGCTATATAACTAAATGTTGCTGTTGAAGGTCATGTGTCCTGGTGGAGATTTTAGGGATTTGTGTGGTATTTCCTTATTTCTTTCTTTTGTGGAACTTTTTTATTACACTGAGTGGGATTATTATTTAAATGTGTTTTGTGGTTTTATCACTGTTACATGGGTGTTTTTGTGGTGTTTTTGTATCTCAACTGTGATGTTCATCACCATCATTTTGGAAGATCTAATTTACCCTTTGTCATTTTGTGCCCTACTGGGACCAATTGTGAGGCAAGGGAGTCAGGACTTCCACTTTTTAAGGGCTGGCCAACAGTGTTTTTGGTGCGCGGGACCCTGGGTTGAACAAGGAGATGTTTGTGTGCAGCACCATGAGACCAAGTGCTGCTTTCTGGCCTTTCCAAATTTCCAAATGATTTACACTGAATACTTTCAGTGGGTGCTTTGTCTGAACTGACAGAATCCAGGATGGATGGTACAACTAGCATAAAGGAGAGAGGAGCAGCAAGAGAGATAAGAGATCAGGGAATCAACCTGCTTGTATTTCCAATCGACTTCTTCATGTTGTCTGGGTTTTCAACGTACTTGAGGCCCGGAAGATGTGAGGATCCCCATTGTTGTCTTCTTTGTGAAGATGTAGACACTTACCGCAGCTTCCCGTGTTCACTTAAGTTGATTAGAGCGGAGAGCCCTATTCTTGCAATGTGTGTGTGTCATTTTAGGAGCTGATGGAGCAGAGTGGGAAGCCGCCCCTTGAGACGGGCTTATGTGGAGGATCATCTCTGGATGCAGGTTTGAGCTGAATGAGTAAAGATGTTTGTGCCTGCAACTGCCAGGGTTTTGCACAAAATGCATGAGAAACAGAGACTGGGACCAACAATTATTTGTTCAAGTGCAATTTGCATGGGTATTGAATTGTCCTCTTCTGTTTCATAGATGTTGATGATATTCATATGTTTTTTTAAATCAGGTTATTAAGCTTGTATTTTGAATTGAAAAGAGAAAAAAACTTATGTTTAGTAGCAGTCTGAAGAATAACTTAATTTTAGGTACCAGTTTTTCCCCCCTTAAGAGGGTGGCCTAGTCGGTCAGTTACTCCTTGGGTATTGAGTGGAGTGGAGTTCAGGAGAGTTAGGCACCCAGGCGCCCCCTGCTGATTATATATACATACATATTGTAAAAGATTCAAAAGAAGGCAGCATAAAGGTTTGGGGTTTTCCGGCCCCGTATATTGTAGACGGTCCACAATATGCAAAATAAACGGTCAAAAATATATAAACAAAAGCAGTTCATATACGCGACACCAAGCATGGCGTCGGCGGCCATTTTATGAGGGAGGAGCCGGAAGTGGAGGAATGCTGGGAAGGAGCCAGGAGGGAGGATGGGATTGATGACGTCAGGGCAAGATGTAGGAGGAAGGGCGGAAGTACTGTACTGCGGTCAAAAGTCGGCTTATGGTGGCGGAGCGTCTTTTTTCCTGTAAGAAACAAAAGGGAGAAAGTTAGTACCCCGCCATTCCCTGCCGGCGAATACCTTTCCATGTGTGTTCAGATCCGTCCGAGGTCTCCTACTCGCGCGTGCGTGACTATACCCCCCCCTTAGCCCAGGACCGTCAGGTCGGGTGGACCTAACCGAGAGGTCATGGATACGAGAGAGGGCATCGGCATTGGCCTGAAGGGTGCCCCGGCGATAAGTGACGGTGAACTTATACGGTTGTAACTCCAGAAACCACCTGGTGACCCGCGGATTCGACTCTTTATGTAGGGACATCCACTGAAGTGCAGCGTGATCAGTCACCAGAGTGAACTTGCGTCCGAAGAGGTAATAATGAAGATGGGCCACCGCCCACTTAATGGCCAAGGCCTCCCTCTCCACTGCCGCGTACTGGGTCTCCCGGTCCAACAGTTTCTGGCTTAGATGCATCATGGGGTGCTCGACACCATCGACGCTTTGGCTTAACACGGCTCCCAGGCCTGTGTCCGAAGCGTCGGACTGGAGGATAAACGGGAGCCCAAAATCGGGCGTCCTCAGTATAGGTGCCGTTGTAAGGGCCTTTTTTAGGTCACTGAATGCGTATTCAGCCTTGTCATTCCACACCACGTATAAGGGAGCGCCCTTTTTTGTTAAACTGGTCAAGGGTGCGGCCCTTTCAGAGAAACGGGGCATGAACCGGCGGTAGTACCCCGCTAACCCCAAGAAAGCTTGCACCTGCCTCTTGGTATTCGGACGGGGCCATTCCAAGATGTCTTTAATTTTAGAACACTGTGGTCTCACCTGTCCCCGTCCCACGAGATAGCCTAAATACTTGGCCTCCTTCAAGCCAAAAAAAAACTTTCGAGGGTTTATGCGGAGGCCTAGCTAGTGTCGTGAGAACAGCCGAGACCTGCAATAGATGTTCCTCCCAGGTGCCGGAATAGATGACAACGTCATCCAGGTAGGCGGCACTATAGGACTGGTGGGGTTTTAGCACTCTATCCACCAGACGCTGGAAGGTTGCGGGGGCCCTGTGCAGCCCGAATGGAAGGACCTTGTATTGCCAGTGTCCACTAGGGGTGCTAAAGGCTGTTTTTTCTTTTGCGGATTCCGTTAAGGGAATTTGCCAATACCCTTTCGTCATGTCCAGAGTAGTCAAGTATTGAGCCGCACCCAGCCGCTCAAGGAGGTCATCGATGCGGGGCATCGGGTAGGCATCAAATTTAGACACCTGGTTCAGACGTCTGAAGTCGTTACAAAATCTCCAGGAGCCGTCTGGCTTGGAAACGAGAACGATCGGGCTGGACCAGGGGCTATGGCTCTCTTCAATAACGCCCATATCCAACATTCGTTGTACCTCTAATTCCACTTCAGCACGTTTTGCCTCCGGGAGTCTATAGGGTCTCTCCCGGACGATAACTCCGGGGTTTGTGATGATATCATGTGCAATCAGCGAGGTCCGGCCAGGCGACTCGCTCACTACTTCGGGGATGGCTCGGATCACATGCGTTAACTCTTGCCGCTGTTTGGGCTTAGCTCATCACCGAGGTTAAGGGCAGTCATGCAAGAGAAGAGGGAGAGGGACCTGTGGGAGTCAGGAAGCTCCTTCCGATCTTTCCAGGGTTTCAGTAAGTTTACATGATAGATCCTCTCAGTTGGTCGACGACTGGGCTGTTTCACCAAATAGTCTACCAGTCCCTTCCTCTCCTTAACCTCGTATGGCCCTTGCCAGTGAGCGAGCAACTTGGAGTGGGAGGTAGGAACGAGCACCATAACTCGGTCTCCCGGGCGGAACTCCCGAAGGACAGAGTTGCGGTTGTAACACCGGGCCTGCGCTGCCTGCGCACGAGTCACGTGGTCCTTTAGGAGGGGCCTGATTTTTGTGAGACGGTCACGCATTTGCGCGACATACTCCAATACGTTAGAGGAGGGAAGGGCCTCGGCTTCCCAGCCCTCTTTTAGTATATCCAAAATGCCTCGGGGTTGTCGTCCATACAACAACTCGAAAGGTGAGAAGCCCGTAGAGGCCTGAGGTACCTCCCGGTAGGCAAAAAGCACGAGCAGAAGGAGCTGATCCCAATCCCTACCGTCCACGCTGACTACTTTGCAGAGCATCTGTTTGAGCGTCTGGTTAAACCTTTCTACCAACCCGTCTGTCTGAGGGTGATAGACAGACGCTTTCAGGTGCTTTATTCTGAGTAATTTGGCCACCTCCCTGAACGTATCCGAGGTAAAGGGTGTACCCTGGTCCGTGAGGACTTCTTTGGGTATACCCACTCTGGAAAACAAATTAACCAATTCCCGTGCGATGTTTTTTGTATTAGCGGAGCGCAAGGGAACCGCCTCTGGGTATCGGGTGGCATAATCCACCATAACCAGTATGTATTTATAGCCACGGTTTGAGGGCTCCAAGGGTCCTACTAAGTCGACCCCTATTCTGTTGAAGGGAATGTCGATCAGGGGAATAGGGATGAGGGGAGCGCGGTCCCGTCTGGGAATCTGGCGAGTCTGACACTCTGGACAGGATTGACAGAAGCGCCGGACCTCCTCGTTAATCCCAGGCCAGTAAAAACGGAGCTTGATCATCTCCAAGGTCTTTTCGGCCCCGAGATGGGCGCCAAGGAAGTGAGTGTGGGCTAATTCGCATACCTCCCACCGGAAGGTACGCGGAACTAGCAACAACTTCCGCACCTCGCCCTCGTGGGTCACCACCCGATACAACAGATCATTTTCCAACACAAAGAAGGGCTCGCGTGGTGTGGAACCGTCGGCTTGTGAGCTGTTAGGCCAAACCACCGCATTCCGGGCAAACCGCAGGGAATCATCGTTCCACTGCTCCCTCTTAAATGAGGTCGGCGTGGATCTAAACTAATGATCCAGGCTATCTAGAGGGTCTTGTGGCCTGGCCGCCGGGAGAGTTCCCTGGCTTGTCCCTTCTCCGGCGGATTCTTCCGGGTCAGGGTCCAATGCCGTGGAAACATTCCCCGAGGCGCCAGCGCCACAGAGGTCTGCCTCAGTGGACGGCGTGGAGACCACAGGAGGGGCGCCTTGCCCCCTCATAACCAGATCCAACGAGGCCCCAGGAGCGGTGTTTGTTTTACCGCAGTTTGTTTTCGACCAGTCTTGTCCCAAAATCACCGGATAGGGGGCTTCGGGCAACACAGCGACCATCAACTTAGTTAAGTCCCCCTTCCAGGCGATATAACATTGTGCGGAACGGTATGACTTGGTCCCTCCATGCACACAAGTGACTTGTAGGTGTTGTTTCAGCCATTGTTGCGGTAACACATAACGGTGAGCTACAATGGTTATGTTGCTGCCGGAATCAAACAAAGCTACCACCGCGTGCCCATTTAATAACACCACTCCCGTATTTCGACTCGCCAAGGGATGCGACGGGGTACAGTACCTCTCTGTTGTTGCCCAGGTGCAGTCCATTGGCTCCGCAGCCACGTTTAAGGGACAAGTTGGCAGTAGATGGCCGACCTCTCCGCACTTGTAACAGCGCGGAGAGAGCGGCTTTTCTTTAGGCCTTACCGGCGCTTCCGCAGCGCGTCGAGAGGGCTCGGGGGTGGCCGCCCGTCCCTGTCGGTTCCCACGAGCAGACTTTTCTGACCCCCCGAATCGAAGGACCGCAAGCTGACGCTCAAGGACTTCCAGGAGACCCGGCATGTCCTTATATGGGTGTCGCCGGACCTGCTGGGCGAGGGAACTTGGCATGGCATTCACGAGGCCCTCACAGGCCACCTGCTCTACTACTTTGCGGGCCTGGGGTCCTTTTGGCCGTAACCAGCGCCCCATCTTGCCCCAGAAATCGAAGGCCTGAGCACGGGCAGGTTTTTCGGGGTCAAACTGCCAGTTCCTCCACTCTGCTGTCTGCTGGCCCGGCGTGATGCCGTAGCGGGCCAAGATCTCTGCCTTGAGGAGGTCGTAATCCGCGGCCTCCTCCTCGGGGAGGTCATAATAAGCCCGCTGCGCGGGTCCCTTCAGGTAAGGCGCCAAGATGGACGCCCACTCGGAACGCTGCCACTCGTTCCGGGTGGCCGTCCGTTCAAATATTCCAAGGTACGACTCGACATCATCGGCGTCGGTCATAGGCACCGGGGGGGTGGTTTGGGCTTCGGAGGATTTGCTCTAGCCCTTTCGGCCTCGGCCAACTTGTTCTTCGTAGCCTCCAGTTCCCTGTTGGTGATGACCAAGCATGGCGTCGGCGGCCATTTTATGAGGGAGGAGCCGGAAGTGGAGGAATGCTGGGAAGGAGCCGTGAGGGAGGATGGGATTGATGACGCCAGGGCAAGATGGAGGAGGAAGGGCGGAAGTACCGTACTGCGGTCAAAAGTTGGCTTATGGTGGCGGAGCGTCTTTTTCCTGTAAGAAACAAAAGGGAGAAAGTTAGTACCCCGCCATTC
>JANRMT010062817.1:12010184-12038782 GCA_026402145.1 Polypterus bichir lapradei | reverse complement strand
GCATTTAAATGATGCCCAATTGGCACTAAGGGGCCTAAAGTGTGCCAAGAAAACATCCACCACACCATTACACCACCACCATCAGCCTGCACCGTGTTAACAAGGCATGATGGATCCATGTTCTCATTCTGTTTACGCCAAATTCTGACTCTACCATTTGAATGTCTCAACAGAAATCGAGACTCATCAGACCAGGCAACACTTTTCCAGTCTTCAACTGTCCAATTTTGGTGAGCTCGTGCAAATTGTAGCCTCTTTTTCCTATTTGTAGTGGAGATGAGCGGTACCCGGTTGTAGCCCATCCGCCTCAAGGTTGTGCGTGTTGTGGCTTCACAAATGCTTTGCTGCATACCTCGGTTGTAACGAGTGGTTATTTCAGTCAAAGTTGCTCTTCTATCAGCTTGAATCAGTCGGCCCATTCTCCTCTGACCTCTAGCATCAACAAGGCATTTTCGCCCACAGGACTGCCGCATACTGGATGTTTTTCCCTTTTCACACCATTCTTTATAAACCCTAGAAATGGTTGTGCGTGAAAATCCCAGTAACTGAGCAGATTGTGAAATACTCAGACCGGCCCGTCTGGCACCAACAACCATGCCACGCTCAAAATTGTTCAAATCACCTTTCTTTCCCATTCTGACATTCAGTTTGGAGTTCAGGAGATTGTCTTGACCAGGACCACACCCCTAAATTTCATTGAAGCAACTGCCATGTGATTGGTTGATTAGATAATTGCATTAATGAGAAATTGAACAGGTGTTCCTAATAATCCTTTAGGTGAGTGTATGTTGTACAGATAGCTTGTTAGCATCTCTAAGAAGAGGTTACTGCTACTAAGACAGAAACAGTCGCAATGGAATTTGATTTAGAAAAAAATAAATGAAATAGTAGGCAGAGCAGCTGGTGAATTGTGATAACTGCTGTAAAATGCAGTGCATCAGCTGGACAGTGGTATCCAGGAAGTAGGTGAAGAAAATGTGAAATTAAAACAAGAGATTACAGAAATGAAGGAAACTCCAAGTGCTTTTGCATGGAAGTTTTGAAAGTGTTAGTGTAAGAGATTCAACAAGTCAGAAGAAATGTGCATTACTTTAGAAGTTAGTTTGAATGAAACAGAACAAAAGAAAAATGGTATGTGTGCTGTATGGGGAGTCCAGCTGCATTAAAAGAACATTAGAACAATCAAGATGAGAATGGGTCATTCAGCCCGACAAAGCTTGCCAGGTCCTATCCATTTCATTCTAAAATAACATCAAGTCGAGATTTGAAAGTCCCTAAAGTCCTACAGTCTACCACAGTTTTTGGTCACTTATTCCATGTGTAAAGATAAACTTCCTAATGTTTGTACAAAATTTAACCTTAACTAGTTTCCAACTATGTCCCTGTGTTCTTGCTGAACTAATTTTAGAGTAACAGCCTCGATCCTCAGAACTAGTTCCCTTCATAATTTCAAACACTTCAATCATGTTTCCTCTTAATCTTCCTTTGCTTAAACTGAAAGGGCTTGGCTCTTTTAATCTTTCTTCACAACTCATCCCCTGTAGCCGTTGAATAGTTGCTTTTCTATGGACTTTTTACAGCAATACGATGTTTTTTTTTTGTAGCCTGGAGACCAAAACTGCACACAGAACTCCAGATGATGCCACACCAGTGTGTTATAAAGCTTGAGCAGAACCTCCTTAGACTTATAATGTAAATATCAGGGCGCTGTATAACCTGACATTCTGTTAGCCTTCTTAATGGCTTCTTAACACTATAGGAGTTGATAGTGTCATGTCTAGTACAACTCCTAAATCCATCTCATATGGTGTAGTTTCGATTTTTGGATGTCCCATTGTGTATTCAAACCTAACATTTTTACTTCCTACATGTAATACTTTACATTTGCTTACATTAAATTTCACCTGCCACAGATCTTTTCAAGTATGTATACTGTCCAAAACCCTCTGTAATGATAAAGTAGATTCTAGATAATCTGTCAAGACACTAGCTTGGTATCATCTCATCTGAAGACTTAAATAACTTGTTACCTACAGTATATTCCTATCCAAATCATATATATATATATATATATTTAAAATAGCAGTGACCCTAGCACTGATCACTGAAGGACACAACTCATAACATCTACTCACATCATACCTTCCAGACTTACAGACAAGATCTGAGATTTCTGAGAAAGTAGGAAGCTGAAAAGAGGAAAATGAGTGAGTAGGTGGATGAAACTGAAATGAAGTACTGTAGGAATCCGTACCAAGAGACTGGTGTATCCTCTGGATTATTTCATTAAAAAAGGACATAAGGGAATTGCAAAAATCAGTTGAATAAAGGTGAGAAGGTAGAGAATCTGGGAGTTGTGCGATATTATTAAGCAGTGAAAACAATGACTTGGTGTTACCTTAACTGGAAGAAATTATGTGAGTATAATAGTTAGATTTGGTTTAAGCAATACATGCCTTGCAATATAAGGTATGGCTTTTATACATCTCTTTGTGAACAAAGAGTCCAGTTTTTTTTATATAACTGTTCAAGTTGCCCACCTTTGGGTTTCAAAAGCCGAAGTTCAAGGGTGAACCAGGGAGCAGAAAAAGAGAAAGAAATAGATCTAGTTTTTAACAGAGTGAGAGAGTTAAGAATACCATCGAGTCCAGTATTATAGTATGAGGCCAGTTCTTCAGAAGAGGATAAATTATGAATGTCCATAAGGGAATCAATAGTAGAGGAGAGAAAATCCAAGGTACTATTTGTGGTGTAGCGGGTCCAGAGCTCACGTCAAAAAGGCCACTTTTTAAAATAAATAATCGCTGCACTCGCGGCTTAAAGACAGGGTGTGGTAGTGTGACAGGAGCGGTTCCCATGTGATTCGTGATGTGGGCGATCCTCACTTAAGTACACAGGTGAGGAGTCGTCTGCATCCGTAATTGATGCTGGGAGCTGCTAATTGCCACACCTGATCCACGTCCCTGTGATAAATAATAGAAGCGTGAGGCAGCTAGGCGAGAGAGAAAAGAAAGAGAAATAAAATCCAGAGATTGAAAAGGAGATTGAGAAGGAGGAGACTGAGAAGGAGGAGAAGGCAGGAAGCAGGGAGGAGAAAGCCGGTGTGATAATGAGCGAAGGTAATCGTAGTAGTGGACACATGCGGCTGAGCAGTGAGCCTGGGTGTTTGGCCGGCACTCCTGGAGCAGGCGGTAGTGGTCGCTCCCACTGAGCATTTATTGAGGATCGGGAGTGACTGGAAGGAGGATGGCTCTCCGATTAACACGGGGAAGGCAGCAGGAGTCAGAACATGTGATTTAAAAGTCCCAGCGTGAGCACCCTGATTGCTGGGGAACCCAAGTCATGGTCAGGTGAAGCCCACCGCAGCCAGGGATCGGTGAGGTGAACAGGCCAGCAGAAGAAGGCAGAAAGAAGGTCAGCTGCAGGTAAGGTGGCTCCCCTGGTGCATAGCCTGGACAGGAGAAGCAGGGGAATCACCAGTAGAAAGAAGGCACCGGGCTTTGGTTTTAAAAGACTGCTTCCAGCCATTCTTTTAACCTTGTTATTTTTAAAGGATTTTTTTCTAGCATGTTTTTAACCTCTACAATTCACAGCTTTTTACGGATTATTTATCTAAAGATTTTTTAAAGCACTGCACTATTTATTTAAACACTGATTTCAGTTTTACTGTTTTAAGTAAAAGTACTTTGCACTTTTTGCACCATCCCCTTGCTTCATTGTTGTGCCTCACTATCAAGCGCATCGGTGACATTACCGACAGTGTCAGGTTCAAGAGCTCCCAAAAGGCAGATGGGAACATGGAGCGAAACCGCGTCGTCACAATGTTCTTAATATTACAGAAAGACATGAGATGGGGAAGCTTAGTAATGGAAAGAGCAAGCTTAACATTGAATGAAAGAAGAAAATGATTAGTTATGGGGAGTTCATCTGCAGTACAATCAAAGGAGGTAACTCCAAAGCAGAAGATCAAATCCAGGATATCTCTTTTAGCATGAGTGGGAACATCAGTATGCTGCTGGAATCCAAAACTCTCAAGGCAGGATGTAAAGTCTGTAGTAAGAGGGATATTGGTATTATTCATATATACTTGTGTATATATATATATTAAAATCTCTCAGAAGTATTATGTTTGATGAAACAATAGATAGGTGTGTAAGAAAAACAGCAAAGTCATTCAAGAAATCAATATTTGATTTAGGGGTTGGTAAACAGTTGCAATAATAGTAGGAATAGGTCCAGTTACAATAGATTCAAAAGGCAGGAATAGACAATAGCAGGACTTTCCTCTTGCCCTCCTCCCCAGCCAGAGCCACGGGGTTAACAAATGTAAACAAACACCTGGGGAGTGGATTTGTTAAGTTTGGAAAAGTCATGAGGTTGTTGCCATGTCTCAGTAAGACAGAAAAAGTCAAACTTATGATCAGTGAGGAGATGATATGTCCCTTGCTCATAAGTGAGCGGATGTTTGAAGCTGACAATGGTGTTATCACATTTGGCAACGGTGTTAGCCGACCAAGCTAGGCTGGCTAACACACTGTGGTCAGCAACCCTGCCTTATGTTACATGGAGGACGTTGACAGTTGGACCAGATAAAGTTTATTATTTTCGAGATGTCAGCCTGGAGACTCAGGCGGGGCCCACAGTGGAAGTGCCTCCGACAGGGGAGGAATATGATGTCTGGGTAGAGATACAATGCATTATTAAGCATTATTGACATAGATAGTTATATAAACACAAGTGGAATAAAGTGAAAATACCATACTGATAGAAGTTTAGTCTTTCCAGGCTGCTCCTTTCGTGTCCTACTTGACATGTCAGCAATAACTCAGAGCATTTTTTGATTCACTTCCCGCTCCTTCTCCTTTCTGTTCTCTCTCCTCTCATCTTCTCCCTTTTCCCTTTTCTCTGTTTCTTAATCTGAACAGCTGTTTTAATGATTTTGTAAACCTTTTGCCATTATCCATAGTTCATAAAGCTAAAATCATGTTTTCAAAATCTGCTATTTTGGCTCATGCTTCTGACATCATAAATGGAAGCCAACAGAACCAGGAGCAGCTCTAAAATTTAGAAACAAAGTTTGGAAGTCACGCATTTAATCTTGTTATCAGTGATGCAGATAAGTCATCTGTGACATCCATCAGCATGTTTATGCTCTTGCAATAGCATTATAACCTGTTTAACTCCTCGGTACAATGCTAGGATCTTCTTATCACACATGTCAACAGCAACAACAACAACACTTTTTCTATAGCACATTTCCATACAACAATATAGTCCAAAATGCTCTGCAACATGACAAAAAGAAAGTTACAAGAAGAGAAGACAATTAAGTTTAAGCAATATTAAATCATAAATAACAACAAAACAAGGTAAAGTCAGATAGCCTGGAGGACAGAAAGTCCAGAGAGGCTGGAGGTAAAAACAAAATCTGCATGGACTCCAAAGGGCAAAGTCCTCCCATTCCTCACTGGACATTCTACCTAACATAAATATTCCTAAATCAGACTCCTTAGTTTTCATGCTTCACTTAGTAGGATTTGATGAAGATGATCTCGTAGACAGCTTGAGACACCCACCTTCATTCCGTCAACTCTGGGGGTTGCATGATCTCTTCATCAGGTGGTGGTGACACAAATCACCACCACAGAAGAACCAGAAAAGACAGCAGAGAATAGTGGGGATTAGTTCAGATTGCAGATCCTTGAAGAATTCTTTGCGCATATAGTCTGTTAGGAATACAACTGAAAAGTAGCTGCAAAAAATCTAAATTAAAATAATGAGTATCAGTTTTTTAAAATGATCCACAGTACTAGCCTGCCAAATTTCCATAGATAAAGTATTCCAGATTATAGGTGAATAACAGCAGAAGACTGCCTCACCACCTCTTTAAAGGTTGGCACTAGGAATTATAAGCAGACCACCATTCGAAGATGTAATGTTACAACTTGGAGTGTGGGGGGACAGGCATTATAGGAAGGGACAATATTATTTAAGGCTTTATAAACCATTAGTAGTATTTCAGTAGTAGTATTTAAATCAATTCTGAATGACACAGGCAACCAATTTAACAGCGCTAAAATTGGTGAAATGTGCTGAAATTTTGTTTTTCTAGCAAATAATTGATGTTTTTCTTAGGTAATCCTGTAGGCAGTGCAATACAGTAATGTAATGTACTAAAAAAAGCGTGAACTTATTTTTCATCATCTGTAAAGTTATAAGAGGTCTATCTTTTGCTATATTCCTTAATTAAAAGACTGCAGTCATAGTAATATGGTTAAAGGGTGATTTAAAGTTATGGTCAGAGTTGACAATTATACCTAAATTCTTTATTTTCGACTTAATTTTTAAACCTAAGGAATCATGTTTATTTCTAATATTCTTGGAATATCCATGTTTTCAAATCAATAAGACACTTTTTTTTCTTTATTTAGTTTGACCAAGTTGCTACTCATACAATCGAAAATTCTTCTAAAACACTGGATCAGAGAGCCAAGAGCATCAGGGTCATCAGGTGCTATAGATAAATAAGGTTGTGTGTCATCTACATAGTTGTAGTAGCTTACCTTGTGAATAGAGATAATCTGACCTAATGGAAGCATGTAGATAGAAAAGAGCAGCGTACAAAAAAAAATACATCCTTGTGGTACACCATATACAATATCATGAGTCTCTGAAGTACAATCATCACAACTCAAAGAATTTTCTACCTGTTAAATAAGATTGAAACCAATTTAATTTGCAACAGAGGCCCACCAATTGTCTAAGAAAATTTATAAGAATAATGTGGTCTGTGGTGTCAAATGCCGCACAAAAGCCTAAGAGAACAAGAACAAATATATGGCCTCTGTCTTCATTAATTCACAAATCATTTACTACTTTAACCAGCACAATTTCTATACTGTGATTTGTTTTAAAACCTAAATGAAACTTGTCAAAAGTACAATGTTGAATCTAGTGTAGTGCTTTCTTTACCCTTTAACCAAAGGATAGCACCCTAACTTTGTAAACTCTATTTCTCTGAGCTGATTTATGAAAACCCCTTTTACTTTAAATATGTGTTTTTAGAGGATAAATTAGAATCCCTTAACTAATACCTACTCCCCAATAATAAGCTGCAAGCTGTTTCACAGTTAGTAGCTTGTACCATAATTCACAATACAAAAATGTTCCCAAAATATAACAAAATTTACTGACTAAATTGGAAAAATATTAAAAAAAAAAAAAGCTATTTATTGTTAAGTCCAATCAAAATTCCCACAAATTATAGATTACAGTAATTAGAAAACTCACACAAATTGCAGTATATTTACCCTTCACAACAGATATCTATAGGTTCAGGCAGTGTACTTAAACAAATGTGCTTTTAACTCTTTTCTTTTACCAGCACTTAAAACATCCCACTGTTAAAGAAAACACAATAACCAAATTTATAATATGAGTAAACTTAATTACTAAAACCTCACTTTAACATAACAACTTTAGGGGCCCACACACACACACAATCCAACGTGCACCAAAATAAAAATAATATTAAACACAAACTCCCCTCATTGCAGGCCTGGTCGACACTCGGGAATATGGTGACCATTAACTTTAATGAGCCAACATAAAAGGTCACAATACTCACAAATACGTGGAGTGAATATCAGTGTCCATTGTCCAAACACAGCACTTCCACACTGTGGAAAAACGATGGAGTCATCCTGCAGGCATGCTCAAAACGCTGCAAGCAAAAAGGAGCTAGTCCGTCCAAATGGGATGAAACTTGCTGTTTTCCCTCTTTGCCAGAGGAGCTACCAGGCTTTCCCTTGGTCACCTGGGGGCTCATGTATAAACAGTGTGCACGCACAAAAATGTTGCATACGAACGTTTCCACGCTCAAATCGCAATGTATAAAATCTAAACTTGGCATAAAGCCATGCACATTTTCACTGTACCTCATACCTTGTCGTACGCAAGTTCTCCGCTCGGTTTTGCAGACTGGCGGCACCCAGCGTCAAAGCAGTGTTACTGTTCCTGTTTGGTTACCCTTTCTTTTTCAGATCCACATCTCTGATGCGGCTTTATAAATACACTGAAATTAACCGCATATTGTTTATTAGTTTAATGCATCTGATTGTAATTAACCAGTAACAATATAATGGTCTACGGAATGGCCAAACTATTCTAAATACAATAGCTGCTTTAGTGTTGTTACTCTCACTGCACCTTCTTCTTCTTTCAGCTGCTCCCTTTAGGGGTTGCCACAGTGGATCATCTTTTTCCATATTACTCTCACTGCACCACTCAGAGTATTTATATCACTGAATCTGAGTGGGGAATCAAAGATCTACAGAAGCTCAGAAAGAGAATTATCGGTATACAGCATCAAGCACATGCTGCCTCAGCCATGCTGTCTATTGAACTACTGTCACATGGCAAACATTTCAAAGCCTTTCCTGTACGGACCTCGCAGTTCAGAAACAGTTTCATCCCAAGAACTATAAACGTACTCAATCAATGCATCAAGTGCTCCTTGTAGAACTGTTTGTACTTATAAGTACAATTACCTCACTGTAAACTTGCAATACAGTTATAATATTGCACAACCTGTACCACTTTATAAAGCGCGTATTTACATATGATGACAATATCATTTTAAGATGAAATGCAGCAAAATATGTTTATTATATTATACAGATAAAACTTTAACTTCATTTAAATAATGTATATTATTAATAATTAAACATGTAAGGACACGGTGTCGCAGCGCTAGCGAGGCTCTGGCGCTCCGTTCACGGATTGTTCCTGCCTCGCGCTATATTCTTGCTGGTGCTGGCGCGACACTGGAAGGATAGATGGATAGAATAATTAAACATGTACTACGAAGATATTTCAATGTTCCTTAAAAGTTTTGAAGAATCAGCGTTCTAAGCTTACAGATGGCTTAACGTCTATTACAGAGCTGATTGTGTATTTGGAGAAAGAAAAGTAAGGACAGGAATTGGAGGTTAGTACGTTTGAAAGAGACAGTACTGCTGCAATAAAGTATTTCATCGAAGGTCACGCATTGCGCAACAAGCATCTTGTGTGAGAAATAAACAATCACTGCGCCGCCATGTTCCCATGTTTAATAAAATGATTTAACTCATATCATCATGAAAATTATATGACGTAAACTTCTCAGTATTTTAATTATTCAGAGAGCTGTAATATCACGAATGTAATGGATTCTGTGTCTTGTCGGAGGAAGAGAAAGCCCGGAAGCACGTAGTGCTTCACACACATAGAGCACATAGAAGATCAAATACAAAACAAAGCATTTAATGTTCTACTTTAGTTACAATGGGATTTGAGAAAGTATAAAATTGAACGATTTTAAGATGAAGTTTATGATGTTCTACTTTAATGACAAAATAAACTACATGATTAAAGTGGAAATCTTGAGATTAAAGTTGACATTTCATGCTTTTTTCCCACTGTGTTCCTATTTTTGTTTTTTGTCTGTACCCTAATAAGCTTTCATATGACACTCAGACAGTGGGCTACGACTCACCTTTTCACGGCGACTTTGATATCTGACAACTTCTTTTTTATTTCAGGCACTGTGCGACTTTGTGAACTTCAGCTTTCAAGTTTCTCCGGCACTCTTTTACTCGATCAACTTCTTTTTGTTAATTATACCACTGTTTAAACCAACAAATAGTACGTTTTTCCTTGCCTCCACTTGGTATTTGCTGAAGTTCTTCTATTTGCCCCTGTGCTTTTGCCATTGCCTTTTCACAGAACACTGAGCTTAAGGGCTATTTATATTGATTTGCATATTCAAAGAGATGTAATTCCGGGAGGAGACGGGGCGGGACAGCAGGTGTGTGCACGTGCGTTACTTTTCACGCTGACCGGGATTTATGTAGCAGAAGAACTTGGTAGCTGGCGTTCACACAGATTTATGTATCTGGATTTTTTGTGTGTAAGCACATTTCCGCTTTTGTGCTTACGCCATATTATAGTGTGAATTCTACGCACGGCATTATGCATGAGGCCCCTGGTTTGTACCTTTCTAGGCAACAACCCATTGAGTTATTAGCCAACTGACCAAAGTGTAAATGTTTAATTACTCTGCAGATTTATTAACACATGTTTAATGATAATATAAAATTTCCAGAAAAAAATCAAAACTTTCTTATTGTTTAATACTAACTATATCTTTGGTACTATTACTGCTCAGGGTTTTGTATGTGTATCTGTTAAAACAAACAGCAAGCCACACAGTCTCCTACATAGTTACCTGTTGGACTTCAAGGATTTACTAGAAAAAAAGGGAAGAAGAAAGCCACTTGAAGTTCTCCATTTACCAGGTTCACAAATAATACATTCTAGAAGTGTAGATTATAAAATATTTGTGTGAAATCAAAAATATGCAAAATACAAGTACATGGAGTAGAGGAAACATGAGAATGTATTCCCAATTAAAAAGAAGCATTTTTTTTTTTCTCTTTTAGTTGTCCATGGGGTATGTTTAGAAAATATTAATAACCTTGCAAAAAAAAAAAAGTTTCCTAAAATTCTTTTGTTATTGAAAAGGTAAACATAAAATCTTTGAAGAAACATGTTAATCTCTCATTCTTCTTATACCACCATGTGTCCGTCACCCACCATCAACTGAAACTAAGTCCAGCTGGCATAAATTTGAGTTAAAATAGCTAAGGATCCTACTTTAATTAAGATATTTAAATTTAAAAAGCATGTCCTTTATTGTTCATTTAAAATAACACTGCTGCTCAAAACTATTTTTACATGTATATGCATACTGAACTAATTCAGAATTACAAACACAAAGAACATGTATGTAATTTAGTGAAATAGTAGTTTTGGACATTGCAAGCTATTTTGGGTGTTTACTGCACATTATTTATGGTTCTTTTAATGTATTCTAAATGTGCACAGCAATCTAAACTTTTAAGTAGGAAGTTATTGTTTACTATGTTTTATTCCTAGATACTCTGTTGCATACCTTGGGACTTGAAGATTATATGAAAAACAAACTTCATCTGCACTCCTTCCTTGAGATAGGGGTTGGTTGCTTACAAGACAAACCTGCAAAATCTCCAAAAGATCTACCACGGCTCTTTCTAAAAAGACTTATGATGGCCAGTACAACTGCAAGAGATACCACAATTGTTCAAAATGCTATAGAAGATACATTAGAAAATGACAACTCACCTTGTGCCAATGACTGCCAAGGCAGAAGTGAGATTCACCCTCTGGATCTCATTGTAATGCTACTCCGTTGTTCGGATGGCTTGCTACAGCAGGAGATACTTTATAAAATGTCTGCATGTCAGTTTTCTGTTCCTCTTTTACTCCCAAGCATCAGCACTAACCCAAGTATGTTGATGCTCTGGGCTATGAGAGATATTGTGAAGAAGTGGAGATCCCATTCCCTTGCCGAAGCAAAAGGGTTTCATGAAGAGAGCGTTGTTCTTGCCGAGATGCCACTGATGTCATTTGTTCGACTGGGTGACTGCAGTCTTTCCAAGTCTCATATTCTAAATAAAGTCCTCAGTAATCCCCAACAGTACCATGATTTTTTTGTTCATTCTGAAATGGAGGGTGGTAATGTCCCCCGGACAGTTTCAGATGGGCTTGTGGAGATCATGTGGTACCTGCCCTGTGGAAAGAAAAACATTGATATCTTTACAGAGCCTGTGGCCATTGCCAATTTGCGAGGAGACAGAAGCTCTTTTAAGACACAGTTTTCTTTTTTGAGTGAAGTATCTTCAGTAGTTTTCATATTTTTTGATAGCACACTGAAGAAAAACTGTGAGGTTTTATCGCAATTGAAGCACATAAAGGATAAACTGGTTCTTATTGCTCTTTCATCTGCAGAAATACAGAAGGATAAAGAGGAGCATCTGAAAAACTTGGCTTTGGAGTTAAAATTAGAAAAAAGTCAAATTCTTTTGAAAAACAAACATATGAACAATGCTCAATTTGTGACGAGTTTGCGACGCACAATAACTTACATGCTCAAAAATGCTCCTAAAGTGAGAATTAATGACATGTATAAGACAGCAGCAAAATATGGCATTGTCATTGATGAGAACACACCTGCCTGTCAGCGAGGGAAAAAACAAGCAGAAGAAATTACCTCCCAAATTAAAGATATCCCTACATATAAGAAATCTGAGCTTCCAAGGCAGGGGGATATTCTGAAGGAACTGGCCAAGTTAGAAAAAGAGGAATGTCGTTTATTAAAAGCAGGGGACCAACCAATTGAGCACTATAAGGGTGAACTGGTTTCAAAAAAGAATAAATTAAGAGAAGCACAAACTAGATATGATGTTATCAATTCCATGTGTAACTTTATTACTGCTTTGACAAACAAAAGCAAAGAAGATAGGTCCTATTTCTTAAAATGGATGAGGATAAATTTGGATGCTAGGGCACGAAAAGAGCTCTCAGATTTTCACAAAAGGTATAAAGAAGAGTGTCTGAAAAAAAGCAAGAAGGAAATTGCAGAGCTGGATAAAATCATCTCTAACTGTTCCCTAGGAATTGAACATTTTATGCGTGAGATGGGTCAGATTTATGAAGCCACTCAATCCCTTCCTGAGGAAGCAAAGAGACGGGAGCAGTACAGCCACCTTCCCAAGCTGGGTGCCACTCTGTTGCTAGATGGTTTTCCTTTGGAACTGGTAGATGGTGATGCCTCGCATATCCCTGTGAAATGGATAACCGATGTCCTGATGGCTCTGCATGCTGAAGTCAAAAATTGTAGTAGAGTTCTGGTGGTTACAGTTTTAGGGGTACAAAGCACAGGCAAATCCACACTCCTCAACACCATGTTTGGGGTCCAGTTTGCAGTCAGCAGTGGTCGTTGCACACGAGGGGCCTTCATGCTGCTGATCAAAGTTAAAGAAGACCTCAAAAAGGAATTAAATTGTGATTTCATATTGTTGTTAGACACTGAAGGGTTGAAGTCTCCAGAATTGGCCCAGCTGGAGGACAGTTATCATCATGACAATGAACTGGCCACACTGGTGGTTGGACTGAGTGATGTCACTGTAGTCAACATTGCAATGGAGAACTTTGTGGAGATGAAGGACATTCTGCAGACTGTTGTTCATGCTTTTCTCAGGATGGAAAATGTTGGCAAAAAACCAAAATGCCAATTTGTGCACCAGAATGTGGGGGACGTGGCAGCTCATGAGAAAAACATGCGGGACAGAAGACATTTGCTGGAACAACTAAATGAGATGATAAAGGTGGCAGCCAGAATGGAGAAAAAAGATGGGCAGGTGAAATTCACTGATGTTATTGAATATGATGCAGAAAAGAACAACTGGTACATCCCAGGATTGTGGCATGGGACACCTCCTATGGCACCAGTGTCAGCAGGATACAGCGAGGCAGTGTTTGAGTTTAAAAAGAGTTTGATTGAGGTTTTTCAAGGAGCTAATCATAAAAATCGCCATGGGGACATTACAGAGTTCATTGAGTGGATGAAGAGTTTGTGGAGAGCAGTAAAACATGAGAATTTCATCTTCAGCTTTAGGAATTGCCTGGTTGCTGATGCCTATAATAACCTTTCTGTAGAGTTCAATCAGTGGGAATGGTCATTTAGGAAGCACATGCTCATTTGGACACAGCATGCTGAGAACAAGATTCAGAACTTTGGCAATATGGATTCTAATTTAATTGAGAATACTGATGATTTTGTGCTCAGCCTTAAATGTGAGGGAGCTGAGGAGCTGAAAAACCAAGAGAAAGAATTTCTTAAACATCTGGATGATTATTATAGCAGCAAAGAAAAACATGTTCAGTTAGTGGAGAAATACAAGGAAACCTTTGTCTGCAGCATTAAAAGCATTACATTGGAAATTGAAAGTGAAGTAAACAGGAAATTTGAAATGGCTGTGACTATCCAGAAAGGGAAGAACAAGCTGGCTAGCATTCACATGGACCATGCAAATATAATTGAAAAAAGAGTACTAGAGCTACTGGAAAAATGTAGGAAAAACAATCTGGTCCTATCTGATGAAAATCTAAAAGCTGAATTTGAAATCATGTGGGAAGAAACAGTGCGAGGCTTAAATTTTAAAGGGTTTATGAAAAAAGACATTTCAGTAAAGGTTTTTGGTCAGCTAAGAATTAATTTAGAAAGGCATGGAAGTGCCGTTAATGAGAAACTAAATGCAGCAGATCTTAAAGAACCAGCTGGGAAATTTATGGTGAGTAAAAACCATCTGGATGGATGGTTAAGGAGAACTTTGCATACATATATTCAAAAAACTGATAAACCTCAGAACCTGGCAGATAGAGTCATTTCAGACTGTATTGAGCTTATCAGTGAGAAAGCTTTGAGTAATTCAGACTATCATGACACATACACCACAGAACTATTGCATATAATAGATGAGAAAGTGAAAGACAGTGGAGCCAGTAATACATTTGAAGTGGATCTGAAGCTGCACATTTGTAGGATTGCTACCAAAAAATTTCAAGAAATCCATGATGATTTCATTTCAAAAAATGATCCTCAGAAACATCTAGAGGGACTTAAACCAAACTATTTTTCAGATTTCATTGATCTTTACCGGAAAAAGAATCAGTGTCAGAAGAAAGCCTCCGAATTTATCACATTGTGTCTGGAGCCTGCAATTAGAGATTACATTAAGAAGAACCTTGGTGTAAAAATTATTGATGAAATTCTGGTATGTGGCTCCTCTGTGAAGATAAGCTCTCGTACACAATTCCAATTCACACTACTAGAAGAGTTGCTGAATAAAAATGAATTTAAAGAATACATTAGATATATTAGGTATTATGAAGATTATGTCAAGAAGTGGATTTTAAACTTAATCCAAAAACATTTCTCAGTGAACAAAAGTATTGTAGATTTGGAGAAATCAAGTCTTAGTGAAATAATCGCTAAAATAAAAGAAGCATTCAGCAAAGCAAAGACTCAAACTCTGAAAACAATCTTGTCAAACAGTAGTAAAGGCACAGCTGAGTTCATTCATGAGATCTGCAAACACCTAAAGGCCGATCTTGTGATACCTTTCGATAACTTAAGAGCTGTACTCACTCTGAATGATGCAAAAATGAAAGAATTTGCTAAAAATGTAGAACGGTCTTTAGATGATTTAGAAAAGAGTTTACAAAATGAATATTCAGACCAGCAGAAATGTGATGAGTCTAAAGATATTAAAAAGAAAATTAGAAATCTTCCAGTTAAACCACATGATGAGATTTTCAGAAGAGTGTTTGGTTGTGGAAAGCAATGTCCATTTTGCAAAGTGCCTTGTGAAGCAGGAGGCAAAGATCATAAAGAGCACTTTGCAACAGTACATCGGCCACAGGGCTTAGGAGGCTACTGCAATGAGACTGATGAAAACCTTGTTGAAGATATTTGCACAACTGATGTAGCCAGTGAAACATGTAGGTTTAGAAATAAAGATACAAATGAGCAGTGGCATCCTTATAAAGAGTATCGTAAATATTACCCTGACTGGAACATCCCACAAGACACAAGCATTGAGGCATCTGATTACTGGAAGTTTGTGATGCATACACACAATAAACAGTTTGCACAGAAGTATTCTGCAAAGCCAGCTATTATTCCTAAGCAATGGCGTACACTAACACAATCTCAGGCTATGGACAGTCTCAAAGTTTCATTCAACATAAAGTAAAATTAGCAGTATTACCAAATTAAATTAAAATGCTGCAGAGCACTAACCAACATCCTTTAACTCCTTGTGTGGTTTTTCCCTTGTACTCTACACATTGACATAAAACTCATCAAGATGTCTTTACAACAATTGACAGTAAGCCCAGTCATAATATTAAGCAATTTTTATTAGACTGAAGTTCAAAGACTGCATTCCTCTCCACTGAACTAGATTTTGACAATTATTGATTTTCTCTTTTTTATGGCGTAGCTGACTTTTATATGTTTTGGTTGGGTAAGGAAAAAGGGCATCCTTTATCTACTAAATATTTTAATACATATTTCACCCAAAGACAATATTTTTATATGCTACTTAATCTATCCATCCATCCATCCATTATCCAACCCGCTATATCCCAACTACAGGGTCACGGGGGTCTGCTGGAGCCAATCCCAGCCAACACAGGGCACAAGGCAGGAAACAAACCCTGGGCAGGGTGCCAGCCCACCGCAGGCTACTTAATCTATGTAGTTTGTAATAGTAGTCAAAAAAATTTAATCTGATATTTTTGTGGAGAAAGTACATGACATGGATTCTAATATGATGAAAGCTAACAGTGAAAGTTTATGAACAATGGAAATTTAAGACAAAGTGGGTATTGCCCATTCTGCTAGGCTTTAGTGGCACACCTGGCCTGTTAAGAAAGTAGATTTAACAGGGATATAGACATCCAGCTTCACCTTCCCCAGCTGGCATTCCAAAGTAAGTGACTGAACTTCAGCTTATACCAGGATCTGCCTGGACTTCATCTGATAACAATGGTGTAAATTAGGGCCCCTTTGCCAACTTCTTAAGCCAGAAGGTCCAAAATGGTCAAAGAATAAAGAGCTATAATTTAAGGAATGACAACTAAGATGGACAGAAGAACTCGCCTATGTGGAAACAATGATTTTGTAACTGGAAGTGACTTTAATCAAATCAGGAAAAGTTATATATTTCCTTAAAACTCTCCCCACCATCCTGAAGATTCTCTTGGGATATTCTCTGGGTCTCTCAAATGACTCTCTCAAGAGAACTCTGAGGGAACTCTCCTAAATGGCTGAAAACATGTGAAACCTGCTCCCTAAAACTAAAAAGTAATGAGGCACGCTTCCTTAGGGAGCCAAAGGTGACAAACTTCTCTTTGTGAACCTGTGAACTCAGATCCATTTTGCCAAGCTTAAAAAAAGTGAGCCAGTCTGAAGGCAGAAGAGCAGCCATCACTTCAAGAAGGGAGATTCAGCATCCAAACTCCTGTGCCAGAAACAGTAGTGCAGATGATGCAGCAAAGGTCCTGACTGAGGAAAGCACTGCACACTATAGACAAAAGACCATGCAACAAAGAGAAAGAGTACACTTCAATGAAAGAAGAATCTTCCATTTGAACCCGAAGCAGTCACAAACCAACAACTCCAGACAACAGCAGACATCAGATTTAAGGACTTGGTATCATAAAACTATTTATCTGTGCCAAGATAAATTAGAACTCTAAATGGCAAGTAAACAGCCAGCTTATCTATTTTACGTTTGTCTCTTTTGTCTTATTTCCTGTCTTATATGTTAATATATATATGCAGTTGTCATATTTCTGTAATGATTCTGATTATCAATAGTTATGTTATTCTATGGCCACATGGTGGTGCAGTGGTTTCCTTTGGGTGCTCCGGTTTCCTCCCACAGTCCAAAGATATGCAGGTTAGGTGCACTGGCAATCCTAAATTGTCCCTAGTGTGTGCTTGGTGTGTGTGTGTGTGTGTGTGTGTCCTGCGGTGGGCTGACGCCCTGCCGGGGATTTGTTCCTGCCTTGCTCCCTGTGTTGGCTCCAGCAGACCCCCATGACCCTGTGTTAGGATATACTGTAGCAGGTTAGATAAAGGATGGATGGATGGATGGATGGATGGATGTTATTCTATAAAAATAAGTGTGCTTCAGTTACCTTGATATTAGTAAGTACCTAAATTAAAGTGTTACCTCATAGTCTTTGTGGGCTTTGCTAAGTGTCACAGTGTCCATGTTATTCCAGTTTTCCTTCCAAACTCCAGAGCTGGCTGTGAAAGATCAATCAGTGATGCTAAATTGACCCAGTATGTTACTGACTATGACTACACTCTGAAAGATAATTGTTCTTCAATGGCATTTATGGTTCTTTACTGGGTTGTGTAGTAACTTGTAGCTCCATTGCTTGACCAGGCACCATTTCATTCTGGGAAGGGTTCTTTGCATATAAAGTTTGTTCCTTGTGCTTTGAAAAAGCTTCCTAATAGGTAGAAAAAAAACTGAAATCTTTAATGTATGGTGGACTACCTAGCAGGACACTAACAGATTAAGAATACCTGAACCTAGCCTGTGTTACTGGACAGTATGCAGTGAGAGTCTGTTTAAAATCATGACCCTTTGGTATTTCACAAATCTGTTGCAATCTGTCCATGATTATTTACTGTATGGAGCCTGCTATTAATATTCTGTAAATAAATAAAGGTTCTTTCTGGAACTCTCATGTGGATGGGTCCTTTGAGAATCAAAAATGGTTCCCCCATGGCATCACTCTGAAGAACCAGTTTGACACTTTTATTTTTAAGAATGTAGGATGGGATTTGATCCTTGTCTACTAGAGTCTTTAGAGAAGCAGCGAGCGCTTCATACTGAACTACAATGCAGCCTATAACTATAGTTGGTATATTACAAACACCTACAAATTAAAGTAGTATGTTTATGTGCAGTGTAACAATAACTGACTTTGTTTGGTATATTATGTTGTTAACACCAGTCATTATGGACATTGATAATTTAAAGTGAAACAGAATCTTCATTCTTTCAATATGATTTAGGTAAATGTTTGATTTTTTAAAAACAGAATATAGTATATAAGATATGCAAATTTTGATATATGCTTTATACTCTCACAGTGCCTTTCTGTGAGAGTTTTCAAATTTGAAATTATGCCATTCATGTTGTGAATTTAATAGATATTTTGCTTTCTTCATTATCAAATTTAGTTTGCTTTGTGTAGCCAGTTCTTTCAAAATTGTATTCACATTTGTATGACAATGGCAATAACAATAAAGTAAATATAGCTGGAAATTGCAGTCTTAAAATCATGTATTTCTTGTTTTGCAAA
The DNA here is from genome assembly GCA_026402145.1 of Polypterus bichir lapradei. Lineage (NCBI taxonomy): Eukaryota > Metazoa > Chordata > Cladistia > Polypteriformes > Polypteridae > Polypterus > Polypterus bichir. The sequence goes on along the minus strand of JANRMT010062817.1, from coordinate 12,019,969 downwards.
ATTAGATTTTCTTTAAAACATACTGTTTAATAAAAGTAAAATGGAACCTTTTTTTGGATTAAGGAGCTGGTGGGGACAGGTAAGGTCATTTCAGTAGTAGTCTAGATTTCAATGGAGACTGACCAAAGTACTTTCTAGTTTCACCAAGAAGCTCTGTTACAATTTAGTTTTGCCATTCTAGTTTAAGTAGAACTGAACACCAAAAGAAGTGATAAAATACTTTTTTTGCATTAGTAAAAATACATGTGATTTCAATTTATTGAATGCAGGACATTAAATTTCTCTAACCGATTTGATAAGGTGCACATTCACAAAACAGGCACAAATCAGATGTGCTGCAGGAAGTGGTTTCTGACATAAATTAATAACTCTATCATTCATTCCCATGTTAGACCGTAGCCAACTGTTTCATGAACCCCCTTATAGCAGAGCACACTGTGAATCACCCAAATATATAAAAAAAGATCTAGCCACAGTGGAAGCAGAATGGGAGTGTGCCAGTTTTACTGAAGCAATTGTTATCACCTTTATTAGAACATAAGAAAGGTTTTGACAGGAACAGACCCAATCCATTTGCACCTAACCCTACAAAAAGTAAAAGTTCTACTTTCTGCTAAACAGCTTGATAATTACATCCATAAATCTGTGGCTCTGTATGAAGGAAATATTTTGCAATGCTAATGTGAAATTTACCTGTAACCAACCCGTGCCCCATGTTCAAGCTGAAGAATTTATTGTAAAATGATAAATAATGACAAATGTGGTGCTTTTTTGGTTAATTGTCAACTTTAAATGGGTAAATATGTGCATACATATTCAAAGGTGCACTGTGATAGAATGTCACCTCATTCAAAAAGAAAAATAATTGTCCCTTAACAAAGAATTCAGTAAGTGGGTTTACACCTTATCCTCTCCCTTTCTATATAATTTGTATTGTGCCTTTGCATGTATTTTTGCTCAGAATTCACAAAAAATATTTTCACATACACTACATGTGCATGTCTTTTGCAGATTTGTCAGCAAATGTCTTTACTTAGCTGGTTGAAAAAAAAAAACAAAAAAAAAAATCAATAAATAATTTTATATTACTATTTCGATCTTGGGCAAAATAAACTGCAGGGTTTCTTGTTCCTAGAAGCTTCTTACTAAATGTTAGTTCCTCCTAATATAATATAATACAATACAATACAATACAATACAATACAATACAGTTTCTTTTTGTATAGCCTAGAATCACACAAGGAGTGCCACAATGGGCTTTAACAGGCCCTGCATTTTGACAGCCCCCCAGCCTTGACTCTCTAAGAAGACAAGGAAAGGCACCCAAAAAAACCCATTTAGGGAAAAATGGAAGAAACCTTGAGAAAGACAAAGAGAGACCCCTTTCCAGGTAGGTAGGCATGCAGTGGGTGTCAAAAAACAGGAATAAACACAATACAATACACAGAACAGAACACAAGTAATTCTCAATACAATATAATAGTGCAATAGAAATATTACAAGTACAGAGCAGAATTCAACAGTAGATGATGTTATATAATAGGATTTGGATTTGATCAGAGTCTTGGAGACCTCAATCATCAAACTGCCTTCCCAATTAACTATACCACAGCTGAGGCAGTCCTGGGCTAGATAATCCGCTGAAAAGACCCCTCTTCTCGATGATTCCTGTGATCCTCCATCAGAAATGACTTTACCTTAGGCAGACAAAACAACTTGCCAGTCGGGCAGTGTCACCAAGTGAGTACCGAGTGGCACCACATTTGAGTACTGAGAAGAGAAACAGAATAGGTGAGGGTTAGTAACAAATTATAACTAGCATCTTTTAGTGCTAATGACTAACAACAGAGATGCAGTCTGTACAGTTAATCAGCAGCTCAAGTCAGGGTGTGCTAAACTGAAGGTGTGAGCCTTCAGCTGGAATTTAAATGCTGAGATCAATGGGGCATCTCTTATAGTAGCAGGCAGACCATTGCACAGTTTAGGGGCCCTGTAACTAAAAGCACAACCTCCCACTGTTATTTTGTTCATTCTTGGAATTATAAGCAGATTGGCATCTTGAGATCTTAATGTGCACTTTGGTTCATAAGTCATGATAAGTTCAGATAAGTCAGCCAGACATAAGCACTTAAGGCTTTATATGTTAAAAGGAGGATTTTGAAATCTGCCCTAAACTTAACCAGGATCCAGTGTAAGGATTTAAGAACTGGAGTTGTGTGTTTGTATTTTCGTGTTCTTGTAATAATTCTTGCAGTAGCATTTTGGATTAACTGTACACTGTATAAAAAACAATTTGAACATCCAGTGAACACAGAATTGTAGTAGTCAATCCTAGTAGAAATAAATGTATGAGTTAACTTCTCAGTATCCCGGTTATTTAGAAAATACCTTAATTTTCCCACATTTTTAAGATGGAAGAAATTTGTAAATACTAAATATTTAGCCTTTTATTCATAAAGTATTTTCCTTTTTTTCCCCCTATACTCTTAATATTTCCTTTTCTCAAATACTAAATTGGGGTATTTTTCCCATTTGAACTTTTAGCACTAAATATTTTCATTTTCCTTTTAGCTAATGTCATTTCTTCCATCCTGCAATGGGCTGGCAGTCTGTCCGGGGTTTGGTCCCTGCCTTCTGTCCTTTGCTGGCTGGGATGGGCTCCAGCAGTCCCTGTGACCCTGTTCAGGACAGAGCGGGTTAAAGTATGACTGACATTTCTTCCATTTACAACATTCTTAAACATGCAATAAAGTTTTGGTTAGATGAGCAGGCATCTCCCCAACTCTTCAGAGAACAAAGTTATGTTCAAGCACCCCCAGTTTCCCTGTGCAGTATACACCAAATGACACCCTTCAGGGCATGTGCCTAGGTTGTACCGCTGCCCCGGGAGAACAACTAAACCCCGGGTTACCGCACGATTAGAAAACTGCTGGTGAAAAGCAGTTCAGTATCGAAAATCTATCGGGCAATGTGGCCAACGGTCGTTCTTTTATTGACCCCTCATCACAAGTTCCAGCTCAGCATTAACAACAAGCCATATCACAAAATCGAGAAGAAGGAAAAGAATAACAAACATATTTTACATAAAAAAAAAAACAAACAAACAACTGCATAGCAATCGAAACCCCCCTTCCTGGTCTAAGCGCGTGATGTTTATGAATAAGAGAAACCAGTTTGTCCAAATAGGTTTAATGTCCTTACTACGCAGGGCAAAGAGAAACCCTTCCGGAATACGCCAGCCATTGAGCCGATAACAACAAAGTTTAATCCTACCGGTCCAAGTATTGTCAACGAAATCAAAGAAAAAAGAGTCAGTATTCAGAGACGCATCTCCCTTGTGTCGCCAAGTCTTCAAATAAGAACTTTTCCCCCCCGGTACTTTACTTGCCGCTACCTCGTTTCTCGCTCCACCACAAGATGTCTCTCTTTCTCTCAGTTCTTTTCCGGTTTTTAAGTCTTCAACCCCAACCGCCCTGACCGAGTTATGACCTCCTCCTTAAAGGTGTATTTACAGCATCCTTCTTCCCTGCAATGCACCCAAAGAGGCAGCAAACCACCCACGGAATAATAGCACATGTGGCATCCGCTACAAGGTAAGGAAGCTTATGCATAGTCACAATGATACAGAGATAATGTTAATCGTACCTTTCCTGGATGTCATCCCTATGCATTGGCAAAAGCATCACAATTTAATTTAACAAGGACAAATTAAGCAATTAAACATCAAGAGACAATACAAAAACATACATTTACATTTTGACATTTTACTTTCAAGCCTAGATGAATGTTTTAACAAATAAGTCTTCATGACAAGATTAATTTTATGAATAAAGAGGAGGGAACCATTGTTGAAGAACTTTGCATAGAGAAAAATACCAGGAAGATGCAAAAGAGATAAAACGTGTATTATACTAAAATAATGAGGGGGAGGGATAAACACAGGGAGCAAAATAAAGTATAAAATAATTAAAAAACAAACCTACAGCCCCTCTGTCTAAAGCTGCCTAAATAGCTTTTGAACCCGTATACACAGCAACACAGTACCACACTAAAGCATAGTTTTCTCATCTCATCTCTCTTCATTCCACCACTTATGGATTCTACTCAACTGGCCTATGCTGTGAGACAGCTTCAAATTCCATCATTCCCATTCTGTGGTCATTTCCATTTGCTCCTGGGAAACCAGGTAAGGCCTTCACCTGGCTAATCCTGGTGTCCCTGTACCATGCTAACCATAAACAGCTAGGTCTCTAAGGCATAAAGATGTAGTCAGTAACAACACTGGCATTGGTTGGAGCAGAAGCGGAAGCACAGGTGTGTTTCACATAGTCTGAATGAATTGAAGGAGTGTTTTACAGCAGTAGAGGAGAAAAGATTTTAACTTCTCTGGAGTGAAAAGTAATCAAATCCATGAGAAAAACTAAAAGATTACAGCTAGTATGAAAGCCAACCCCGGATTAGGAGAAGAAACCAATAGACCGAAGTCAGCCATCCAGCCCACTGTTAAAGCTTGAATGCAACTATCTGGTTATGAACCAGCTGAACTGCAAAGGCACAAAATAAACTAAAAACACCTAAATAATGAGTATCTCTTTGCATAATATAAGTTCATTTATATGTTGTGTGTCCTGCAGCATGTACAACTTCCGGCAAAACAGTACAGATAGCTTCACATGCCAAAAATGTATAGGTGACTAAGAGTTGGTTGGGAAAATATAGTCTTTGAAAGATTGCATTAGGAACCTGATAGTGTCACCAGGCGATAAAATCCCCACTACACCACCCAGTGGATTGTGGACACTGGGACCCTAAACCATAAAATTATCTTTCTTTCTTATAAATTTTAAGGTTTTATTTCCACTATTTTCCCCTTTCTTGTTTGTCCTCTGGGAACCAGAAACAGGCAAGGACAAAGACTCAAAGAGCAGACTTATCGAGTCCTTTTACAATACAACACTCTCCATGCAATATTTACAGCCCATAAATAACAGTCCCTGTCCCCACAGTCTTCAATCACTTCTTTAGCCAGCAAAAGGTCCCACTCATCTAGGGAGAAGGAACACATTCCAGATAGGCGTTTAAGCCTGCTGTCATCTGCTTGATAGCAACGTGTAGGAGAAGAGGCTGCGAAAACAGACAAAAATACAAAGGAGGAAAAAAAATCTAAACAACAAGAGTAGTATAAAACGGCACCATTATCTTATCAAAAAGATGTTGACAGGTGTATGTCCTGCCCCCTGTCATTTCTGGTACCTGCCTGCTGCACCCTAGTCACCGGAAGTTCCACCCTCTGGTCTATACCTGATGTGTGGTGGTTTAACAGGCATCGGGAATTTTGTCAGTTGACAGAATGGAATTGGTCAGTCATCTTGGCCGTGATCCAAAAAGGGGTGCTCAGCTTTGTAAGCCAAGGCTAACCTTGTGCGACCTGTAAGGAGGCAAAGGTAAGTCAGCAATGAGGGGGCAGAGCAGGCATCCTACTCCTAAGTGTGTACAGCGCCTGTATGTACAGAGAGAGTAAAGAGAGTATGAGTAACACACCCAGAGAGAGGATGTACAAGAAGGTTTTAGAGAGAGTCTATTACACACCAAAGGAGCCTGGCAGTTTTGGGGGTATTAACAGCTTCTTGAGAAATGTATCAAGTTGTGGTGAAAATATCATGTGAAAAAACATGTTGAATGGATGAGTGGACAATATACTTACATTATGCACAAACCAGCACGGCTGAGGTTCAAGAGAAACAGAACAACTGTCTCAACGGTTGATGACCAGTGGCAAGCAGATTTGGTAGAGATGTCTTATTACTCAATGATGGATATAAATTTATCCTCACATGTGTCGATGTGCTCTTAAAATAATATGCTCGGGTTTTAATTTGATCTTTAGACAGGGTAGTGTTCCTAAGAAACTACAGACAGACCAAAGGCAAAGAATTTCATAACACACTGTTACAAAAACTGCTAAAACAGAACAAAATTGTACATGTTGTCACAAACAGTGATGTAAAGGCCAGCATAGCAGAGCGATTCAATAGGACCTTAAAGTCCAAAATGTGTAAATATTTTACATATGCAAATACTTTTTTGTATATACTGTAGATGTCCTGTCAGACTTTCTGCAGAGTTATAACCACAGTTTTCACTATTAAAATAAGACCTGTAGACATGACTCCAGAAAATGCTCTGAGTGTTTGGAAAACAGTCTATGGCAGGGCTGTGCAAAGAAAATCTACTCCGTGCACATTGAAAACAGCTGATCATGTCAGAGTTTCAAAATTAAAAGGTGTATTCGGAAAAGGCTATGGGCAGTCGGTTACAGATGAAATATTTATCATCGTGGACTGCTTTAAACGACTGAAACCTGTATATAAACTTAAAGATTATGCAGGTGATGAAATTCAAGGGACATTTTATGCAGAAGAGTTACAAAAAATAAACCCCGATTCTAAACAGGTGTACTGCATCCAGAAAATTGTAGTCACTCGCGGGCGTGGTAGAAACAAGCATGTATTGGTAACATGGCTTGGTTGGGACAAGAAATTTAACAGTTGGGTCAAGGCTTCAGAAGTGAAAGACATAAGGAGTTGAGAAAGCAAGAAAAAATGTCTAAAGTCAAAAATGGCTTTTAGGTAACACTGCCAAGTAATTCATCAGCCAGGACTTTTCCCAACAACACGATAGCATCATTCACCGTTCAGCTAGCCAAGACAATAGAACTTTTCAGAGACTGGGAAGTGGCATTGGTGGACTTACCAAACAACGTTTAATTCCATCACCCAGGAAGCACAATTTACATTAATGAATCAGGAAACCAGATTAACAAATTGGACATACACTTTAAACAAAGACTATTTCAGGAATATAGAAGCATTATTGTTGGAAATTAATCATGTCATTAATACCAACCCAACATCGTCTAAGTCAATACTTAGATACAATCCAGCCAGTAGAACCGTTCACTTCATTGGTGATAAAAACATTTTGCTCCAAGTGACCGGGGAGCTGGCTTACATTCTGAGGTTTGATAAGCCATCTTACAAGTCACCTAACTCGGCTGATATCACAGGTGGTTTTTGCACTGTGTTCGTGTATACAGATATTATCAAACCACACCTTGTTGGAGATGTGCATGTGCCATTACTGAGATGTGTAAACATAAAAGGTGAAGATGGTGGAAATGTCACCATATTTTTTGAAAAGCCACACTACATACCCCTCGCCGTGCAAAGCTTCAGTACTATAAGGATTGAAATTAAGACAGACCAGAATAAGCCAGTTCCATTCCAGTACAGTAAGGTAATAGCCAAGTTGCATTTTCATCCAGTAAGATCTATCAATTTTTAAACATTCTTGTAACAAAAAACTATGGAGAGCCACACACCTATGCAACTTATTACAAGACACAAGCTGGCAATGGTCTACCAGGGTTTCATGGTCTCCCTGTCCAATACGGTGCAGGTATCGATGGTATTTTTAAAGCTCTCTTCAGAAAAGCAGTACCTCTGTTTAGCAGAGGGCTAGAAATTGCTAAACCTCATGTGAAGTCTGCAGCGGAACGCATTGCCAATGATGTCATGAGTCACGTGGCAAGTGCTGTAATGAATAAAGTTGCAACACCCCAACAAGAAGGTTTGGGTATGATTATTATAAAGAGAGGTGTTAAAAGAACGCACACCACATCTAGCACTGCTAGGGCCGCCTGTACCGCCCAGGAAGAGCAAATAAGAAAAAATGTCGACACTCTGCCAAAAGAAAAAGGAAGTCAGCAAGAGAAGATCCTTATCTAAGCAAAATTCTGGTGATATATTCTAAACATGGCTTTTGTACACTGTGTGTCAGATGAATGTGCAAGATCGGAACTGGACGTGTTTCAGCTTGCACCAACACAAACCAGCACTGAAAAAAGCTACTATGTCGAAGTCTGGCCTCTCACAGCATTGTCAGAAAGTGCACCACTTGAGATTTCAATTGCCAGAAATAATCAATACCTGGACCTCAACAACACACTCCTCTGTCTAAGCTGTAAAATAAATAAAAATGAATGGAACAAATTTGGCCGCAGATGCACGTGTTGCCCTTGTAAACTACCTGATTGTTTCTCTTTTCAGTCAGGTGGACATCACCGTCGGGGACAGATTGATCAGTCAGAGCAATAACTGTTACCCATATTGAGCGTTTATTGAAGCCGTACTAAATTACGGAGATGAGATCCTGAAAACACAATTTTCAGTTGGACTGTTCTATAAAGTTAAATGGTCACCCAGTCATCACGAAGCCACTGCTCTGGATGGACTAAATTTGGGATTCAATAAAAGGGCTGTTTACTTGGCAGAAGCCGTAGGGTTGATTTATTGGGCCACATCCATGCAGATCTGTTCTTTCAAGAGAAATGATTAATTAATGGGGATGATGTAAAAATAAAGTTGGTACAAAATAAGGATGCCTTTTGTCTGATGAGCAATGGTGATGAATTTAAGGTCAACATATTATCAGCATCATTGTTTGTGAAAAGAGTTCAAGTGAACCGTGAAGTCAGACTGGGCCATGCTGAGGCATTGATGACCAACTCAGTTCAAATGAAGGTGTCCAGCATACCTACCGGTAGTCGTGTCTGCAACCAGGAAAACCTGTTTCTGGGACAGCTGCCAAAAGTGGTGGTTTTGGGTTTTGTTGACAATGTGGCCTTCAGTGGCAACTTTACACACAACCTTTTTAACTTTAAACATAACAACATCAACTTTATGGCTCTTTACCTGGATGGAAAGCAAATACCCAGCAAGCCTCTGCAGTCTGATTTTGCTAATGGTCACTGTGTCAGAGAATATTTTCAACTTGTGCAAACCACAGACAAGAGTATGAAAGATAAAGCACTGTTAGTCGATTGTGAAGAATTTGCTAGAGGGGATTCACTTTTTGCAATGAACCTAAGCCCTGATATGGAATCAACAGGACACTATTCACTCATCAAAACAGGTAACCTCAGGGCTGAAATAAGATTTGCTGAACCACTGCAAGATACAGTGAATATGATTTTGTATGCAGTTTTTGACAACATCATTGAAATTAACATGCGTCGTCATGTTATTTACAGCTACAGTTAAGCCATAGACATGTTCAGACTTGCAGCCTCTGGACACTGAGGAACTCAGGACCACCCTTGCATCGGGACAAGTGACACCCATCCATTTTCTGGATGTATTCCCTTCAGATCAACTGCCCAAGAAGAAGTTGGCTGCCAGACCTCTGTTTATGATCATAAACACAGACCCCTATGATAAACCGGGAAGCACTGGATTGCAATTTATCTTGCTGCTTATGGAAAAGCTGAATTTTTTGACTCGTGTGGAATTCCCCCAGAAATATTTCCTGAAGTTATTATGAAATTTTTGAAGATTAATACTGACAGCATCACTTATAAAAGTATTCAGTTACTGGATTTTTTCTCCACCACCTGCGGACACCACTGTGTGTTCTACTTGAATCAAAAAAGCAAAGGACTTACCATGAAGCAGATATTGGAGTTGTACCTGGGAGATGTTCATCTAAATGACCACATGGTTGTTAGATATTTTCATCAAATAAAAATGGGACAATCTGGAACCATGAAACTGGATATGTTTACCCAGAAATCAGAAATAAGTCAGTCATATGTTTGCTTTTGCTGAATATTATATGCAAAAAAAAAAACAAGATGTTGTAACATTACGTATTCCCTTGGTTTAAAAATAAATAAAAATGAAATATTAATCAATATAAACGTGTCTGTGGTTATTATAGTGATTAAT
>JANRMT010062817.1:11982761-11995781 GCA_026402145.1 Polypterus bichir lapradei | reverse complement strand
TTTTTTTTTCAGTTTTACTTTTTTCTTTTCCACTAAGTTACTAATTTAATCAACTTCAACGTTGACTGTGAATTTTCCTTTAATGTAAATTCTGTTTTTGTACTCTGTTATACTGTCTTACCCTCAATGAATCCCATTGTGAATTTAGCTTTTCCTTAAAATATTTTTGTTAAGTTTTTTGGTTAATATATTTTTTTGCCTTTAAACAATTAATTACTCATTGCAGTGCATTTGATTGTTCATCTTCATTGTTTTTTGGCTTTTGCAATTGTTTTCTCACTGCACTTTTTTATATACTATTAAATAAGATGTTGTTATGAATACATTTTAATCTATAACATTTATCTAATCTAATCTATACTGTACCAGCTATTGTATGTTGTTGGAGACAGGTAACAGGTAACATGTACGCTCAGCAGTGGTCCTGTGCCTTTCTGCAGTTTGTCTCAACCTGTGTTGGCTGGCTCTTCCTCTCTCAGGCAGGCAGTGTGACTTATGGGTAAGACTTTGGACTTCAAGCCCTGAGATTGAAGGTTCTGATCCCACTTCTGGCACCGTGTGAACTCTTGCAAGTCACTTTAGCTGAATGTGCTCTAATTGTAAAATCAAAAGAAATGTAACAAACTATCTCCAAGAGTTCCCAAACCATGTACTGTACATACAGCATTAAGTATTCTCTGTTCTCTAATGGAAAAATTTCGGGTGCCAACTGGGTAATCCTGTATACTGTTTAACAGTAAAAACAAAAGAAAAAATTGCCCTATAGGTTCTGTGCTGAAAATGAAACAAAAAGGTATTCAGTTTATTAACCACATGTTAGGGTCAGTCTGCTCAGGAGCTCCATCTGGTGGTTGTTCTTGCCAAAATGACACCTCCTTCCAGGAAGCTGAGGCTTTTATGCAGAGTGAACCTGGAAGGGACAGACTCAATTTCCTTCACTGGGTGGTTTCTCTGCACTGTGGAGAAAGAAGCAGATTAAAAAGAAGCAAATATGAATAATAATGAGTAAATAACCAAAACAAAATCAATCAATACTGGCTTACATATCATATAATTGCAAATGTAAGAGCCATTTGCTAGTTATTTAAGTTATATTAAATGTTTGCCTATATATTAGTGCATAGTCTATAGGAGGTTCTTACAACCCCAAAAAGTTGAATTGAATTGGTACATTCTAACGATTTCCAGCCTCTATGACTATAGATTAGCCTCAGTTAGTGACCTGCCTTGCTGTGTGTAAGTCACGGAGGGCACACAGTTTTAAACCGTGCCTTAACATGTCCTATAGCATGAAAGTTACCATGCTGTATTGATCAAGCAGTGCCATACATTTAGAGCATACTGAAGGCAAAATAAAGCATCTTTAAGTATAGAAACAACTGACATTTGACAAGTAAAACTAAGTTTAGAGAAGATATATTTTTTTCCAACAGTGTGTTAACAACCTTTTTTCTTTATTCTTGTGTGGACTGTTTGCTTTGCATTTTCACTAGAGGAGGTTAGGAGCAGGCGCTGATACAGCACAATGCCGCACCCACCACATGACAAATCAACCCAGATTAGGTCCCAAGTGCAGCCATGCAATGGGTGACACCTCAGCACCACACTAGTTCAGATGGAATGGAACCAGTGTGTGGCTTTTTTATTGTGGCTGCTGTGCCAATTCTGCCACCAATGTCATACCCAGGATGGAACAATTGCAGGTTAAGGGTCTTGTTCAATGGCTGAATGAAGTAGAGTCACTTTTGGTGTTTACGGGATTCAAACTGGCAACCCTCTGATTTCCAGTGCAGATCTCTAGCCTCAGTGCCACCACTCCGCCCATATATATTGACTAAATCTTTTAAAAGGAACTTTTGGAATGAGAGATTTCTTTCAGCCAGATGGCTGGAAGTACAGAAAAATTAAGAAAAAACTTCAAACAAATCTTCAGTGGTTCCAAGGCCGAAGGGCTGCCCAGCTCCCAGTGGGCTAACTTTCTACCATTAATGCACTTAAGTCGTTCCTCATTGTTTCCAAGCTTCATCCCAGAGGATTCAATGCAGTGGGTCTCATGGGCAGCAGGACTTTAATCAGGTGGTGATGCGCAAAACACCACCACAGAAAAAACAGAAAACGAAGCAGAAAAAAGAAGAAATTAAAAATGCTTGTAAATCCTTGAAGAATATGAAAATTCTGTACATGTATGGTCTATTGGGAGTACAACTAAAAAAAAAGCCAAACTAAAAAAGTGCAGCTTTAGGAGTGTTTTTTTTTTTTTTTATTATTATTGTTCCATTGTAGTAATCTGTCATATCTCTATTGATAAAAATTTCCAGATTTTTGGTGTATAACGGTACAAGGCCACCTCTGTTAGGTTTAACTCTTGCAATAATAAGCAGACCCCTATTTAAGATTATGATTTGGAATTTAGGGAGCAAGGCATTCCAGACTATAGGAAGGATGAGGATTATTTAAGGCTTTATATATCATTAGAAGTATTTTAAAGTCAGTTCTAAAAGGACACTGGTAACCAATGTAATGATGCTTAAACTGGGGAGATGTCCTCAAATGTTCTTTTTCTGGTTAAGTTTATTGCGGTTGCATTCTGAACTAATTTCAACTGATTGATTTTTTTCTTAGGTAGTCCTGTTAGGAGTGCATTCCAGTAATGTAGTCTACTTAAAATAAAGCACAAGTTAATTTCACAGCATCTTGCAATGTTATAGAAGGTCTAATGTTTGCAATGTTCTTTAAATGGAAAAATGCAGCCCAGGTAATCTGGTTAATGTGCCGTTTAAAGTTTAGTTCAGAGTCCATAATCACATCCAAATGTTTTACTTCCACTTTGATTTTTAATGTTAAAGATTCAAGTTTATTTCTATGACCTTCATTATATACATTTTTGTCACTGAGATTTTTGTTTTTCCCTTATTTAGTGTGATCCATTCTACTACTGATCCATTCGTAAAAACAAATAGGACATTGGATGAGCGAGTCCATCAGGTATTATAGATGAATAAAGCTGCGTGTCATCTACATAACTGTGGTAGGTAACCTCGTGTTTCAATATAATTTGGTGTCATGGAAGCAGGTAGACTGAAAAAGCAGCAGGCCCAAAATAGGTCCTTGTGGTACACCGTATAAAACATCATGGACGTGAATTACATTTAAAGTCAAAGTGGAAATAAGAAATGTATGTGTAATCATGAACTCTGACCTTATCTTTAAATCTCACGTTAACCAGATTACGTTGAATGTTTGTGTTCTACCTTATCTCTTCTTATCCTTTCCTATCCTTTTGTAATTATATTTATTTATATTTTGACACCACAGGGACTGCACCTAATTTCTTTGTATTTGCTACAATGACAATAACGATTTTCTGATTCTGACACTACAAGAGTATGATTTTTTTTTTTTTTTTAGCATTTCAAATAGTCTATAACATCAGTTACCCATTGACTTAAAATCGATGAGATTCGTCCAAATGAGCAAGACAAGTCTACGTGCCAATTGTGAAGTAAAGGCCATTCTAGTCTGTTTGTCCTTCTCCACCTTAAGCCCCTCTATGTGCCCACCACACACAGCTGTTAATGGGCTAGGAGGGATTGTGACACCAAGGCTGTCTGAAAGGAATTTAAAGATTTTGGTCCAAAATGATATTAATTTGGTGCAGGCCCAAAACATGTGGCCCAGTGAGGCTGGAGCTCGATTGTAACCTTTGCAGGTTGAATCTTGCACTGGAAAGAATTTGGACAATTTTAAACAAGACAGATGCGCTCAATATATAATTTTAAGTTGAATAATTGTATGCTTTGCGCATATGGAGCTCGAGTGAATTCTGTGCGGTGCTACCTTCCACTCCTTTTCTGAGATATTGAGTGAGAGATCCTTTTCCCACTGTCTTCTGGGATCTTTGAAAGGGAGGGACTGTAAAATGTTTTTATGTATTAAGAAGATGCTGTATGAGTCCTCAAGACTGTTCGATATTTTTTCTCGAATAGATGTAGGTTGGAGGTGAGGGAAACTGGGCAGGTTTTGTTTAACAAAGTTTCAGATTTTCTGAAAAATTAATTAATGCTTTTGTTTTTAACTGACTAGATTACTGCCGTGCACTCCTACTGATCCAACTTTAAAACCAAAGATAAAGATGAAGTGAGTGCCATCACGTGGAGAGCGGTGAAGCTATTCTAATGCATTTATTTTCACTGCTGGGTATTTAATTACAGCTTAGCGTAACTGTGGGTTGGTCATGGACTTACTGAGTGAAATCAGGCCCTAATGTTAAGAAGCATTGGGAGATTTTATTTGCAAAGAATTTTGGGTACATTATCATTTAAACTTGACATTCCAAAAATATCAGATTTATAAGTTTTAGAGAAAAGATGGATTCAGCCCCAGTGGATAATGGTTAATCCCAACCTTAATCATTACAGAATATATTCAGGAAGATGTTTGGCTATTTAATTGTGCTGTGCTTGTAGGATGAGAATCTTGGGTGGTTGGATTATCTTGGAATAGAAACATTCCAGTTTTTAATGGTTGGACTAACCTCAGCCATTAGGCACTGGTTCTGTTATGTGCAGGTTTACAGGTATTGTTTTTACATTGTGGCTGTCAGTGTAATCTGCTGTGGCAAAGTTCTGTAAGTTTTATAATATTTTTCTAATGGATACCACCCTCTTTTTCCACTAATTGAGATATTCATGCTTAAATGTTTAAATATAAATACACAGAGACACATTTTAACAAGTGTATCCACTTTGATTTATTCATTTACAGGATTAATAATGGTTGGTGTTGGTCACACGGCCATGGCAAATGCTGAGCATGCTGAGAGAGTTGCTCAAAAAAATGTGAACAGTTGGAAAAGTGCAGTTGCTAAGCATGAGGCAAATATCTGGCATTACAAAAGGAAAATAAATCTCCAAAAAAAAGATATTGATTTAATCAGTGAGTGCTTGCAGGAAATTTCATGCGAATTGAAAAGACTGTCTCAGGTACGCCTGGAGATGGGTGAGGTTCAGAAGAAGCTGAAGGATGCCACCTTTTACCTGAGCACACTGGCTGGGAAAATTCAGGCAGCGGAGATGCAAACCAGGATCGTCATTTTCTTTGATCCAATAATTAATATTTTACATGATATCACCCAATATCTATGCAAGCAAAAGAATCTGGAGCTCTTCCAGTCGCATGTTGAGCCAATGATCAAGGAACTGAAAGAAGAGAATGCCTGCCTGAAAGCTATCTGTGACGGCGTCAGTGAATCCATTGACTTTTATTAAGCAACGAAATATTAATTACCTGTAAAGCATGTAACACTTTTGATTTTACTGTGTTAAGAGTAGGACTGCAAAACAAAATAACAGTGTGACAAACTCACAAGGTAGAATTGCTTTATCTTCATTTATTTCCTCTTTTTTTCTTGCAATAACAAAGAAAGCCTTGACTTCTTCCATAAATACAGTCTTGGCCAAAAGTTTTAAGAATAAAGTTTTGAGACACAAATATTAATTTTCATAAACTTTGCTGCCTCAGCTTTTATGATGGCAATTTGCATATACTCCAGAATGTTATGAAGAGTGATCAGATGAATAGTAATTAAAATACTGAAAAAAGAGCTACACGCTACTTTAATATTTATATATTGTCCCTGCTCTCATATAAATAAAGTACACCAGAGTATTAGGTGGAAAAAAAGAATCTATAATTGTTTTTGATATGCATTCAATAATTAATATCTTGTTTCCTTCAGAGAGGATTAGTCCTTTTTTTTAAGATTTTTTAATGTATTTTTTATTCCTTTTTACAATTCTTATATTTGCCAGCTGTAATCATTTAGTTTAAATGAACTTATTAGATTTTCACACATGAAAGAAATACCAGTATAATTTTACAGAAAATACAAGCAACAGTGACAGAGACTGTGCAGTTTGAATTATTGCAATAAAGTCACATCACAAGATATCCAGTAGAAAAGAATAAAGACACAATAGAGAATGTTCTGAGCTGCACTTTGGGGACTGTTTGTAATGTCTGAATTATTACGGAACTGCAAGCTTTCAAATAAATACACATGAAGATACATTTTCATTTTCTTTTGTTGTATACAGTAGACCTGTTTAAATCAACTATGCACAGATCTGTCTATTTTACTTCAAAATAAAGTTATCTTAAAAGCCAATTAAAGAAAACTGAACCAGAAGCTAAGCAGAAATTGGGTAGATCACATGTGAGGTAGAACAAACCAAAATATTACAATGTTTGATTGAGATAAAGTAAAAGGTGCAATCAAGACAAACCACATCAGTTCTCCTCTCCCATTTAGTATAATGTTGCTATAATATTTAAATAAAACATTTTGCATTGAAAAATAAAATAAAGCACTAAAAATGCTACTTTTATAGATTCAGACCTATGAAAGTAATACTTCACCCTGTCAAGTAAGCGAACCAGCTGCCGTGGCACACCGTCAGAAACTTCGTCTCAGGCACAGACATCCAAAGTTTGATCCCAGTAAGGGAAGCAAAGATGCGTACGCCTGATGAGCTCCAATGAGAGCAAAACACAGGCCGTGTACCCTTTGTATTATTTGGCAGGTACTTTATCATCTATATACTGTATACACTGATCAGCCACAACATTATAAACACCTGCCTATTATTATGTAGGTCCCTCTCATGCCACTAAAACAGCTCTGACCCATCTTCGTTTGGACTCTGCATGACCTCTGAAGGTGTCCTGTTTATATCTTTTACTAAGATGGTAGCATTAGATACTTTCAGTCCTGAAAGTTGCGAGGTGGAGACTCCATGGATCAAACTTGTTTTTCCAGCACACCCCACGTATGCTCAATTGGATTTAGATCTGGAAAATTTGGAGACCAAGTCCAATTCCATAACAATTTTTGCAGAGAGGCAGGGAGCATTATTCTGCTGAAAGAGACCACCACCATCAAGAAATCTCATTGCCTTGAAGGGGTGTATGTGGTCTGCAACAATCTTTAGGTAAGTGGTACGTGTCAAAGTAACATCCATATGAATGCCAGGAGTTAAGATTTCCCAGCAGAACACTGCCGAAAGCATCACACTGCCTGCGCTGGCATACCTTCTTCCCATAGTGTGTTCTGCTATCATCTCTTCCCCAGGTAAATGATGGACTTGATCTAAAAGAAAATGATTTCTCAGATCCGTCTACCTTGTTCCATTGCTTCATGGTCCAATTTTGATGGCCATGTGCACATTGTAGGTACTTTTGCCGTGGACAGGGTTCTGACTGATTTGTGGCTATGTAGCCCAACACGCAACAAGCTGTAATGCACTGTGTAATCTGACACCTTTCTCTCATGGCCAGCATTTAGTTTTTCAGCAATCTGTGCTACTGTCGCTCTTCTGTGGGATCAGACCAGATAGGCTAGCCTAGCCTTCACTCCCCATGCGCATCAATGAGCTTTGGTCGCCCATGACCTTGTTGCCGGTTCACCAGTTGTCCTTGCTTGGACTATGTGGGAAGGTACTAACCACTGCATACCAGGAACACCTTACAAGACCAGACTTTTGCAGATTCTCTGACACACATGTCTAGCCATCACAATTTGGTCCTCAAAGTCAATCAATTTTTTATATATATAACTGTGAGGGGGGAACTATAATATATATACAGTGGAATATAAAGAAAAAAGAAGCTCCACAAAAACGAAGTTTTGGGGACCGTCCCCATATATTGTCCAACAGACAAAAATAAAGAAGAAAAAATGGTTGAAATGATCAAAAGTACTGTAATGGTAGCAATTGACAAAGTACATGAAACAGAATGGTGTTTATATACAGAATGGTAATGAAAGCAGGAAGTGGTTGGCAGGAAATGACGTCGAATTCAGGTGCCAGAAGTGACGTCATTCTGAACAGACCCGGAAGTGAAGTCATCCATAGTGGCCAGTGTCATAAATGATGTCATAAATGGCACTGGAAGTGATGTCTGGGTGGCCGTTTTGGAACCTGGAAATGGAAGGACTTATTTTTCTTCGGTTTTCCTGTTGGGAGATCAAGAGATTCAGGTAAGTACCACGTGACAACCATTTGTCTTGCAATGTTTCACTCACCTTTAGGCTTTTTGACTGCCTCCTAAACGCATGTGTGTGACTATATATATATTGTCACGCTTGGGTCACAGATTTGCACAGAGACACAGGAGGTCGTAGAAACAAGAAGGATTTTTCGGATTTTTATTTCAAAGTTTCGTCTATTAATTAACAGTAAGCGTGCGTATCTTCTTCTTCAAAGGAGTATGCGTCAGGAGCAGGGGCAGTCTGAGAGAGAGAGAAAGCAAAACAAAGCAATACCAAAAACCGACAGGCGCTGCGCTGCACAAAGCTTTTGAGTAAACGGAGTATCGCGCGAGGGCTTTATTACGCGTTATAGCACAAGTGAGAAGGGAAGGAGCAATGTGAAGATAGACTCTGTTTCAGGGGTTTTTCCAGGGGTGTCTGTGTCCTCTTGGGGTGCGATCACCCCTCCAGCTTACATCCTTCCCCTCAGCTTTATTCACAGTCTCGTGAATTAAGTGACTCTCTGTACCAGGTTCAGGTTCATGTAGTCGTCATAATGCATCTGCGTTGACGTGTTCCCTGTTTCACTGTGAAACTGTAAGGTTGTAAGCCCCGAAACCATCTCATGAGGTGAGAGTATCTTTCTGTCTGTACAACCATTGAAGAGGAGCATGATCAGTTACCAAAGTGAAGTTTCGCCCCCACAAGTAATAGCGAAGCGCTTCCACAGCCCACCTAATTGCCAAGCATTCTTTCTCAATTGTAGAATAATTACGCCCTCTAGGAAGTAATTTCCTACTCAAATATGTGGTTGGATGTTCTTCTTCATCAAAAATCTGTAACAGGACTGCACCTATACCAAATGCACTTGCGTCTGTTTGCAAGACAAAATCTTTTGTGAAATCCAGGCTCCTTAGACACGTATAAGAAGACAATGCTTTTTTTTAAATCGCTGAAAGAGCGTTCGCAGTTTTCTGTCCACAAGATAGTTCGGTTTTTCCTGCCCCTAGTAAGTTCTGTAAGAGGAGCAGCTATATGTGCAAAATTTGGAATGAACCTTCTGTAGTAACAAGCAAGCCCCAGAAAAGTGCATACCTGTTTCTGTGTTTTTGGTCTTGGGTAAGCAAGCATTTCTTCTATTTTCCTTAATTGTGACCTAAGTAAACCCTTGCCCATAGAATAACATAAGTAATGAGTCTCGAACATGCCCAGTTTACATTTCTTAGGGTCAGCAGTAAGGCCAGCTTGTTTCAAGTTTTCAAGAACAGCTTGAACCCGCTCTAAGTGTGTTTGCCAGTCATTACTGAAAATCACAACGTCATCAAAGTACGCCCCGGAATATTCAGAATGAGGATGCAGGATCTGATCCATCATACGCTGAAAAGTTAGACGTGCCCCATGAAGACCAAACGGGAGTCTTGTAAATTCATAAAGTCCGTCAGGAGTCGCGAATGCTATCTTCTCACAACTGCTAGCCTCTAAAGGCACCTGCCAATAGCCTTTTGCGAGATCTAGCGTGGAGATATAGCTTGCCTGACCCAATTTTTCCAACAGTTCATCAACACGAGGCATCGGATAAGCATCAAATTTAGAGACCTTTTTTAAGCGTCTGAAATCGATACAGAAGCGAACCGAACCATCTTGCTTTGGGACTAATACGACCGGGCTGCACCAGTCACTTTTACTTTCCCAAATTACATCTAATGTCAGCATCTTTTTTACCTCTTCATGCACGATATTTTGTCATGCTTTCGGAATCCGGAACGGCTGCATCTGTATGCGAACACCAGGTTCAATGGTAATATTATGTTTTGTAATATTAGTCTTGCCTGGTAAGTGTGAAAAGACATCAGTCTTCTGTTCTATCAAATATAACAGTTCTGTCTTTTGCGTGTCAGTAAGATCGTTACCAATGGCAACATCGGTCTGAGAAATAGCAGCCAAGGAAGTGTTAACTTCTTGTTGGTTGTGCCAGTCCTTCAAGAGATTAATGTGTAAAATCTGGAATGGTTTGCGCCGGCCTGGTAATCTAACCTTGTAATTTACTGGACTCATACGCTCCTCAATAATGGTGGGACCTTGCCATTTAGCTAAGAATTTGTGTGGGTCAGATGGAACCAGTACCAAAACACGATCACCAGATTTGAATTTGCAGAGCTTACTGCGCCTATCGTAAAGACGCTTCTGAGTTTCCTGTTTTCATTGTTGATGCTCTACAGCAATAGAGGAAAGCATAGAAATTCTGTCTTGTAACAAAATTACCCGATCTGCAAAGCTTGGTCCTTGAGCTGTTGTCTCGTTTCCTATCCATTCCTCTCGTACAACATCCAGGATGCCTCGCGGCCGTCTCCCAAATAACAACTCGAACAGACTCAAGCCAGTGGACGCCTGTGGTGATTCTCGCACCGCGTACATAACAAAAGGCAGCACAGAGTCCCAGGTTGTGGGATCATTATGAGTGACTCGCCTTATCATCTGTTTCAAAGTTTTGTTAAATCGTTCAGTCAAACCATTCGTTTGTGGATGGTAAACAGTGGTACTCAATTTCTTAATAGCAAAGCTGTCACACAATTGTTTCATCACACGAGAAGTAAAAGGAGTGCCTCGATCAGTTAAGATTTCTCTAGGGATGCCGACACGAGTAAAAATATCACACAGAGCTTTGGCTACAGCTGTGGAATTGGCCTTTTTCAGGGCAAGCACCTCAGGATATCATGTTGCATAGTCAATCAACACCAGCAAATATTGGTACCCATTCTTAGTCTTAGGTAAAGGGCCTACGATGTCTAATCCCACCCGCTAAAAGGGAACTTCCAAAATGGGCATAGGACAAAGGGGGGCCCGTGGAGGCTTATGAGCGGAGGCGATCTGGCAGTCAGGACATGAAGTACAAAATCGTTCAACATCTTTTCCCATATTCAGCCAATAAAATCGTTTTGATAACCGTTCTCTGGTCTTATTAGCACCCAGGTGTCCCCCCAAGATGTGAGAGTGTGCTAGATGCAAAAGAGTTTCCCTATGTACTTCAGGTACAACCAGCTGTTCAATAAATTCTCCCTTGAAGTGATCTGAGATCACTCTGAAAAGGCAACTGTCCTTTTCTATAAAGTGCAGGGTTTTCATGCCCACGGAATCACGCTCTTGGTAATAAGAGTCATTGGCAGAGCGAACTTGTTTAAATGCATATTCTAATGAGCTATCAGTATGCTGCAAACGCACAAAGTCTGATTGTTCCTTAATGCTCGGTTTGTGTTCAGAGGCGTTCGCAATCTGGGAAGAAGTAGAAGGGCCAGCCTGCCATTCTGGAAAATTGTCAGGGGTGATCTCCGTCTCACTAGAGAGATTGGGTTCAATATTCTAATTGGGCTCTAGATTTTTCCCGGCCGCTACCAGTTCTTCATCTTGGTTTTCTTCTTCTCTACACCCACACTAAGTTTAATATTGGACTGGACTACTGGTTTCTGACATCTATCAATTAGTCTAGGAAAAAGGGGATTTCTCTGTCCTATGAGTAATGGCCAAGGGCACGAGTCTGAAACGGCAGACCAAACTTTAAAGTGGCGACCTCTATACATTAAAGGAAGAAGTAATGTCTGATAATCTTTAACATCACCATGTACACAGCGTATTTTCACAGTCTCACAGTCTCTAAGGCATTGTTCATCAAGACAGTCTCGTCTCAGGATATACAAGTCACTTCCCGAGTCTAACAATGCTGAGATTTCTCGGTCACCCAATTTCACTGGGAATAACAATCCATCTTTTCCATTTGAAGAATATGTAATATTTGAGCAACAAACCTCGGCCAGTCCAACTTCCATTGACTGAGCTGGAGACAAGCGACATTCCCTTGCCAAATGTCCTAGTTGATCACAACGGAAACATCTACGGTCGGCTCCGCTTCCAAAATATCCTCTACGACGTCCATGGTTTCCTCTGCCTGCTGTTGCCGTTTCCCCAGAGCTAGGCATCTCTTCTACGACTAGATTCCCCGGAGGCCTACCTTACCCCATTCAATTTTCTGGTCCTGCAGCTTGTCGGTGTTGTTAACGTCGATCGAAGTGACGAGAATGTCCTGGACGTTCGTTCACTGGTTGCGAAGCAGCACCAAATCCACCGCTCTTTCTCCAAGCGGATTGTGAACCCTCCAGTCATCTGGACATAATCATTAACGATTCAATATCATGACGCAGAAATTCATCTCAAATGACTCTAGGTATACCATTCAGTAGTATATTCATTACTACTTTTTCTACAACTTGCTCCATCACGTCGCCTTCAAATCAGCAGTGCACTTTGTGTATTAAATCTTGAATTTGCGCACAGATTGGGCCACCCATGTTAAGTTTCCAGTGGTTTAGTTCGAAACCTTTAGCCAAAAAAGTCACATTCTTACATAATACAACTTGTTCCTTCAGGAATTCATAATCGCTGAGCTTATCTCTTGGCCAATTTCTTAAAGAATAAAGAGCATCTCCAGATAAAAAAGGTGTGATTATAACGGCCCACGGTCGTCTGTCCCAGCCCAGCATGGTTGCGACTTGCTCGAAGGCTATTAGGAACATCTTTGGGTCATCGTTAGGGCCCATCTTTGTCAGCACATTCTTTGCATTTTCAGGAAGTGGTGGTAAAGGGATGTACGGTGTACGGTTATGAATTGGAACAGTCGGAATATATCTTCGACGGTTATTCAGATCAGGAATAGAAGGCATGTCGTCTTCCGGATCATAAGGTAGTGGAATATCCTGGGCCAAACGAAATAACTCTTCTGCGGCATCCATCTGTGCAACCACTTCTGGTACCACTTGTCACGCTTGGGTCACAGATTTGCACAGAGACACAGGAGGTCGTAGAAACAAGAAGGATTTTTAGGATTTTTATTCAAACACTGCAAACAAAGATTTGTCTCTTCAAACTTGCTCCTTGACAGAGGTGACAGTTTCATCTATCAATTAACAGTAAGCGTGCGTATCTTCTTCTTCAAAGGAGTA
>JANRMT010062817.1:11950863-11963210 GCA_026402145.1 Polypterus bichir lapradei | reverse complement strand
ATCAATCAATCAATCAATCAATCAATCAATCAATCAATCACACCTAGGTTGAGTAAAATTAAGTAAAAAATAAATAAAATCATAAAGACGTAATAAATGAAGTGAAAATATAATCCTGAAAGATAATTCAAATATATTGGTAATAATATCTTACTTAACAAATATATAGTAGTGAAAAACACTTTTACAGTAGTCTAAAAATGAAGAACTAACCTCATCATTTTTAACTATCCGTGTTCACTTTTTGTTTTGCCCTTGTTTTCATTTTTTTCATTTCAGTGTTCAAAATTATTTAAATGTGTAATTTTCTCCATACTGTTTTGTGAGTGTATCATAAGCTATTATTCATAGCAGTTTTTTTATTTGTTAAAACTTTAAGTAAAATAAAAGTGACAACTAAATTGCCACTTTCATATGTATTAATGCATTCCATTGCATTCTCTCATCTTGTATAATTATAGACTTTGATTTAATCTTGCATGTTACTTTTATTTTGTTATATGTTGCCGTGTAGGTCCATTACATTTTTGTTATTTTTTTTTCAGTTTTACTTTTTTCTTTTCCACTAAGTTACTAATTTAATCAACTTCAACGTTGACTGTGAATTTTCCTTTAATTTAAACTCTGTTTTTGTACTCTGTTGTACTGTCTTACCCTCAATGAATCCCATTGTGAATTTAGCTTTTCCTTAAAATATTTTTAAGTTTTTTGGTTAATATATTTTTTGCCTTTAAACAATTATTTATTCATTGCAGTGCATTTGCTTGTTCATCTTCATTGTTTATTGGCTTTTTCAATTGTTTTCTCACGGCACTTTTTTATATACTATTAAATAAGATGTTGTTATGAATACATTTTAATCTTATCTTTCAGGATTAATAACATTTATCTAATCTAATCTAATCTATACTGTACCAGCTATTGTATGTTGTTGCAGACAGGTAACAGGTAACAGGTACGCTCAGCAGTGAGAGTTACCATGCTGTATTGATCAAGCAGTGCCATACATTTAAAGCATACTGAAGGCAAAATAAAGCATCTTTAAGTATAGAAACAACTGACGTTTGACAAGTAAAACTAAGTTTAGAGAAGAGATTTTTTTTTCCAATTGTGTGTTAACAACCTTTTTTCTTTATTCTTGTGTGGACTGTTTGCTTTGAATCTTCACTAGAGGAGGTTAGGAGCAGGCGCTGTTACAGCACAATGCCGCATCCACCACATGACAAATCAACCCAGATTAGGTCCCGAGTGCAGCCATGCAATGGGTGACACCTCAGCACTACACTAGTTCAGATGGAATGGAACAAGTGTGTGTTTTTTTTATTGTGGCTGCTGTGCCAATTCTGCCACCAATGTCATACCCAGGATGGAACAATTGCAGGTTAAGGGTCTTGCTCAATGGCCGAATGAAGTAGAGTCACTTTTGGTGTTTACGGGATTCAAACTGGCAACCCTCTGATTTCCAGTGCAGATCCCTAGCCTCAGAGCCACCACTCCTCCCATAAATATTGACTAAATCTTTTAAAAGGAACTTTTGGAATGAGAGATTTCTTTCAGCCAGATGGCTGGAAGTACAGAAAAAATAAGAAAAAACTGCAAACAAATCTGCAGTGGTTCGAAGGCCAAAGGGCTGCCCAGCTCCCAGTGGGCTAACTTTCTACCATTAATGCACTTAAATCGTTCCTCATTGTTTCCAAGCTTCATCCCAGAGGATTCAATGCAGTGGGTCTCATGGGCAGCAGGACTTTAATCAGGTGGTGATGGCGCAAAACACCACCACAGAAAAAACAGAAAACAAAGCAGAAAAAAGTAGAAATTAAAAATGCTTGAAAATCCTTGAAGAATATGATAATTCTGTACATGTATGGTCTATTGGGAGTACAACTAAAAAAAAAGCTAAACTAAAAAAGTGCAGCTTTAGGAGTGTTTTTTTTTTTTATTATTGTTCCATTGCAGTAACCTGTCATATCTCTATTGATAAAGAATTCCAGATTTTTGGTGTATAACGGTACAAGGCCATCTCTGTTAGGTTAAACTCTTGCAATAATAAGCAGACCCCCTATTTAAGATTATGATTTGGAATTTAGGAAGAAAGGCATTACAGACAATAGGAAGGATGAGGATTATTTAAGGCTTTATATATCATTAGTAGTATTTTAAAGTCAGTTCTAAAAGGACACTGGTAACCAATGTAATGATGCTTAAACTGAGAAGATGTACTCAAATGTTCTTTTTCTGGTTAAGTTTACTGCGGTTGCATTCTGAACTAATTTCAACTGATTGATGTTTTTCTTAGGTAGTCCTGTTAGGAGTGCATTCCAGTAATGTAGTCTACTTAAAATAAAGCACACGTTAATTTCACAGCATCTTGCAATGTTATAGAAGGTCTAATGTTTGCAATGTTCTTTAAATGGAAAAATGCAGCCCAGGTAATCTGGTTAATGTGCTGTTTAAAGTTTAGTTCAGAGTCCATAATCACATCCAAATGTTTTACTTCCACTTTGATTTTTAATGTTAAAGATTCAAGTTTATTTCTATGACCTTCATTATATACATTTTTGTCACTGAGATTTTTGTTTTTCCCTTATTTATTGTGAGACAATTACTACTGATCCATTCGTAAAAACAAATAGGACATTGGATGAGCGAGTCCATCAGGTATTATAGATGAATAAAGCTGCGTGTCATCTACATAACTGTGGTAGGTCACCTCGTGTTTCAATATAATTTGGTGTCATGGAAGCAGGTAGACTGAAAAAGCAGCAGGCCCAAAATAGATCCTTGTGGTACACCGTATAAAACATCATGGACGTGAATTACATTTAAAGTCATAGTGGAAATAAGAAATGTATGTGTAATCATGAACTCTGACCTTATCTTTAAACCTCACGTTAACCAGATTACGTTGAATGTTTGTGTTCTACCTTATCTCTTCTTATCCTTTCCTATCCTTTTGTAATTATATTTATTTATATTTTGACACCACAGGGACTGTACCTGATTTCGTTGTATTTGCTATAATGACAATAACGATTTTCTGATTCTAACACTGATTTTTTTTTTTTTTAGCATTTTATTGATTTTATTAAAATAAAATAACATTCTATACAAGCAAGTCAAGTTTTACAAGACTTGGTTTGAAACAAATAAACCCTCACCCATGAGAAAGAGAGCTAGGCCAGGAAAGTAAAACTTTAAACTAGTAAAAATAAGTAAACAGATAAATTAATACATGAATTAAAATAAATAGAATAAAAAAGAGGGGAGAGAATCCGCTTCCTCAATTTAAATGCTTATTCTAAAATGTTATTGATCAGATCCTGCCAGGATTTGAAAAAGTTTTGTACAGATCCTCTAAGTGATAATTTGATTTTTTCCAGTTTCAAATAGTCTATAAAATCAGTTACTCATTGACTTAAAATCGATGAGATTCTTCCAATTGAGCAAGACAAGTCTACGTGCCAATTGTGAAGTAAAGGCCATTCTAGTCTGTTTGTCCTTCTCCACCTTAAGCCCCTCTATGTGCCCACCTAACACAGCTGTTAATGGGCTAGGAGGGATTGTGACACCAAGGCTGTCTGAAAGGAATTTAAAGATTTTGGTCCAAAATGATGTTAATTTGGTGCAGGCCCAAAACATGTGGCCCAGTGAGGCTGGAGCTCGATTGTAACCTTTGCAGGTTGAATCTTGCACTGGAAAGAATTTGTACAATTTTAAACGAGACAGATGCTCTCAATATATAATTTTAAGTTGAATAATTGTATGCTTTGCGCATATGGAGCTCGAGTGAATTCTGTGCGGTGCTACCTTCCACTCCTTTTCTGAGATATTGAGTGAGAGATCCTTTTCCCACTGTCTTCTGGGATCTTTGAAATGGAGGGACTGTAAAATGTTTTTATGTATTAAGAAGATGCCGTATGAGTCCTCAAGACTGTTCGATATTTTTTCTCGAATAGAGATAGGTGGGAGGTGAGGGAAACTGGGCAGGTTTTGTTTAACAAAGTTTCAGATTTTCTGAAAAATTAATTAATGCTTTTGTTTTTAGCTGATTAGATTACTGCCGTGCACTCCTACTGATCCAACTTTAAAACCAAAGATAAAGATGAAGTGAGTGCCATCACGTGGAGAGCGGTGAAGCTATTCTAATGCATTTATTTTCACTGCTGGGTATTGAATTACAGCTTAGCGTAACTGTGGGTTGGTCATGGACTTACTGAGTGAAATCAGGCCCTAATGTTAAGAAGCATTGGGAGATTTTATTTGCAAAGAAATTTGGGTACATTATCATTTAAACTTGACATTCCAAAAATATCAGATTTATAAGTTTTAGAGAAAAGATGGATTCAGCCCCAATGGATAATGGTTAATCCCAACCTTAATCATTACAGAATATATTCAAGAAGATGTTTGGCTATTTAATTGTGCTGTGCTTGTAGGATGAGAATCTTGGGTGGTTGGATTATCTTGGAATAGAAACATTCCAGTTTTTAATGGTTGGACTAACCTCAGTCATTAGGCACTGGTTCTGTTACGTGCAGGTTTACAGGTATTGTTTTTACATTGTGGCTGTCAGTATATTTTGCTGTGGCAAAGTTCTGTAGGTTTTATTGTATTTTTCTAATGGATACCACCCTCTTTTTCCACTAAGTGAGATATTCATGCTTAAATGTTTAAATATAAATACACAGAGACACATTTTAACAAGTGTATCCACTTTGATTTATTCATTTACAGGATTAATAATGGTTGGTGTTGGTCACACGGCCATGGCAAATGCTGAGGATGCTGCGAGAGTTGCTCAAGAAAATGTAGACAGTTGGAAAAGTGCAGTTGCTAAGCATGAGGCAAATATCTCGGATTACAAAATGAAAATAAATCTCCAAAAAAGCGAGATTGATTTAATCAGTGAGTGCTTGCAGGAAATTTCATGTGAATTGAAGAGACTGTCTCAGGTACGCCTGGAGATGGGTGAGGTTCAGAAGAAGCTGAAGGATGCCACCTTTTACCTGAGCACACTGGCTGGGAAAATTCAGGCAGCGGAGATGCAAACCAGGATCGTCATTTTCTTTGATCCAATAATTAATATTTTACATGATATCACCCAATATCTATGCAAGCAAAAGAATCTGGAGCTCTTCCAGTCGCATGTTGACCCAATGATCAAGGAACTGAAAGAAGAGAATACCCGCCTGAAAGCTATCTGTGACGGTGTCAGTGAATCCATCGACTTTTATTAAGCAGGGAAATATTAGTTACGTGTAAAGCATGTAACACTTTTGATTTTACTGTGTTAAGAGTGGGACTGCAAAACAAAATAACAGTGTGACAAACTCACAAGGTAGAATTGCTTTATCTTCATTTAATTCTTCTTTTTTTCTTGCAATAACAAAGAAAGCCTTGACTTCATCCATAAATACAGTCGTGGCCAAAAGTTTTGAGAATAAAGTTTTGAGAGACAAATATTAATTTTCACAAACTTTGCTGCCTCAGCTTTTATGATGGCAATTTGCATATACTCCAGAATGTTATGAAGAGTGATAAGATGAATAGTAATTAAAATACTGAAAAAAGAGCTACACGCTACTTTAATATTTATATATTGTTCCTGCTGTCATATAAATAAAGTATACCAGAGTATTAGGTGGAAAAAAAGAATCTATAATTGTTTTTGATATGCATTCAATAATTAATGTCTTGTTTCCTTCAGAGAGATTTAGTCCTTTTTTTTAAGACTTTTTAATGTATTTTGTATTCATTTTTCCAATTCTTATATTTGCCAGCTGTAATAATTTAGTTTAAATGAACTTATTAGATTTTCACACATGAAAGAAATACCAGTACAATTTTACAGAAAATACAAGCAACAGTGCAGTTTGCATTATTACAATAAAGTCACATCACAAGATATCCAGTAGAAAAGAATAAAGACACCATAGAGAATGTTCTGGGCTGCACTTTGGGGACTGTTTGTAATGTCTGAATTATTACGGAACTGCAAGCTTTCAAATAAATACACATGAAGATACATTTTCATTTTCTTTTGTTGTATACAGTAGACCTGTTTAAATAAACTATGCACAGATCTGTCTATATTACTTCAAAATAAAGCTATCTTAAAAGCCAATTAAAGAAAACTGAACCAGAAGCTAAGCAGAAATTGGGTAGATCACATGTGAGCTAGAACAAACCAAAATATTACAATGTTTGATTGAGATAAAGTGAATGGTGCAATCAAGACAAACCACATCAGTTCTCCTCTCCCGTTTAGTATAATGTTGCTATAATATTTAAATAAAACATTTTGCATTGAAAAATAAAATAAAGCACTAAAAATGCTACTTTTATAGATTCAGACCTATGAAAGTAATACTTCACCCTGTCAAGTAAGCGAACCAGCTGCCGTGGCACACCATCAGAAACTTCATCTCAGGCACAGACATCCAAAGTTTGATCCCAGTAAGGGAAGCAAAGGTGCGTACGCCTGATGAGCTCCAATGAGAGCAAAACACAGGCCGTCTATATCATCTATATACTGTACACACTGATCAGCCACAACATTATAAACACCTGCCTAATATTATGTAGGTCCCTCTCATGCCACCAAAACAGCTCTGACCCATCTACGTTTGGACTCTGCATGACCTCTGAAGGTGTCCTATTTATATCTTTTACTAAGATGTTAGCATTAGATTCTTTCAGTCCTGAAAGTTGTGAGGTGGAGACTCAATGGATCAAACTTGTTTTTCCAGCACACCCCACATATGCTCAATTGGATTTAGATCTGGAAAATTTGGAGACCAAGTCCAATTCCATAACAATTTTTGCAGAGAGGCAGGGAGCATTATTCTGCTGAAAGACACCACCACCATCAAGAAATGTCATTGCCTTGAAGGGGTGTATGTGGTCTGCAACAATCTTTAGGAAAGTGGTACGTGTCAAAGTAACATCCATATGAATGCCAGGAGTTAAGATTTCCCAGCAGAACATTGCCAAAAGCATCACACTGCTTGCGCTGGCTTGCCTTCTTCCCATAGTGTGTTCTGCTATCATCTCTTCCCCAGGTAAATGATGGACTTGATATAAAAGAAAATTATTTTTCAGATCCGTCTACCTTATTCCATTGCTTCATGGTCCAATTTTGATGGCTATGTGCACATTGTAGGTACTTTTTCCGTGGACAGGGGTCTGACTGATTTGTGGCTATGTAGCCCAACACACAACAAGCTGTAATGCACTTTGTAATCTGACACCTTTCTCTTGTGGCCAGCATTTAGTTTTTCCGCAATCTGTGCTACTGTCGCTCTTCTGTGGGATCAGACCAGATAGGCTAGCCTAGCCTTCACTCCCCATGCGCATCAATGAGCTTTGGTCACCCGTGACCCTGTTGCTGGTTCACCAGTTGTCCTTGCTTGGACCACTTGGGTAGGTACTAACCACTGCATACCAGGGACACCTTACAAGACCAGACTTTTGCATATTCTCTGACCCACATGTCTAGCCATCACAATTTGGCCCTCAAAGTCAATCAATTTTTTATATATATGACTGTAATGGGGGAACTATATTATATATATATATATTGTAACAAAGGCGCTATATAGGCGCCTGACCCAACACAGAAAGACACGGAGGCACGTAAAAAAAGTACAAAGACTTTTATTTTCTTCAGCTGTGGGACACGTCTTCCCCATGCCACACAGCCCAAACACAGTCCCAAAGCACAAAACACAATTCTTCACCTCGCTCCACCTCTCCTTCCAGACAAGCTTCGTCTTCTTCCTCCCAACTCTGGCTCATCGAGTGGTGGTGGCTGGGCCCTTTTATAGCCCACCCGGAAGTGTTCCAGGTGATTAACCACCTGGTCCTAATTGCACTTCCGGGTGTGGCTGAAGACTCGTCCAGCCGGGCTGTGGGAAGCAGACAGCCCCCCTTAGCGGCCACCCCGGGCCCCAACCAAGCTGTGGAGGACTCCATCTCCCATGGAGCCCTGCAGGTGGTTGGGGAATCACCGTCGGCCAGGGCGGCTGCCACCAAGCGTCCCGGGGGAGGTACTGGAGTGCCCATGGTGGCTCCCCCGGAACATAAGCAGCAGGGGCGTCCCTGCCGGGCATGGAACCCGGCTGTCCTTTACTATATATATATATATATATATAGTGGAATATAAAGAAAAAAGAAGCTCCACAAAAATGAAGTTTTGGGGACCGTCCCCGTATATTGTTCAACGGACAAAAATAAAGCAGAAAAAAAACGGTTGAAATGATCAGAAGTACTGTAATGGTTGACAAAGTACATGAAACAAAATGGCATTTATATACAGAATGGTAATGAAAGCAGGAAGTGGTTGGCAGGAAATGACGTCGAATTCAGGAGCCGGAAGTGACGTCATTCTGAACAGACTCAGAAGTGAAGTCATCCATAGTGGCCGGACGTGATGTCATAAATGGTACCAGAAGTGATGTCTTGGTGGCCATTTGGAACCTGGAAATGGAAGGACTTATTTTTCTTCGGTGTTGCTGTTGTCTCGCGATGTTTCACTCACCTTTAGGCTTTTTGACTACCTCCTAAATGCACATGTGTGGCAATATATACATATATATATATATATATATATATATATATATACAGCTGTTGGTCATAAAGTTAGAATATCATAACAAAGTTGATTTCTTTCAGTAATTCCATTCAAAAAGTGAAACTTGTATATTAGATTCATTCAGTACACACAGACTGATGTATTTCAAATGTTTATTTCTTTTAATTTTGATGATTATAACTGACAACTAGACAAAGACCCAAATTCAGTATCTCGGAAAATTCGAATATTGTGAAAAGGTTCAATATTGAAGACACCTGGTGCCACACTCTAATCAGCTAATTAACTCAAAACACCTGCAAAAGCCTTTAAATGGTCTCTCAGTCTAGTTCTGTAGGCTACACAATCATAGGGAAGACTGCTGACTTGACAGTTGTCCAAAAGACGACCATTGACACCTTGCACAAGGAGGGCAAGACACAAAAGGTCATTGCTAAAGAGGCTGGCTGTTCACAGAGCTCTGGGTCCAAGCACATTAATAGAAAGGCGAAGGGAAGGACAAGATGTGTGAAAACACATTTAAATAATAATCCCACTCAGTGTAATAAAAAAGTTCCACAAAAGAAAGAAATAAGGAAATACCACACAAATCCCTAAAATCTCCACCAGAACACATGGCCTTCAACAACAACAATATTTAGATATATAGCACATTTTCATATAAATGTATATAAAAATAGAAATTTTAAAATAAGATTAGACAATACTAAATAACAAAGAATAAAGTAAGGTCAAATGGCCAGGAGGAGAGAAACAACAAAAAAACACCAGGAGGGCTGGAGAAAACAAATCTGCAGGGGTTCTGAGGCCACAAGACCACCCAGCCCCCACTGGGCATTCTACCTAACAGAAATGATCTCAATCAGTCCTCATGGTTTTCAGGCTTCACATAGAAGAATTTGATGATGATGGTCACGTGGACACCTGGCCTTCAATCTATTAATGTAAGGACTACATGCTGCCTTGATCAGGTGGTGGAGGTGCAGATCATCACCACAGAGAACTGGAAAAAGAACAGAAGAGAAAGTAGGGGTTAATATGGATTGCCGAGCCATGACAAAAATGACAATTCAATGCATATGCAGAATATCAGGGTTACACTAAAATGAAGCTATGAGAAAGCCAAGTTAAAATAATGGGTTTTTAGCATACTTTTAAAGTACTCCACTCTATTAGCCTGGAGAATTTCTATTGGTAAACTATTCCAGATTTTAACAGCAGAAGGCCACCTAATTCTTCTTTTAAATTTAGCTCTTGAGAATAAGGAGACACTTATTTGAAGATCTAAGATTTTGATTTGGAGTGTAAGGTGAAAGGCATTCTGAAATGTAGAACAGAGTGAGATTATTTAAGGCGTTGTAAACCATAAGCAATCTTTTGAACTCAATTCTAAATGACATGGGTAACCAATGTAGTTTCATCAAAACTGGTGTGATGTGCTTGGATTTTATTTTCCTAGTTAGGGTTCTTGCAGCTGCATTCTGCACCAGATGCAACGAATTGAAGTCTTTTTTAGGTGGTCCTGAGAGGAGTGCATTGCAGTAATCTAGTGTGGGTGTATTTTATGTATGTGAAACATAATGTCTGTGACAAAATGTGTTCAATGAATTTGACCAGTCAAAGAACTTCTTAGCCAGAGGTTCTGATTCCATTGCATGTATCACTGGTGAATGGAGGTGGTGGTTGTAGCAGTGTACATATGGAATATACTTACCAACTTTGTTTTGTAACAAAGCCAGGACACCACCCCTTGCCCCAGACATGACAGAAGCAGCGGTGCTGGGCTCAACCGTGGAGCCAGCAGCTTGCGGAGGGATAGAGGTTAAGATTTCTGCTTTTTAATAAGCCACCTATGCATAGCCTTTGGTGTTACCAACCAGAAAATAAAAGAAGAATGGAACGTATACGCTGTTTTAATTAAAGAATGCGGTCAACAGGTTCAAAACGTGCTGCAAAATGTGCGGCGAAGTGAACTTTGAAAATAAAATGTTATTCTTCTCCAGAGTTTTCATTGGACAGACAGAGCATTTCGCAGGGTGGGCACGGCTTGTCTCTGGGGGGGCAGTGCCCACCCCAGCCCCCCCGTGGTCACGCCTCCACACAGATTTAGATCTGTTTGCTTTCTATAATTTGCTTGAACTTTCCGGTTTACTTTGTGACTTCTCTTATCGCGCTAAGTACCATAGTTCGTACTGATGTATTTATGCAAATCCAACAGAGTGGCTTTGGGTCGAGAGCAGGGGGGCGGGGCCTTACTCATTCACTCGCCAGCCTCTGTACGAGTTGGTCTACGTCTCGCCACGTGTTGCACTGCACATTTCCTCCGCTTGTACCTGTTTGTTTTGTTCAACAGACGTCATATCATCTACAGATTGTTAAGGAGTAACGTTTGACGTTTTTGAGAGAGAGAGAGAGAGAGAGAGAGAGAGATCAGAGCTACGTGTGTTTTACAGGGTAGCTGCTGATTGCCAGAGATATCACGGCCATGTGCTTTTCTCCCCACGCGGGGAACGCTTTCCCGTCAGACCTGAACACGATCAGATACAGTTCCAACGTCTATTGATTTTTAAAGTTTGTCCTGTTTCATTAAGTCAGTGTTTGTGTGTGTGTGTGTAGGCTATGTATGTATATTCCAGCATCACTTCCGAACGGTTTGAGCGATTTTCATGACACTTGGTACACGTTGCTCATTGATTGACTTAAAATACTGTAGGGTGAAATCAGCCCTAACCCACCCCCTTCTGGGTATGGTTTAGGGGGGGCGGGGGGTGGGGGGGCGTGGTGATCTTCCGGTCTTGCATACACGTTATCATCCAGTTGACACTGAGAACGACCGCGACTGCTATCATTCTTTATGTTTGAGCAGCACCGCGCCCCAGTTGCTTTTAAAGTTACTGTAAATAGAGTTGGGGCGTCAACTGGATGATAACATACATACAAGACAGCAAGACAAACACATTAGTGAGTCTTCAATGTCTGTTAATTTATTTTTATTTTTAAAGTTGTGTTTTTCTAAATTATATTTTTCTTCAAATAATTAAAAAAAACCCACTTTATTTTCCTCCCAGGCAACGCTGGGTATTTCAGCTAGTATGCAATAAATAAGCAAAGACAACACAAAGTTATCCTCTATCTCACTTCTTATAATTTATGGTGATTCACACACCTGAATATAAATCTTAATGTATTAAAAGAACCAAATTTATAAAGTTTACAGTAAATTCCCATAAGTGTTTGATTAAATTAAGTAGAATGTAAGTCTCCTGTAGCTACATAGATAATTCTGTTTAACCCTATAAAAATGCATAATATATATATATATATACTGTATATCAAAATGTAGGTCATAGTGCTATATATAGATATAGAAACTTTAAAAAATGTGACCAAAACACTTGAGCCTTAACGAAACATCATATACTAGAAGTTTTTTTTTCTTTTTTTTGTGTATTATCAACCTTTTACAAATATTCTAACATAAATCCGAGCAAAAAATGTGTATACTTAATAACATGAAATATACTGTATTCTGTAAAAAAAAAAAGAGAAAAAAACTTATTTTACGTTAACTGATGTGTAGCTTAATATTTATATTGAAACTAAAAAAGTTTGGATTTTTTTTTTCATGAGAGTGGTATCCCCCAAATGGCGGCATCACTGTCTGCTTTGTGATTTTGCAGATAATGTCTCATGAATTTAAAAATGTAAGATAAGACAAGAGATCTATAATACAGAAAAGAGACGACAGATATAC
>JANRMT010062817.1:11933579-11950763 GCA_026402145.1 Polypterus bichir lapradei | reverse complement strand
TAATAATAATAATAATAATAATAATAATAATAATAATAATAATAATAGTTCCTTAATGTTTCCGTTTTTCTAGGATTTGGTTGTATCGTTTCTTTCTGGGAAGGGTAGTCTGCATATGAAACTATTTCTTTGGGCCGCAGAGGGGTTCCTAATTTGTGGACAAAGCAAAAAAGGATATTAGATGTGTAAACTATCAGGATACTTACTGATGAACAAAGCCAGCACTTAGTCTGTTTTACTGAATGATACAAGAATAATTTTAAAATCAATGACCCACTGGCATTTTATAAATCTGTTCATAGCTATTTATGTTACTTGTCAGTCAGTCAGTCAATCCCCAACCCGCTATATACTAACGCAGGGTCATGGAGGTCCGCTGGAGCCAATCCCAGCCAGCACAGGGCGCAAAGCAGGAACAAACCCCGGGCAGGGCGCCAGCCCATCGCAGGGCACACACACATACACACACTAAGGACAAATTAGGATCGCCAATGCACCTAACCTGCATATCTTTGGACTGTGGGAGGAAACCGGGGCACCCGGAGAAAACTCACGCAGACACGGGGATGAACATGCAAACTCCACGCAGGGAGGACCCGGGAAGTGAACCAGGTCTCCATACTGCGAGTCAGCAGCGCATACCACTGCGCTATCATGTTACTTGTTTTGGATCTAAATAAATATATAGATGCTCTTTGTAACTTTAATGTAAATGTTTCTTTTGGGAACCAAAAAGACGGGTCATCAATCCATCACGTATAAACTTTAATACGTTTTCCTTGTGATGAAAAGATTCCGTAACCTGTTAAAATATAAGGAGGTATCCACAGAAAGTGCAGGAAAAAATAAATAAATAAAGTTTAGATGAAATCATGAAATTAGAACGCGCTGCTTAATTGTGCAAATATAGTATCAGATGAAAGAATTATCCATAAATACAAAATGATTAATTACTTATTTCATGCAAAATTTAAATTATAAGAAAGAATACATGCATTGTATTGTGTGAATATCGACAAAAATCATCGTGTTAAATGAAAATGTGTCTGGAATATGCAAAACATTTGATGTGGGTTTTTACAGATCTCCTGAATCCGGCACAATAAAATTTAACTCATGATTTATTTATTTAATTTGTTTGTTTGGTTATTTATATATTTTCCTGCAACTGCTTAGTTTAATGCTGTTTAACAGCAAAAGGACGTTTATATCAGCAGGCAGGAACAGATCCGGACTTCGCCCCAGTCCTTTGTGGAGCACATTCAGGTCTCCCACATTGTCACTTGCAAGTATTAATGCAATATGATCTTAAATTTAAACAAATGTTGGTGTAAACCCAGACGTTTGAATAGCAATTTAACTTAGATCACCTTTATATCAACGGGAACACATGCCACACTATGACGGCACTTTTCTTTAACTTTAGTTTTCTTTAATCGTTCTGGTGTTTATTTGAGAAGAGATTGTTCATAATATAGTAATATTGTATTAAGTGTCTTTAAAAAATAAAAGGACTCATTTTCCACTGCGAACAAACAGAGTGCTGTCTTGTCTAATTCTAATCATGAAGGGTAAATAATTACGATGAGATTGTCACTATCAGACATGTTATTGGTTAACTAGCGGTCAATCAGAGCGACTGCGCCCACAGTTAAGACTCTTGTATTTAAGACTTCTGCACGGCTATCGGTGGATATTTCTGAAGACATCTGTCAATCTACAGCAGAACCTCAAGAAACCAGTGCAACGACTTAAAGGTAATTTTTTTTCTGAATATATAGTAACTGTCACAATATTTTTAGGAACGTGCAAAAACTGTAATATGATTTTGATAAAAAAGCTGCAAGTTTAAAAACAAACGTGCTGTGGTGGTTGTTCAGAGCGATACGACAGAGAACCATTTTTGGTTTCAAAAATAACCATCCACATGAAGGTTCCAGGAGGAGCCTTTGGTTTTTCGATACATAACAGGCTAGTAACCATGATGATGTGGTAGGATCTGCAAAACACCAATGGAGTTATGATTAAAACGACTCTCGCCGTGCACAATAACACAGGCTGAGTTCAGGTTTTCTTGGTTTGATATCCTGCTCGGTAGCCTCTTATACATTAAAAAAAAATCTGTTTTTGTCCACGTTTTAAGAACCTTTCCAAAAAGCAAAGAGTAAATTCCATATGCAAAGAAGCCTTCCCAAAATGAAATGTTTTTTTTTTTTTTTTGGTCAAGCGAAGGAGCCAGACGACCCAATAAAATTCCTTTTTTAGACCACGTTATTTTCAAGTGTGTATAATTTAATATCACATTCCATAACTGCTTGCAAGAAACAGTTTCACAGTCTTTTGCACTCTGAATTATTATGAAATTCGTTACTGATAAACAGGAGAAATAATTGACTCCCGCTCAAGTGTAATTGGTTAATTTCTACCAATAAATAAGAAAACCAATCTGGTGTAAGAGACGAACTTAAGTCTGAGTAGAGCAAGAGTTTTAGGATGAATGAAAAAACAAAGAATAAGAGAGAACAATTTTTAAAAAAGGAAAAAGGGGAGCACAGAAGAAAGTGACCAGAGCTCTGAGGCCGCTCCAAAAACAAAAGGATCTCAAAATGACCGTTTATTCCGCTAACTAAATGTGCTTAGTTAAGAAACACACGAGGGATAAAAGGTATAAACCTTTAACACTACTCTTAATAAAATAAAGTCTCTATCCTATTTTCGAATTGATTTATTAAATCCTTGCAAACCTGCAGGCTCACGCAGTTTATTTGTTTTCCACTCCTAAAAACACCAACATTTGCACACAGGCTACTCAACAATTTACAGTTAATTTAATGCCGGCGTCTTTCTCCTATGACGGGAGTCTCTGCAGGGAAAAAGAGAGAGAGAAATTAATATAATTAATTAACTTAAAAACAATCCTGACGGAGTTCAAATGGGCAGCAACACTTTTTAATGTGACCTTAAGGTTGAAAACACACTTTCGAATAGGACGCGCTCTTTTTCACGACTATCGTATATCGCATTAAAAACTTAATTTCAAGCAGCTGCTAAATTTAGCCCTGAATCTGGAAACAACTAAGGGCTAAGTTTCACAATAATCCCTTTGCGAAATTAAATTCTATATGGAGTCTCCTTCCCAATTAAAAGACATATTTGTTATTCTTCTTGAAACATAAAACAAGAAAACCATCTTATATATAATACACGTGGCTGTCCGTTTCTGTCCAGGATTTTAAATCACCTGTAGCTCGCAAACTGTACTGGCCTGGAATTTGGTACACATATACTACGTGACATCTACTATTCACTTTCGGGGTGATGATTGACCTCCAAAGGTATTCCTATTTTTATAGTTATTTAATTGTAGAATCAACTCGCGGCCGTGCGGCGCATGCGTACGGGCGCCGTTCTCATCCCTACCACCATGTCACTTCCTCTACCTCTTCATATCTTAAATCATTCTTGAGGCAGATTGAAGACTTGAGTGCCAGCTTAAGTGAAAAATGAAGGAAAATTTACTAAGTAATTGCAACACAAACCGACTTAATCAGTTTTAATGTGAAAAGATGCCGACGAAAGAAGAGAAGAAGCGGGCCGCTATGGGTGGAGAAAAGAAGAGCTGCTCAGGAAGCAACAAGTACATCAACCTCTGAGCAAACGAACGGTAAACGTACAGAGAAGGAAAGAGTATGAAAACTATAAGTCAAGTGTATTCACTGCATGTTATCGTGCAGTGCGCCATTACTGGTTTCATATAGTAAAAAATAGCTTACTCGTCACTTATTGGCACTGGTCCTGGATAGGGTGTTAGTCCTTCACAGGGCAAACACACACACTTAACATACTTAGAGCTGCCACTTGAACAACTTCCATTGATGGGGGAAAACAAAGACAGAATGTGACAAAATACAGTGTGCTGTCATAGAATTGTGATGGGGTGGAGTGTCCAAAATCCTTTAGTGCACCACTAATCCCACCATTCCCTCTGTACAAGTATCCAATTGTGGTGATAGCATTTGTGTCATCTATTTAAGACAATATCCACTTAATGCTTTCTTTTTTTTGGGACCACATTTTTATTATGGGTTTCTTTTCACACCAGAACTGTTATTTAGGGGCGGCACTGTCGCGCAGTGTTAGCGCTGCTGCCTCACAGTAAGGAGACCTGGGTTTGCTTCCTGGATCCTCCCTGCGTGGAGTTTCCATGTTCTCCCAGTGTTTGTGTGGGTTTCGTCCCACAGTCCAAAGACATGCAGGTTAGGTGCGTTGGCGATCCTAAATTGTCCGAAGTGTGTGCTTGGTGTGTTTACCCTGCAGTGGACTGGCACCCTGCCCAGGATTTGTTCCTGCCTTGAGCCCTGTGTTGGCTGGGATTGGCTCCAGAAGACCCCCATGACCCTGTGTTAGGATATAGCGGGTTGGAAAATGACCGACTGACTGTTATTTAGCAGGTCACATATTGTCTTCTAATACCAGCAACAATACCATTAACGCCTTTGATTCGTGACATCATAAGGGATGAGAGGGGATCACACATTAAAATAAAGGTCTTTTTAAACTTCATAGATTACTAAATATTTTTTTTTTGTTACAGCGTACTGTATATTAACAATGGATGTCTCAGAAATTAACTTTTATGAACGGATGTTTGTGGCAGAAGTGAGTGATCCATTATTCCGTGGTCTAAGCACCACTTTGTGGCTTGCCAAAATTCTGCAGGTTGTTGACAAAGACAACATGAACCAGCATTGTGCGACAATCCGACAATCCATTGTTGAGGCTGAGCAGAGTCTTACACAGGCTGAAGAAACAGCCAAGGGTCATGTTGAAAAAGTTGATGAAAAATGTGTGGATCTGGTGTCTGAGAAAAATCAACTGGAAACAGAAGAAAAAGACAAGAGGGACAGTTTAGCTTCAATGGAGAAGAGCTTAGAGCATCTGGAAGAAATGCTGAGGATTTCAAAGGAGAGCCTGGATCAAGCACACAATAATCTGTCATCTGCTGAGGAAAGTCTTCAACGAGCTAAGCAAAAAGCAAAAGAAGAAGAGTCCATCAGAGAAACTGCTGCAGGAATGAGCTTTATACCCTTTGTTGGTCCAATAATTGGTGAGTTTTTTCAATTGTCAAAATAAATTGCCTCACACTTTAAGGTTAGCATTATTTCAATCAATCAATCAATCAATCAATCAATCAACATTTATTTATATAGCACATTTTCATACAAAAAAATGTATTTTGTAAAAAAAAAATATTTTGTAAAAAATATTTGAGAAACCGTACACCCCATCTTGGTAATGACTCAAGTTGTTGTCACTGTCGTTTCACTATGCCCTTGGCTTTCTTCACGTCTCTACACTTCTCATTTGTCATTGCCTAGCTAGGGCAGCTAAGTGACAGGCATGTGGTGATGAGTCTTATGTT
Source organism: Polypterus bichir lapradei (assembly GCA_026402145.1). Classification (NCBI taxonomy): domain Eukaryota; kingdom Metazoa; phylum Chordata; class Cladistia; order Polypteriformes; family Polypteridae; genus Polypterus; species Polypterus bichir. The sequence goes on along the minus strand of JANRMT010062817.1, from coordinate 11,945,341 downwards.
TAGTTTACCTGTTGTAGCAAACTCCTGCTCTCAACGTAAAGCTTGGCTATCAAGTCATTTCTTTTGTGTGTTTGCATCAATGTAGTAACTATTATCTGCATCTACCTTGAATTCTTATTTTGTCTACTTCTTCATTTCCCACCACTTTGCCATGCCATTTTCCACTGTTTCTTTGGCTGTACCCATTTGCAGTGCTCACCTCATAACATTCTTTGATTAAAAGATAGCAGAAGGCCATGTTTACCCTTTTCTTTAAGTGCTGTTATGCTTCTTAGGACCCAAATCTGTAGGGATGAAGGGCAGAATATTCTACACGGGCCTGGCTGAGTGGGCATTGACTGTTGTGATCTTCATTTTTGACCTTTCTGTTTTCATTTATGCCTTTTTATCAGTTTTCTTTATATTGATTTTTTTTTGTCCTCTTTGTGACATTTCCACAGCAACGTTTTGTATTGTTTTTTTGGATATTTGGCACATACCATTTTGTTGTTTGACAGTCACAGCCATGTGGCTTGCATTAACTGTCACTTAGTTTATTACATTTTTGCTCCCCACCTACAGTAATGTGAAAAAGTAAGTACACCCCTTTTGATATTTTCAACTTTTTTGAGTGGGCAAACTTGCCGATCTTTATGCAAACACTGGTAATAAAGGTGACATACCTGAATAAAAACAAAAGGAAAAAATGCCTTTTCAAACATTTTATCCAACCAAAATATCGATAGATGTAATGGTAAAATGGGGGTGGATGACAGTAAGACCACTTTTGGCCTCCAAAGCTGGTACATCCCCCTTTAGCAGACTTCTTGTATGTGTTATATATAATAGACCACCAGTCTCCGAGTCTGAGGCGAACTTTCTGACCACTCTTCCATGCAAACTTCCTTCAGTTACAAGATACTTGGTGGTTTTCTTGCATGTATTGCAGTGTTTCTCAACCTTTAAGTATTTGCGACCCGAGTTTTCATAACCGTTTTAATTGCGCCCCCCATAACATTTCTTTTGAAATGTAGATGCATATTTTATTATACCTACTTAACTTTTATCAACATTTATCTAACTGTATATATATTGTTCTAGTATTCGAGTGTAGTTTAAGCTAATTTGTTTTGGCTTCAACAAATGTTTTTTTCATATTTTTGATTCTTGTTTTCTTTTTTTCACATCTTCGCGCCCCCCTTTTTGTTACTTCGCGCCCCCCTGGGGGGCCCGCCCCACAGGTTGAGAACCACTGATGTATTGTCCATTTCAAATCGGCCCACGACATTTCAGTGGGATTCAAAACAGGGCTTTCACTAGACCAGCTCGTAACCCTCCATTACTACTTTTTTGAACCATTACTTGATGTATTTTCTACAGTGGGTTAGTTAGTGTTAGTGTATTTCAAGGTCCATTTCTGGTTCAAATTCAACTTTGGACAGATTGCCCCATTCTTCTCAAGCTCTTTGATATGATGCAGACTTCATAGTTGACTCAATGACTGTAAGCTTCCCAGGCCCTGAGGTAGTAACGTAAGCCTAAACCAGAACACTTTCACCACCACCATGCTTCACAGTTGATGTGAGATTCTTCTCCTGAAATACTGTCTTCTGTCTGTGCCAAGCACTTCTACTGTTACTGTGGCCAAACCACTTTATCTTTAGTTTACCTGTTCAGAGCACATTAGTCCAGACACCTTGGTGCTACATGTATAAAACTTGCTTGAGCTGGGAAACATACATAACATTAACTTGGCATGGAAATTAACTTAAAGGTATGGCAAGTGTCGACCATACGCAATCCTGCGCAAACTGTTTTGGTGTTTGGCATTTTAATGACTCCAAACAGCAGGACAATGAAGTGAACAGAATTTTGTTTCATTACATATTTCAATTATGCGTCAGTTACATTCTTTTACTCCATGTATTTTCTAAATATGTAACGGAACAGGGATCACGTGATTTTTGGGTGATAGTCTCCATATTGTAGGCTCCAATTCAACACACAATTCTAACAGGACAACTCAAGGACATAATAAATTGACTTAAAAGCAAGTCGCAATCGCATATTTATATGGTGTTTAGGTCATGAATATCCAAAAAGGCCATGAGAGGTGATGTGCCATCTGCTGGAACGACAGAGACATAGTTCAGACATGTGGCTTCACCTGGAAAGTATTAGAGAAAGATCTTATTTTAGGTGTGTGTTGCAGGCCATCCAATTCAGACATTCACTTCAACACACATGTTTATAGTAACATTAAAAAGGCAAGTTTACAGAGAGATATTATAGTCATGGGGGACATTAATTATCTGAGTATTAACTGGGATAACCCTGCAAATGGAGGAGCAGAAGTAATCAGTGACTGTTTTTTAACACAGTATGTTAAACAGCCAACACGGGGTGAAGCTTGTCTGGTATTTTGTAATAATCAGGATAGAATTGAGATTGTAGAGGTGATTGAAACACTAGGGTCAAGTGACCATAATGTAATACAATTCTCAGTATTTTGTAAGAGTGCAGATGCAAAGACTAAAATTGTTAAGTTGAACTTTGATATGGCAAATTTTAAGCAGATGTGGCAAAGTCTAAGAAGGGTAGACTGAGATAATCTTTTAAGTGTGGAGACATTCGAGGAGCATTTGAACAGGTTTTTTCACAATATTTTACATGTAATGCAGGAGAGATACATACCTAAATATGGAATTGGTAGGAAATAAAAAAAAAACAAAAAAACAACTCTGCAGTGGGTAATAAACCGTTAAAAAAGAAGCTGCAAAGGGGAAAAAAACATGAGGGCAACCATTAAGAAGGATATTAGGGAGGCTAAAAGACAGTTGGAAAGGAATAGAGCAGTCGAGGAGGAGGTAAAGTGCATCAGAAATAGTAAAAGGGAATTAAAAGATACAGACAATGAAATCCGGGATGCCCTAAATTTGCATTTTTCTGAGGTCTTCACAAGTGAGTAAGTGGATAACCTCCTAGCGGTAAATTAGACAACTAAGGAGGTACTGAAGGATTTGGAAATTGTAGAGGGAGAAGTGCTGCTCAGATTAAATAGGCTGAAGTTGAGCAAATCATCGGGACCAGATAATATTTACCCTCAAGTTCTTAGGAAGCTAGTGAGTACAAATATAAACCCCTGATACAAATTTTTAGGAAGTCATTGTGCACTGGAAGAATTCCGAATGGACTGGAAAATGGCAAATATGGCTTCAAGGAGCTGGATTCGGGAGAAGGAAGACGGCGCTTGCTAGAGAGGAGTGGAGGTAGCAGTAGAGAGACAAAGGACTGAGGAGTCGTGCGTGAGTCGCTGGAACCACTGTTACAAATAGTGTAAACCATGTGTTGTGGACGTTGGTGTTGTGTCTGTCTGTGGCCGGGCTAGCTGTTACAATTGTCAATTCTTGCTTAATTTGTATTGTCAATGATTTTTCGACATGTTTTTGTTTACAGGACAAACTATACTTGGTGCAACTCAGAAGGCTATTGAAGATGCAGAATATGCTGTAAAAGTTGCACAGGACAATGTAGACTCTTGGAAAAGCAAAATCTCCACCTACGATGGAAATATCCAAGATTATACTAATAAAATAGATGTCCAAAGAAATGAGATCGCTTGCATCAACAGCCGTATTTTGAAAATTTCCAGCACGTTGGAGACCCTATCTGAGATGTGCAGGGAGATGGGAGTGGTGCAGAACACACTGCAGAATGCCACCTTCTTCCTGACCACTCTGGCTGGAAAAATGCAGGCAGCTGAGGTGGAAACCAGGATTGTCATCTTTTTTGATCCTTTAATTAATATTTTAGATGACCTCTCCCAGTATCTATCAAATCAAAAGTGCTTGGATGTCCTCCAGAAGGAAATTCAACCCTTTATTGAGCAACTGAAAGAAGAAAATAAGCAGCTCAGAGCTATTCATGACCTAGGTGATAATGAAGATGATAGACAGTTTGTCTAAAGAAGGAAATTTTAATTGAATGTAAAAAAAAAACAAAAAACAACCCTCCTTAAATGCTTTTATTCTGTAACACATTGACTCATTAAACAATCAGATCAAGAAAGCTACCAGTAGTTATTCCATTTATTCATGCAGCACTTAAGAATTTTACCAGTCTTTACTTGCAATCTTGTACCATCATTTCCCAGCACATTCCTCTTGATTTTACTGCTTTATGTATGGTGTCCATTCTTGTGCCCCATCCACTTGGAACGTGCGTATGCTGTGTTCTGTCCTCATGTTGAAGATAACACTTTATTTACCTTTGTTAAATTACAAGTTTTGTGACATTTAGAATAACGGTCAACAGTAGCATAACTCCATAACTGAGATCATATGGCAAGAGCTGACTTTAGTAAGACGCCTCTCCATTTGAAGGGTCCAGTCTATCAAAATTAGTGCCTTCAGACTGAGTATCCTGAGAAATTCCACATATACAATAGACAGAGAAGATCATTGAAGAGATTGCTTCTCAGTCGAGTCTTGCACGTATGCTGTGAATTGGCATCACTGTCTCAACCCTTGTACTGGTATTTGAGTGATAACTTTTAAAAGTATGGCAGGCAACATTGCTTAGTCTGTGGAGGCTACCAAATGATATCTTCTTTCTTGGGATGATGTATCAGGAAAGAATCAGTCAAGTGAAAGTACATACTCCGCATGTATTTATTTGCCTATATTTCTTTTACTGCCCTTCCATGGCCTCCACATTCTAACGCGGGCTCCTAGGCCAGGATCTCTGGTGGGCCCTTTACCTAGGGTTAAGGAAAATGCAATACCCAATAGGATTTAAAATAAAATAAGCGAGGTTAATGATGCGAAAACATAAGAAGTTTTATGCACATTTATTAAATATATTTATAAAGTAAAGATCCTAATAAACTTACAATAGTATCAAAAATTATTGCAAAATCTGTGTTTTCTAGCTTTCTTTGATGCAAAATTTTCAATGACCTCACTAAAATCAACATGTTCAGCTAAATCATTTTTGATACACAGAATTGCTAGATGATTAGTAGTTTTTGACTAGTTGTACTTCTTTGGCATGTTTTTAATGAATTTGCCAATCCGCTAAACTATCTTTTTGCTGAAGGAACAGTAACTGGGACCGTACAAAACAATTTAATAGCGAGACAGATATTGGCAAATATACCTTGAAGTTTTTTGTCATAAATAGAATTGTTTGCATTTTTAGCTTTAAATGTAGGGATACAATTTAGTTGAAGATCCATAGTTTTTCGTGTACTCCGGCATTTTTGATATACTTTCTAATGTAGGGTTTCCTATAGGAAATTTTCCGACTAAAATAATGGCGGTTGTCGCAGGCCTCAATTTTCTTGCAAAAAGCTGGAAATACGTCTTTTTGAAAATGGTGTCAATTTTGAAAAAAATCGAAATTTTAACTTTAACTCTCTTTATATCTGCAGAAATAAGTGATGTTAATGTTTAATTTTATGATGTAGTATTTCTTATTTAATTGTTTAAAACCATGTATAATTTGTTTAAGTTTATTGTTTATAATATTTATAAATAAAGAATATATAAAACTATATGACACCAAATCAGCAATTAATATCAAAATTTTTGACCAGTGGAGAGGTCTACGTTTTATTTGGATTCGTAAAATTCGTAAAAGCGAGAAAGTTGTAGAAAAATGTATGTAGAAATTTTTTTATCTGAAACTTTTTCTGATATTTTTTTTAGTTTTCAAAATATTTTATGCTGAAGTTGACACTCAACGCTGTAGGATCAATACTTGCTACTACTCATCCTGCACCGGGATGAGCCCCTGTGATCCCGGGCCCCCTGGCTAGATCCCTATCAGCCCCCCCCCCCTTCCGAGGGGGCCATGTGCCCTTCACATTTTATGCAATAGAAGAATTTCTATATATACACAAGGTTTATGTGAATCCCCCGTGATGTTGAAGTGAGTTTTTTCATTCCATGATGTCTATGAATCAGAAGCTTTTACCCAAAAGTTAGTGTCGAGGAAATTTTGGGTGGGGGACTGACAGGAAAGCTGAGATTTTCTTTTGGTACTGAAAATCATAAAATGTTAGTACCATACATTTTTTAAAGTTTGTTTTCAGTTCTTTCACAGTAAATTTATAATGCACAACCCTAATACACACAAACAGTAGGTACCTTTACAAAAATGAATGTACAGTACACACAAAATATATGGACATATCTATCAATAAGTTGTAAAATATTTGTAATTCAAATATATAAATGCAGTATTGTGACAGGTGGCCACTACCATTACCTGGCCGGAATGTCAATGGAATGGAAGTACTGGGGGAGAGAGGATTGCTGAGGCAACACCTCCCATAGGATGCTAGAGGGCAGCCCTCCTGGGCGGCGGTGGCACAACAGATTCCCGCAGGGCACGCTGGGAGCTGGAGTTTCGGGGGGCTGCCAGGGGGACCTGCAAAAGCATTCAATGTATTTCCACCACACCTGGGAATGATTCCAGGTAATCCTGATGAACCACCTGGAGTACTCCCAGGTGCTAAATAAAAGGAGCCACCTCAGTCCATTTGAGGAGCCAGAGTTGGGAGGTGGAGGACAAAGTTTGCTGAGAGAGAGAGAGAGAGAGAGAGACAGATAGAGAGAGGAGGAAGAAGAAGAAGAAGAAAAGAAGGAACTGGGCATTACTGCTGGTGCTTTTGTACTGTGTTCTGTAGTGGGGAGTGGGGAAAAGCGCTGCCCAATGAGAAATAAGTGTTTGTTTGCCTTGGACTTGTGTCTCTGTGCTTGTCTGTGGGTTTGGGGAGCTGTACACCCCTGGTATTCCACAATATTGATTGATATATATATAAAATATTGTGATAAACGGCCGGCAGCTCATCCTGGCCAGCACACCCAAGGATGCTAGATGGGGTCTTCCCTGCAGCCTAGAGGTGGCACAGATTTCTGCAGGGCATCGTGAAAGATAGAGTTTGGCTTCACAACTCTGCTGGGTACCGTGGATGCCACCGTGTGATGCTACAGGGAGACGAGGGGATTTTTGTTTCCCATATAGCCTGGAAGTACTCCCAAGTCAAGTGGACGGAAGAAAAATACAAGTCTCCATCTGACCCGGAAGTGGTAAGGAATCAAATGGACAGGAGCACTTCCGGGTCAAAGACTATATAAAGGACTGGTAGAGACCCAGCAAGCTGATCCGGAGTTGGGAGGGAGTGTGATGGAACTGCTAGGAGGAGAGGAGGAATTATTGTATTGACAGTCATGTTTATTGATTGTGTATATGGTGGTGTAGGTGCTTTGGGACACTTTAAGGAAGAAACTTAAAATACTTCTGGGTGCTTTTAAACCTGTGTTTGCATCAGTCTGTTGAGTTTCATGGGGCAACAGCGCCCTCAAGCGTCCGTTTATTGACAATATATATATATATATATATATATAAAGATTATTTCTGATATATACTAAAAATATTTTTCTTAATATACAGTATACTGTTTTTGATCTTTCTTTGGATTTTTGAATTGGGACTTGTTTGCCACTGGATTGTCTGTTTTTAGAATACTTTAATGCCCTAGTAAGACCACATTTGGGTTATTGTATGTAGTTCTGGTCACCACAGTACAGGAAAGACATAGCAACACTTGAAAGTGTGCAGGGAGAGCAACAAGGTGCATCCCAGGACTTAAGGACATGTTCTATTGTTATAGACTCAGAGAGTTAAACCTATTTAGTCTCAAGCAGAGAAGACTACATGATGGCCTAATCCAGGTATTTAAAATCCTCAAAGGCATTGATAAATTCGATCCAGCAGCATTCACGCTTAAGGGTGAATCACGTACTGAGGACATCAGTGGAAAGGAAGGGGAAGTGCATTTAAAACTGGAAACTAGGAAGCACTTCTTTACACCAAAAGTTGAGGGACTCTGGAACAAGATACTGAGCTGTGGAGTTGAATCTGAAACCACCGTTAAGAAGAATCTGGATGACATATTGGGACGACTTAGCTATTAGCTCAACAAACATGCTCGATTAAAATGAATGGTCTTCACCTGTTAGTCAAATTTCTTATGTTCTGTGTTCTTATGTACCTTCTGCGCTTTTTGTGCTCTTTAGAGCCTGTGTGTGGCAGGGCATTTTTATGTAAAATGAATATTTTATTTTATAAAGATTCAATGCCTCACCTCTAGCGGGCATTTTGAGGTATTTATGGGATTCTGTTGCTACTTTTGTCTTTTAGTTCATAATAGTATTATGAAAGATAGGTTTAAGATATTATTTTAAAAGATATTGAGAAATACATTTTTATATTTTGAATAATATTTATTGCAATAAACAAAAACAGCAATAATTTACATATTTTACAATATAGTCCAGTTTTTATAATCAAATATTATTTGAAGTTTAAGTAACATAATAAGAAATAGAGATAACATTGGCTCCAGCAGACCCTCGTGACCCTGTAGTTAGGATATAGTGGGTTGGATAATGGATGGATGAATGGAAATAGAGATAATGACACCAACAGGTTTCTTAAAAAAAAAAAACGGTTGGAAATGCAGTAAATAGTAAAAATACAACCCCATGCCCACCCAACCACAAAATTTGCCTCACTAAAAAGGTAAAAAGAAAACAGTCTAGCAGAACCAATGAGGGAAACGCAGCTGAACTGTCAGACCCCTCTGAGCCTGAATTTAAGAAGCAGGAATAGGATAGGAACAGCCATCTGGCTCTGCAGAATTTCCACAAGATGACGCCATTTTGTAACATGTGAAGCAGAAGACCCATTGAGAGTCCTAGGAGAGTAAGATTGAAAAATGAAGCTTGTCAAGTTGCAATGGAGAGAGAAACATCTGATTTCCAGTGAGAAGATAAGAAAGTCTTTTCTGCTGTTATGCGTATAGGCAAAACATCACTGGATAAAAGTGAAACGGTGAGATGAGGGGTTCAGTAGGGGAAACATATGAGGAAGAGAAGGGATATTCATGTGACAAACAGCTGAAGGAAAGTTAATGATAGGCAGCCACAAACCTGAGACTGGTGGCCAATCCCAAAACATTTGTAATAAATTACCTGAGGTGCTCACCTGGCAGGAGGAACCATGGGGTTCAGTGGACAGACCCATAGCAAAATGATATAAGCAAAATATGTGCATTGAACCATTCTAAATGAAATATTACATGAAAATAAAATACTACTAAAAATAGATTTCCAAAAAAAGTGGGGGTGTTAAGGGAAGGTCCTGCTGCCAAACAGAATCGGTTAGAGTTAATATGAGGCCTTGCACAGATGAACATATAGTGATCCAACAGGTCTCAAGGAAGAGGATAGAGAGTTGCAGAAACTGGGGAATGGATGGGAAGAAAAAGCTCAAGATAGGGAAACATAGTTTTGAGAACAGACATTAGAAAAGAAGAGGATGGGATTCCAAATTCAGACCTCAGCAACTCGAATGTTTGGAGTCAAGAAACAATAAAAATGTCTCCAGGAGCTGAAATTTCCAAGGAGGCCCATGAGGGAAATGAAATGAGATGACCCCAATGCTCAATTTAGGACTGTTGAAAATTAGAGAGTGAGAGTGCCATCTTAGGCAGTTTTTCAAGAGTTTTTCAACCCAAAGCCACAAACAAAAATTTAGGAAACTAATGGTCCTAAATTTTTGGCATGAGATTTTAATTTTATTGCTGCAAAGGGTAGAAGAGAAAAATGTTCGGGGTAGCTATACTGGATTCAATGATGTCACAGGAGGCTGGGGGTCAAACCCAGCCAGGACGTCTGGAAGGACGGGAGGTGGCTTATACATCCCCCGGGCCACGAGCGGGCAACTGCCGTGGATGTTATGGGGGTCACGGGGAAGGAGCAAGGAGACTCAAGCCCACTGGGGCTTTTTGTAAAGTTCAACACTATTTTATGCAGGTGGTATGGTGGAGCATTAGTAGCTGTGGGGTTGGGGTTTATGTCCTGGGTGCTCCCTATATGGAATTTGCATGTTCTTCCTATTTCCATTTGGGTTTCCTCCCACAGTCCACAGACACAAAGATTAGTTGGATTGGCGATGATAAATTGGCCAGAGTGTGTGTTTGTGTATCCGTATGTTCACACTAAAGTTGACTGGAATCCACACAAGGGATTGCTCGTGTCTTGCGTCCAGTGCTTTCTAGTTTAGGTTCAAGCTTCCTTGTTATCTTACTCAGGACAGGTAGGTTTTTAAAATGGATGTCCATGTCATTGTCAATCTACAGTATACTAATAAAGGCAAAGCCCTCACTGACTGACTGACTGACTGACTGACTCACTCACTGACTGACTCACTCACTGACTCACTCACTCACTCACTCACTCACTGACTGACTCATCACTAATTCTCCAACTTCCCGTGTAGGTAGAAGGCTGAAATTTGGCAGGCTCATTCCTTACAGCATACTTACAAAAGTTGGGCAGGTTTCATTTCGAAATTCTACACGTAATGGTCATAACTGGAACCTATTTTCGTCCATATACTGTAATAGACTGCAGCTCAATGGCCGTGGGAGGCGGAGTTGCGTCTCACATCATCACGCCTCCCACGTAATTGAGTGCCTGCCCATATAAGGTAAATATTTGCGGGTCAAGGACTGTGCTTAGCATATTCATAAGTAAAAATATCTGAATCACAAACTGATGTTAATTATATTTTGTCCATGAATACTTATTAAATAATTCCAAATAGTCTGTCCGCTTCCTTTCATAGCTTTTCCGATGGTTGTGCTGCTTCCAGCCATGTATTTTCGTATTAAAGCATTTAACCAATCACATTTCAGCCATCATTTGTTGCCAGGCAGAGAGGCCTTCACAATCCGTTGTGCAGGCACTCTAACACAGAATAAAGGTTGATTAACCTGTTGCTTCAACCAATCAGATTTTGAGTTGGTATCAGTAGGGCCCTCTGGCAAGCGTACGGCAACGTCACCGTATTCAGACCCATTGATTGGATAGAAGCCGATATGAGGAACTCTACGAGGCCACTGAACGCACCGCAAGCGCTCCGAGCGTCTAGCGCGCACTGCGGCCAACTCCATGGCAGGATTCTGGACAATATTATTTGCCAGACACAGACCAGATTTCAAGACCACGAAATCCTGATGTTTGTCACAATCCTCAAGCCCCAGAAGTTTCGGGAATACAAGAAAAATTTCATGCATGCAGCCTTCTCCAGTTTAACACAGAGCCATGGAGCGGTTTTTGATCTGTCTCGGCTAAAAACAGAACTGACTGTAATGTATGCCATGGATGATTTTGCAAGAAAATCTCCCATTAATCTCCTTGACTTCCTTCATCAGAAAAATCTGAATGAGAGCATGGGGCAACTGTTCACGTTGGTATATTTGGCGGTGAGCATTCCCGTGTACAATGTTTCTGTCGAGCGGACATTTTCAGCCCTAAAGCGAATTAAAACTTATGACAGAAATATGACAGGGCAGGTTAGACTTTCAGCATTAGCTTCGATGGCGATAGAAAGGGACTTTTTGATGGAACTGAAGCACACGGATAATCCATACGACAGAGTAATTGAACTGTTTTTGAGGAAAGAGAGGAGGATGGATTTTGTTTACAAATAATCCAAATTTTTGGTGAGTAAAATGTTGTGATTTTCCTAAGTTTATGAGTTATTATTGATGTTTTTTATGTGTGTCGCGGCTGTGGCTGCAGTAGAAAGGAACTTGCTCACCCCTGGTTTGTCTATTCAATAAAGGCATTTATTGTCGATACAGGAGTTATCTTATATATATGGAGGATCCTTTTTCCTAGAAGAAAGAGCAGAAAGGTTAGTACTCC
>JANRMT010062817.1:11906081-11920172 GCA_026402145.1 Polypterus bichir lapradei | reverse complement strand
TTGAAGCTGCTTTGTGCTGACATGTGCTTTGCAAATACTAGAGGCCATTGAGAGCTTTTGGTCTGTTCTGTGGTGTGAGATTTAAATAAAAAAATACATTTTGCTCTTAAAAACTTGGGTTTTGGTTGCCGCTAAGGAACCATGTGGGAATTTGTAAAGCTTTTTTCCCTTTAGAAGAGTTTTTTTTTTTTTTAGTTTAAAGGAAAAGAAAAAAAGGCTGCGGCTGACTTCAAAGCAGTAAAGGGCAAGGCTCAGCGGTGCACAAGTAAGTGGCCAGCGTTAAGACTCCGCTCAGCAGGGCCGCCAAGAGAAAATCCAGTATGTATGTGTGTATATTACTATTTATTTCTAACAATCATAGGTTACACTGATACATTTAGATAAGTATGTATAAGTATAAATGTAATAATAAAGTAATATATTTATAATAGTAAAAGACGTTTATAATAGCATTTATTGTCTGCTGAACAAAAGTGATTTCCCGGCCTTTTTCCTGGCGAAACTCTGAATTACATAATTAGTTTGTAAGGATGTCTCCTTCTCGAGATAACAAGTTTCGTGTTTCATGATGTTTCTTTGTATTATGCTCCTTTGGCACTTCTTTAGTTTCTCGACTATTCACAACAGTTCACTTAGCCCGCTTTCCCGAATACGCGGTGATTACGTGACGTTATTGTTTGCCGGCTGATAACTTTTTTGTCACTGCACCTGGAACCCCCACCCTCCTCTTCACTTCCCACCAAGCGGAGAATGCCCTTGTAGATCATGTGATTTATCTCCCAGGGCGGCCTTCATGAATGTCTCTTACGTCGTAAACTGTTAACCGCTGCTAAGTACCCACATGCCTTTTTAATTTTGAAACTAAACAGACTTGCAAAATTTTAAAAACTACAATAAAGATCAAAAATTAAATAAATAAATGTTCAAGTTATTGATAAGGGCTGTTCCGTCCCTGTACAACCGGTGTCAGAGCTTGGTCCGCATTGCCAGCAGTAAGTCGAACCCGTTTCCAGTGAGAGTTGGACTCTGCCAGGGCTGCCCTTTGTCACCGATTCTGTTCATAACTTTTATAGACAGAATTTCTAGGCACAGCCAGGTTGTTGAGGGGGTCCGGTTTGGTGGGCTCAGGATTGGGTCACTGCTTTTTGCTGATGATGTTGTCCTGTTTGCTTCATCAGGCCGTGATCTTCAGCTCTCTCTGGATCGGTTCGCAGCCGAGTATGAAGCGGCTGGGATGGGAATCAGCACCTCCAAATCCGAGACCATGGCCCTCAGCCGGAAAAGGGTGGAGTGCCCTCTCAGGGTTGGGAGCGAGATCCTGCTTCAAGTGGAGGAGTTCAAGTATCTCTGGGTCTTGTTCACAAGTGAGGGAAGAATGTAGCGTGAGATCGACAGGCAAATCGGTGCGGCATCCGCAGTGATGCGGGCTCTGCATCGGTCTGTCGTAGTGAAAAAGGAGCTGAGCTGTAAGGCAAAGCTCTCAATTTACCAATCGATCTACGCTCCTACCCTCACCTATGATCATGAGCAATGGGTAGTGACCGAAAGAATGAGATCACAAATACAAGCGGCTGAAATGAGTTTCCTCCGCAGGGTGTCTGGCCTTTCCCTTAAAGATAGGGTGAGAAGCTCAGTCATCCGGGAGAAGCTCAGAGTAGAGCTGCTGCTCCTCCGCATCGGGAGGAGTCAGATGAGGTGGTTCGGGCATCTGATCAGGATGCCTCCTAGACGCCTCCCTGGTGAGGTGTTCCGGGCACGTCCAACCAGGAGGAGGCCCCAGGGAAGACCCAGGACACGCTGGAGGGACTATGTCTCATTACACCTCGGGATTCCCCCGAAAGAGCTAGAAGTGGCCGGGGAGAGGGGGAAGTCTGGGCCTCTCTGCTCAAGCTGCTACCCCCGCGACCTGACCTCGGATAAGTGGAAGAGGATGGATGGATGAAATTATAATAAAAATTATGGGACACATTGAGCTTCATAGGCCCCAGATCGATGTACTGGCTTACCCCCCTCTCCTCGGGCCTGCCGATCAGGCACAAGGGGCTGTAGGAGCAGATAAGGTAGTAAAGTTTTATTTGTTTATTTTAGATTGAATAGTCCTTAACAGTCCAGAGGTAGAACAGTTAAGCAGGCGACAGCGTAGGGGTTCATTAATACAAACAGTCAGGGGTGGTCCTAGCCTGTTTGGTGCCCTGGGTGAACCCACTACCCCCCACCCCGAGCGTTCTAATAAACACTGAACAAAATCAGTGCAATAAAACAAACTATTGGAAATGTAATGTCTAACAGAGACAAAATCAAATTTTACATTTATACAGCACCAAAATATTTCGTTATAGTGTAAAGAATTTTCATTTTTGTACCATCTCCAGTCATCAGTTCACCAGGTCACTAACAACTAAACCTTTTCTCTCAGAGCTACAGTCAGTTTATTATTTCGGGTTAACTTTCCCCGCCTACCACTCTCCACTACGCAAGTCATTTGCATTAGTAAGTTAGCACGCAAACATACAGTATATATCCATACAAAAAAACTCTTACTAACTCAAATCATTTTATCAACATGTTCAAAATCTCATTGACGATATTTTACCGTTTTAAAGCCTGTAATGTGCACTCCAATTATGGTGAATTTACTAACCTGTGATAAAGAATAGAGAGAGCACACGCATTGAGCTGGCGTCAACTTCATACAGGAGAATCCCCCGCCCCTCTTCTCCCTGTGCGGCAAGAAGCAAGCAGCAGGCGCACCTCGCAAATGGAGGGCGCACTTACTCCCCGCAAATGGGCAATAGAAAACTGATCGGTGCCCATTTCGCCCATATCAAAAACCGCCACTGCAAACAGTGCAAGTGGAAAGCTTATAAATAAGAGGAGTGCAAAGTTAGGAGAAGAGACTGAGAAAAGTAAAGTTAACCCCATAGAAAGACAAAAAGCAGACAGCTGAGAGGGAGAACTGTACAGGAGCATAAGGGGAAAAGGTGTAAAATAGTTGTAGCAGATCTTAGTGTTACCATTTAAGTAAAACTTAAAATTTTAAGAAAAAAAAAAAGTTAAGGCAGTTTTACTAATCCCACATCAAATTATAATAATGAGGCCAATGGAGTTAAAGTCCTGTTGGATGTTGAAGTTTTTAGATGATGGTTTGGAAGAGCCAGTTGTCTATGAGGGCTACATCTGCAGGAGATGCCAGCTGATCCAACACCTCAAGCTCAGGTTCGCTGAACTGGCGGAGGAGTTGGCTGATCTGCGTTGTAATAGAGAATTGGTGGACTTGGCCCAGGTGTCCTTTAGAGAGATAGTGTGCACGCCCAAGGTGGCGCGGGAGGAGATTCCAGACCAGACAGGTAAAAATAGGTGGGTCACAGTCACAAGGCGTAAGGTAAAGGGTGCACACTGTCCAGGAGCATCAACCCCAGAATTAGAAGTGTCAAACTGTTATCATGTCCTTGCAGAGCTGGATGGTGTCTCTGATAATTCTGAGGTGGTAGGAAGGGATGAGGAGCCCCAACGGGCCACCTCAAAACCAGTTCCCAAAAAGAGAGAGGTAGTGATAGTTGGGGACTCAATCATTAGGGGGATTGAAGCGCAGGTGTGCTCCAGAGAAAGAGAGTCTCGCACGGTGTGTTGCCTTCCAGGTGCACTGTTGGGGGACCTCCCTGAAAGGGTGGATCCAATTGTCATTGTCCATTTTGGAACAAATGACATAAATAAGGGTAGTCTGTCCGTTCTGCAGTCCAAATTCAAAGAGTTAGGTGCCAAGCTGAGGAGCAGAACTGACAAAGTAGTCTTCTCCGAAGTTCTGCCTGTGCCACGCGCCAGTCCAGGTAAGACTGAGGAGATTAGAACAACAACAACAACATTTATTTATATAGCACATTTTCATACAAAAAATGTAGCTCAAAGTGCTTTACAAAATGAAGAACAGAAAAATAGAAGACACAATAAAAAATAAACATAAGTCAACATTAATTAACATAGAATAAGTAAGGTCCGATAGTCAGGGTGGACAGAAAAAACAAAAAAAAAAACTCCAGAGGCTGGAGAAAAAAAAAATAAAATCTGTAGGGATTCCAGACCAAGAGACCGCCCACCCCCCTCTGGGCAATCTACCTAACATAAATCAAAAAGTCCTCTTTGTATTTAGGGTTCTCATGGAAGGACTTGATGATGATGGTCACGTAGACTTCTGGCTTTCAGTCCATCAATGTTGGAGCTTCATGAAGCTTTGAGTAGGTGGTGGTGGCCGCCACCACAAAGAAACCGGAAAAAGAAACAGAAGAGAGAGTAGGGGTCAGTACGGATTTTGGAGCCACTGTGAATAATTATTATGATGAATTGAACATACAGAGTATCAGGATTAAGTTAAAGTGAAGTTATAAAAAGGCCATGTTAAAGAAGGCTTAATGCGTGGCTCAAATCTTGATGCAGGGTAGAAGGGTATAGGTTTATGGGGCATTGGGACTCCTTTTGGAACAGATGGGACCTGTTCCACTGTGACAGCTTTCATCTGAACAGGAGGGGCACCAATGTTTTGGGGAGGTGTATCTGTAGGCTAGAAGAGGATTGTTTAAACTAGGGAATTGGGGGGCAGGGAGTTTAGGACAGGCCAGGTTTAGATCTATACATGGAGGAACACACACCAGTGTAGAAATAAAAATGCATAGTAATGTAAATTCTAAGCAAACATTTAAATGTAGAAGGAGTAACACATTAAAAATAGCTTGACTTAATGCTAGAAGTATCAAAAATAAGGTAAGTGAGCTGGAGTTGTATGTAGCAGAGCATAATTATGATATTATAGCAATAACGGAAACCTGGCTAAATAACAAAGATTGGGATGAGTGTAACATAGAGGGATACACATTTATTAGGAAGGATAGACAGGACAGAAAAGGAGGTGGGGCTGCTGTTTATGCCAATCAGGGTTTAAATATAAGTCCTCTTCAGTTGGATGATGAGCCCCATCTTAGTGAGGACATGTGGTTTCACCTGGAAATATTAGGCAAAGAGGTCTTATTTTAGGAGTGTGTTATAGACCACCCAATTCAGACAGTCATTTCAACACACATCTTTTTAGTAATATCAAAAAGGCAAGTTTACAAGGAGATATTATAGTCATGGGGGACTTTAATTATCCAAATATTAACTGGGATAACCTTGCAGATGGAGGAGCACAAGAACAGGAGTTTTTAGAAGTAATCAGACTGTTTTTTAACACAGCATGTTAGAGCACCAACACGGGGTGAAGCCTGTCTGGATTTAGTATTTTGCAATAATCAGGATAGAATTGAGGGTGTAGAGGTGATTGAACCACTAGGGTCAAGTGACCATAATATAATACGATTCTCAGTATTTTGTAAGAGTGCAGATGCAAAGACTAAAATTGGTAGGGCTAATTTTGAGCATATGTCTAATGTGGTAAGCCAGCCCCAGACACAGACAGACAGACACTGAATGTTCCAAACACACATGTTTAATTAATACACTCTGGGACACACAACACAGTGCTCTTGCACCAAACACCTTTAGCTCAGTCCTTTCTCTCCTCTCCAGACTTCTCCTTCTGCCTTTCCACCTCTCCTCCTGAGCGTTGCCTTCTTCCTCCCGTCTCGACTCGACTTGACTGCTCGAGGGTGGCGGCTTCTTTTACAATCACCCGGATGTGCTCCAGGTGCTCTCTGATGACCTGCTGACATCCAGGGCTCCCCCTTATGGTGGCCACGGGCCCCAGTAAGGTTGAGCTTCCATGCTCAGTTCCCGTGGCCCCCATACAGACCAGGGAGGCTGCCCTCTCATGGTCCAGGTGAGGTGTAGTCCCTCTCCTGGTCTTTTCAGGCGTCCCGGTCGGGCACAACCCCTGGCCGTCCGCCACACTAAGTAGGATACACTGAGATAAGCTTTAAAGTGTGGAGACAGTCGAGGAGCAGTGGAACAGGTTTAAAAATGTTTTACATGTAATGCAGGACAGATACATACCTAAATTTGGAATTAATACGAAATTTAAAAAAACTTCACGGTGGATTAATAAAGATTTAAAAAAGAAGCTGCAAAGGAAAAAACTGCTTTTTAAGGCATATAAGACTAATGACTGCAAAGTGAATTGTAGAGCGTATGGGAACATGAGGGCAACCATTAAGAAGGATATCAGGGAGGCTAAAAGACAGTTGGAGAGGAATATAGCAGATAAGGCGAAAGAAGACCCTAAGAGATTCTTTCAGTATTTTAGTAGTAAAAGAACACTCAAGGAGGAGGTCAAGTGCATCAGGAATAGTAAAGGAGAATTAAAAGATACAGACAGTGAAATAGCGGATGCCCTAAACTTACATTTTTCTGAGGTATTCACAAGTGAGCAAGTGGATAACCAGCCAGAGGTAACAGGGACTACTAAGGAGGTACTGAGGGATTTGGAAATTATAGAGGGAGAAGTGCTGCTCAGATTAAATAAGATGAAATCAAACAAATCACCAGGACCAGATCACATTTACCCTCGAGTTCTTAAGGAGGCTAGTGAGTACATATATAAAACCTTGACACATATTTTTAGGAAGTCACTGCGCACTGGAGAGATTCCGAAGGACTGGAAAATTGCAAATATCATCCCATCATATGAAAAGGGTGACAGGGCAGAGCCAAGCAACTATAGGCCAGAAGCTTAACATGCATCACAGGAAAATTAATGGAAGGAATTATTAAGGATAAGATTTAGAAACACATGGCCAGGACAGGAGTTATTAGGAACAGTCAGTGTGGGGTCAGAGGAGGGAGGTCGTGTTTTACTAACATGGTGGAATTCTATGAGAAGGCAACAAAAGGATACGATCAAAGTGGAGCAGATGAGATTATTTATTTGGACTTTCAGAAAGCATTTGATAAGGTGCCACATGAGAGGTTGGGCATCAAATTAAAAGAAGTGGGAGTTCAGCAACAGCAACAACTATATATAAAGTATATTATATTATATATGCTATATAAATAAATACAACATTTATTTATATAGCACATTTTCATACAAATAATGTAGCTCAAAGTGCTTTACATAATGAAGAATAGAAAAATAAAAGACACAGTAAGAAAATAAAATAAGTCAACATTAATTAACATAGAATAAGAGTAAGGTCCGATGGCCAGGGAGGACAGAAAAAAAAAAAAAAACTCCAGACTGCTGGAGAAAAAAATAAAATCTGCAGGGATTCCAGACCATGAGACCGCCTAGCCCCCTCTAGGCATTCTACCTCACATAAATGAAACAGTCCTCTTTGTATTTAGGGTTCTCATGGAAGGACTTGATATGATGGTCACGTAGACTTCTGGCTTTTAGTCCATCAATGTTGGAGCATCATGATGCTTTGAGTAGGTGGTGGTGGCGCAGGCCGCCACCACAAAGAAGCCAGAAAAAGAAACAGCAGAGAGAGTAGGAGTTAGTACGGATTTTAGAGCCATCATGAATAGTTATTTTAATGAATTGAACATACAGAGTATCAGGATTAAATTAAAGTGAAGTTATGAGAAGGCCATGTTAAAGTAATGCGTTTTCAGCAGTGTTTTAAAGTGCTCCATTGTATTAGCCTGGCGAATTCCTATTGGCAGGCTATTCCAGATTTTTTTGGTGCATAACAGCAGAAGGCCGCCTCGCCACGTCTTTTAAGTTCTACTTTTGGAATTCTAAGGAGACACTCATTTGAGGATCTAAGGTTACGATTTGGAATATAGGGTGTCAGACATTCTGATATATAAGATGGAGCGAGATTATTTAAGGCTTTATAAACCATAAGCAAAATTTTAAAGTCAATTCTGAAAGACACAGGTAACTAGGTAATGCCCAGAGGGGACTGGGCGGTCTCATGGTCTGGAATCCCTACAGATTTTATTTTTTTTTCTCCAGCCATCTGGAGTTTTTATTTTGTTTTTTCTGTCCCCCCTGGCCATTGGACCTTACTCTTATTCGATGTTAATTAATGCTGATTTATTTTGTTTTCATATTGTGTTTTTTATTTTTCTATTCTTTATTATGTAAAGCACTTTGAGCTACTGTTTGTATGAAAATGTGCTATATAAATAAATGTTGTTGTTGTTGTTGTAGTGTAGTTCAGGGTGACGTTTTTAGCTCAGACACAGGAAGCAGAGGGTGATGGTGCAAGGAATCTCATCAGAATTGGCCAATGTTAAGAGTGGATCCAAGCAACTATAGGTCAGAAGCTACACAGGGCTCAGTGCTAGGGCTGCTGCTATTTTTAATATATAGAAATGATTTAGATAGGAATATAAGTAACAAGCTGGTTAAGTTTGCAGATGATACCAGGATAGGTGGAATAGCAGATAATTTGGAATCCGTTATATCATTACAGAAGGATTTGGATAGCATACAAGCTCGGGCAGACTTGTGGCAGATGAAATTTAATGTCAGTAAATGTAAAGTATTAAACATAGGCAGTAAAAATGTTAGGTTTGAATACACAATTGGTGGTCAGAAAATCGAGAGTACATCTTATGAGAAGGATTTAGGAGTCGTAGTGGACTCTAAGGTATTGACTTCCCGACAGTGTTCAGAAGCCATTAAGAAGGCTAACAGAATGTCAGGTTATATAGCGTCTTGATGTGTGGAGTACAAGTCACAGGAGGTTCTGCTCAAGCTTTATGACACACTGGTGAGGCCTCATGTGGAGTCCTGTGTGCAGTTTAGGTTTACAAAAAGGACATAGCAGCACTAGAAAAGGTCCAGAATAGAGTGACTAGGCTGATTCCAAGGCTAAAGGGGTTGAATTATGAGGAAAGATTAAAAGAGCTGAGCCTATAAAGTTTAAACAAAAGAAGATTAAGAGGTGACATGATTGAAGTGTTTAAAATTTTGAAGGGAATTAGTACAGTGGATCGAGATGGTTATTTTAAAATGAGTTCATCAAGAACACGGGGACACAGCTGGAAACTTGTTAAGGGTAAATTTCGCACAAACATTAGGAAGTTTTTCTTTATACAAAGAACGATACACACTTGGAATAAGCGACCAAGTAGTGTGGTAGACAGTAAGACTTTAGGGACTTTCAAAACTCGACTTCATGTTTTTTTGGAAGAAATAAGTGGATTGGACTGGCGAGTTTAGTTCTAATGTTCTAAGCAGTAACTTCATGTCAATGATTCAGCTAATCTTAAGTGTGTTGTCATATGTGAAGATTACAATTACATTTTTACTTGCATGCCTCATTATCATATAACATGTCACCAGCCTCTGCTACCATGATCAATAAGTGAAAGCAAGAGACACAGTTTCCTTGGTTGCACATGTATTTTCTTACCAAATTTCTTTTCTTTTACTAATGAATAGAAATATCTTGTTTTTAACAGGAAACCTGAACAATGTCTTCACAAGATGTCCAAAAAGCTGTCCGGAGCATCTCCAAAGCAGAAGATGTAAGACAAATGAATGCTCTTCTGATGAAACCCTATGCTAACTGGGAAGAGTTCCTGATGCCAGGTCCACTCTCTATTGCAATTCTAGGAGAATTGGTGTTCATTTCATCAAACGATGACTTCTCCATTAACAAGAATCCACCCATAAGTGGGTTCAAATATATCCGCCATCCAGATTCCTTCCGAGCTTGTCTTATGCAGGTGTCAAACAGCGGATGGGTGGCTTTTAATGAAGCTCACAAGAACATGGATCAAATCCGACTTCACTCCGGCAATGTACCCAGTTACATGAAAATGATTGTGAAGACCCTCATGCAAGGTAATCCTGACATAGTGGAAGCACTTCTACCTGGTCAGTTGAAAAACATAAATGACATCGCCACTGAGTGCACTAGACTGGCAGAGACAACAGAAAAGAAATTCATGGATGTCATTCTGCTAATTCAGGAGATGTTAGAAGCCTGCATGAATGCAAAGAAGCTTTATGAAGAAGATTTGAAAACTATCAAAATGAAGTTAGAAGAAGCTAAAATAAAGGAAGAGTCTGCAAAATTAGCTAAAGAACTGTCAGAAAGGAACCTAGAGCGACTGTCCAAACAACTTGACGAGGCTCAAGACCAGTTTAAGAAATCCATGAACTCAATGCCTTCAGGCTGGGAAATCATTGGGATGAATTTTGTGGAAGGCTTAACAGAGTCAGTGAGTAATCTTGTTTCTGGAATGGTTTCAATTGTCACTGCACCGTGTTCAGCAGTCAGGGGTGTCAAAAATTTAATTCAAAATTCCCTTAAAAAAGAAGAGCCTTTAAATCCCTTGGTTGTTAATGAAATTTATGTCATTTCAATACAGCTACTTAAATGGGCACAGCAACTGAATGCTTTTGTGGAAAATGATAAAATTAAATGGAAGGAAATATATGATGAGAAAAATGAATCTCTAAGATCCGATTGGATTAAAACACAATTTGAAGAAATAGCAGAAACATTAAAAGGCATAGAGAAGTGCAAACCCCAAGAGAAAGCAATTGAGATATGTCAAGATGGCATCTTTATTTGCCACGAAATGGCCCAGTACAAACCCCAAAAAGGCTTTACTAATAAAGAGACTAGTGAAATAATTAAGAAGATTAGAAAACTAAAAGACCAAGCAGAAAGGTTTGACACTGAGAGCAAGTCTTTCACTTCTTCTTCTTCCTTTTGTGTAACTCCTCCAAATATTGCTCAGCAAACTACTGGAGAAAAGAAAAGTGTAGTTCAAACCGTTTCTGACAATGCTCGATTCAAAATTGAGCAAAGCCAAGCCCACCTGAAGCAAGTGCAGGACATGCAGGAGAAGAATATGGAGAACCTAAAGAAGAACAACCAGGAGCTGGCTGACATTTTTGTCACCATGCACAGCTGTCAAGTAAAGGAGATCGATTTTAATACCGCAGTGAAGATGCTGGTCAAGGGTCTTGATGCCATGGGGCGAGTGAAGGAGCAGTGGGAGAAAATGGTTCGGTTTTTCCAGATGATCTCCAACTTGATCAGTGCTTCCCTGAATACGTCTTTGAAGCAGTTTGTTGACACAGCTGATTCGGTTTCAAAAATCAAAGGCTATTCCTCGAACTCTTTTGTTAAAGATATGATCTACACTTATGCTTTCCAGTCATCCAACATTGCCAGTCTGGTCCATATGATTGCTGGAACTTACACCGAAGTTTCCAGTCTTTACCTTATGGACCGTGTCAGCAGCCTTGGAAAGCTCATGGCACTGGATCACAAAAACCCTCAGTTTGAATGTGAACGTGCAAAACTGAGAAGCGACTGCGAGTCTGCACAGGAGGGGATACTACATCTTGTGCAGAAGAATAACAATGATTTTGATTGCCTTTTAAATGCACGTGTCAAGAAAATTGAAAACGAGCTGAAGGCTGTGCTGCCACCAATTTCAGATATGGACCGCAAGAGGATTGAGAGCAATGTGCAGGCTGGGCTAAAGGAGCTCACCAAGGAGGAAGAGGATCAGTTTGTCTAGAGGAGACCACAGAAAGTTATGGATTGCGTTCTGCTTTGCTTCTGCTAAATTCAGAAAAAGAACTCACTCTTCAGAAAACTCACTTTAGAAAAATATGCTTTTTCAGGGTTAATCATGATAACCCTTAACAGGTTGGTGAAAGACAATCTGTATTGAAATTTTTTAAAGGCATTTTTAAAATATATCAATATATGCTAAGTAAGTCCAAAAACAAAGAGACCTGATTGGATTTTAAATTAATGTCCTTCTCTTTACTGTTTTCTTCTCCACTTTCTATAAAGTCATTTTTCTGTAAACAAGTGTAAAATCAAAATGTGTTACAACCACAATGGCTTTGCTGAATTTGTTGACTAAAGGCTGACAACTCTCTTGTGTTTCATTATTAATTCAGTCTACAGCAAAACATTGACCTTGATCTTTCTTTCCTTTGGTCTGTGAAAGTATAAAGAGCTTGACCTGGCATTTAGGAACGTGGCAATGAAGTTACCTTTATAAAACCAGGAAGACTCCTGGAGCAGCATCATAAAGTCATCCGTGCTACCATCCCACAAGACAAGACCCTTTAATATTCAACCCATCAGTTTACCTCCAGAGTCCAAGGATATTTCTCTGATGCCAAATTATAAGACAAAATATATTTTTAATAATAAATAAGTAATTTTAAAATAAATAATAATTCACATGGTGCTAAAACATATCCTAACTGCATCAGGGGCTTGAACCTGTAAGAAATCTTTCCCTTTAAGAGTTTTGTTGCCTTCTTGCGATCAAATAGGTAGATTAGGCAGAGTGGTGGCTCTGTGGCTATGGATCTGCACTGGCAATCAGAAAGTTGCCGGTTTGAATCCTGTAAATGCCAATTGGGACTCTGCTCTGTTGGATCCTTGAGCAAGGCCCTTAACCTGCAATTGCTGAGCGCTTTGAATAGTGAGAAAAGCGCTATATAAATGCAAATATTATTATAACACCACATTGCTGTTCCAGGTGTTTTATCGTATGTTGGCATTATACATCCATGACCCTAATTGAAACCCAGTTACTTATTTTCCCTGCAGTTACTTTAGGCGCAGCCAGAATATTTCAAATCTTATATTTTATTGTGTGTGATGGACATCGACTGCCAGAGATCTAGTGCTTTCTGCCTCATACATCAGAGTTTAATTCCTGTGTTTGTGTGTTGCTTCTGTGTTCTTAATACCAGTCACAGTACTCCATTTTTTTCCACATCTCTGTTATGTGTGGGGTATGTTAACCGGCAAAAATAAACTTTTTTAAAAAATAATTGATTGTGTGAAGGTGTATAAATATATCCTGACAGCAGGCTGACATCTTCACTGGATGCTGATAAGTCTCAAGTCTCCATATACCCAGTAATGGATGAGGGAGGTCTCCTCTGAGCAGAAGTATGTGGACATTACTGCATCTGAACAGAACAAGGAGATGTAAAAGTCTAATTCCACAGATGATTAATTGAAAGTCAAGTTCAATATTCAAAATAACTTTAAAAATATAAATCTTCTAACTAGGTGTATTTGCATCCTTGTACATCCTTATTTCCAAATTTCCCTTTCTTTAAAGATTAATCTCCTGTTGAGCTGCAGGTTTGCATTGCTAATGAGTTCCAATCTGTTTTATTGCTTACAAAATGACAAAAAAATAAAAGTAAGGATTCTGAAGTTTTAAAAAATAATAAAACAGTGTACGGAGGAAGAAATCACAACCAGAACTGAGAAACACTTCCTTTAACTTTCAATTTTTTCATTGTTATTCAATATAAAAATTATCAGTCAGTCTCTATCCAACCCGCTATATCCTAACTACAGGGTCACGGGGGGCTGCTGGAGCCAATCCCAGCCAACACAGGGTGCAAGGCAGGAGCCAATCCCAGGCAGGGAGCCAGCCCACCGCAGGACACACAAAAGGGACAATTTAGGATCGCCAATGCACCCAACCTGCATGTCTTTGGACTGTGAGAGGAAACCGGAGCACCCGGAGGAAATCCACGCAGACATGGGAATAACATGCAAACTCCACGCAGGGAGGACCCGGGAAGTAAACCCAGGTCTCTTTACTTTGAGTCAGCAGCGCTACCACTGCGCCACTGTACTGCCCTTAAAATTGTCATTAATCATAAATAAAATTAAATTCACTTGACTAATCTAGTGTCAGATATAATTTCTGGAGGGGTTCAGCGGATGCTGTGCCCTGTTTCAACGGTTTTTTTTTTTTCGTGTAACTTGCATACCAGTACATTTTGAGCATTGCTCCACTATTTCCCACTAGATGGCAATGTTGTGCAAGAATTAAATAAACTGCCAAACGGTTAGCTCACCTCCATAACACTGGACTGCATCAAAATAAAGGTGTAATGTACTTTGTAGGTTTTAGTGTGCCGAGTCCATTTCAGAAATCAGCATTTCTCTTGTTTGAAGTATGCTTTCAAATGAAAATTGCCATCCTTCCTCGTTCTTGGCTGTGTTTCCAGAAAGCTGGAGTGAACCGACCCACTCGTTATTTTTAAAGTCCTTCTTAATTTGGATTTTTTCCTGGATTCTGCCACAGAGAGACAGAGATCGCCCTAAGTAGATCACGAAAAACACAACGACTCTCTTGGACAACGTAATAATAATAATAATAATAATAATAATAATAATAATAATAATAATA
>JANRMT010062817.1:11894706-11906071 GCA_026402145.1 Polypterus bichir lapradei | reverse complement strand
TAATAATAATAATAATAATAATAATAATAATAATAATAATAATAATAATAATACGAGGGACGTTCAGAAAAGTTTGCGCACTTTTATATTTTCGTTGGAAACGGTGAAGGCGGAAGGAGTAGTAATTGGGCATTAAAAAGTTGGTTCGACGCTGGGAAAATTGCATCGCAAACGAAAGTGACTATGTGGAAAAGTAATGTAATTTGTTTTTGAAATTCTTAGTGAATAGAGTTAAAAAAAAGTGTGGAAACTTTTTGAACGTCCCCCCATTATTATTATTATTATTATTATTATTATTATTATTATTATAAGTCGATGTTGCGATATAAATGTAAATTAGCGCAGATGAGACTCTTTGTAGCGTTGATGAATTAAGTAATATACCTGGTTATGTAATCGGTAGCATCCTTTAAAGTGGGATAGTATCTCTCTCCTTAGTGCCAGCAACAACAATGTCAGCTGTCCTGAGACGTGTGCCACTCAACCGGAGACACCATTTGAAACAGCACCGTCCAAGAATCCAAATCGTACAGTAGGTTTATGCGGATGTAAAAACTGTATAGGGTGGTCCAGACCTGTTTATTCAATTTTCATTACGCTATAACTTATTAAGTTTATTACATAGAAAATCACCCGAAAAATCCCGGCCTATCGAGAAGTGTGCGAAATGACGACATGAAGAATCGTCTTCGCGACGAACTGGAATCATCCCCACATAAATGAAAGTCATCCAGATGATCTGGATCTGCATAATTAGATCTGGACCATCCTGTATGTTCTGGATGCTGTGCTGTAAGAGCGGGTGAATGGAGTCCACTATTTTTATTTTACCGGAGGCCGGTTCTTTCTTGGCTCTTGAGTGACCTCAGTAGCGTCCAGAGCCGGACTGACATTTACAATCAGCTGGAGCTTTCCCGGTGGCCTGCTGCCTGGTCTGGCCTGGCATTCAGAGCAATCAGTGAGATAAACTAATGGTCAAATTATATACAGTGATCCCTCGCTATATCACGCTTTGACTTTCGCGGCTTCACTCTATCGCGAATTTTTCTCATACACGCTTACGTCACTACGCATGCGCTTTCTGAGAACTTTTATCTAAGCCCCACGATGGCTCCTAAACGTACTGCTTTTTCTAAGCCTTCTGACAATAAAACTAAGTGCCGGAGGAAGATGCTTGCTATCCAGGAGAAGGTGAAACTCTTGGATATGATCAAAGATGGCATTACCCTACAAAAGCCTCCTCACGCATATGAAAAGATAGCGCCAGCAACTGCCTACCAAGATGTTCTTCAGCCGCGCACCCCGATACCCACTGCCTACTCTTAGTACTCCTTCAGCGGAAGAAGACAACGATGCACCTGCTGAATATACTGCACCACCTGAAGACTCTCCTACTGAGGTCGTGCCTTCATAGGTTAGTGGTTGTGTGTAAGAACTGTGTGTGTGTGTAATTAAATGTACGGGAGTGCAGAATTATTAGGCAAGTTGTATTTTTGAGGAATAATTTTATTATTGAACAACAACCATGTTCTCAATGAACCCAAAAAACTCATTAATATCAAAGCTGAATATTTTTGGAAGTAGTTTTTAGTTTGTTTTTAGTTTTAGCTATTTTAGGGGGATATCTGTGTGTGCAGGTGACTATTACTGTGCATAATTATTAGGCAACTTAACAAAAAACAAATATATACCCATTTCAATTATTTATTTTTACCAGTGAAACCAATATAACATCTCCACATTCACAAATATACATTTCTGACATTCAAAAACAAAACAAAAACAAATCAGTGACCAATATAGCCACCTTTCTTTGCAAGGACACTCAAAAGCCTGCCATCCATGGATTCTGTCAGTGTTTTGATCTGTTCACCATCAACATTGCGTGCAGCAGCAACCACAGCCTCCCAGACACTGTTCAGAGAGGTGTACTGTTTCCCTCCTTGTAAATCTCACATTTGATGATGGACCACAGGTTCTCAATGGGGTTCAGATCAGGTGAACAAGGAGGCCATGTCATTAGTTTTTCTTCTTTTATACCCTTTCTTGCCAGCCACGCTGTGGAGTACTTGGACGCGTGTGATGGAGCATTGTCCTGCATGAAAATCATGTTTTTCTTGAAGGATGCAGACTTCTTCCTGTACCACTGCTTGAAGAAGGTGTCTTCCAGAAACTGGCAGTAGGACTGGGAGTTGAGCTTGACTCCATCCTCAACCCGAAAAGGCCCCACAAGCTCATCTTTGATGATACCAGCCCAAACCAGTACTCCACCTCCACCTTGCTGGCATCTGAGTCGGACTGGAGCTCTCTGCCCTTTACCAATCCAGCCACGGGCCCATCCATCTGGCCCATCAAGACTCACTCTCATTTCATCAGTCCATAAAACCTTAGAAAAATCAGTCTTGAGATATTTCTTGGCCCAGTCTTGACGTTTCAGCTTGTGTGTCTTGTTCAGTGGTGGTCGTCTTTCAGCCTTTCTTACCTTGGCCATGTCTCTGAGTATTGCACACCTTGTGCTTTTGGGCACTCCAGTGATGTTGCAGCTCTGAAATATGGCCAAACTGGTGGCAAGTGGCATCTTGGCAGCTGCACGCTTGACTTTTCTCAGTTCATGGGCAGTTATTTTGCGCCTTGGTTTTTCCACAAGCTTCTTGCGACCCTGTTGACTATTTTGAATGAAACGCTTGATTGTTCGATGATCACGCTTCAGAAGCTTTGCAATTTTAAGAGTGCTGCATCCCTCTGCAAGATATCTTTCTATTTTTGACTTTTCTGAGCCTGTCAAGTCCTTCTTTTGACCCATTTTGCCAAAGGAAAGGAAGTTGCCTAATAATTATGCACACCTGATATAGGGTGTTGATGTCATTAGACCACACCCCTTCTCATTACAGAGATGCACATCACCTAATATGCTTAATTGGTAGTAGGCTTTCGAGCCTATACAGCTTGGAGTAAGACAACATGCATAAAGAGGATGATGTGGACAAAATACTCATTTGCCTAATAATTCTGCACTCCCTGTATATAAAAGCGGGCCGGGATTGTTCTTCCGTCCCGTGAGTGCAAAGCGTAGGGGTATTCTGCTTATCACAGACTTAATACTTGCGGTACGAAGCGACGCGATGTGAGGAGAGTTCTGCTGCTCCTATCGTCCCCTTGCTTTTGTGCGCGATGCGCAGGAAAAATAGACAAAATTATGTCTCTGGAAATAATTAATGTTGATGGAGTACAAATGCCTTACCGCGTAGTAAATATCAGGGGAGATGGTGTTTGCTTATTCTCATCTATAGCTTATTTAGTGCATGAAACTCCTTAGCGGTACAGATTCGGGCTGACATTGTACGACTTTGGAAAGGCACTCGAGGGGATAAAAAAACTTAGGTTTTCGGGAGATGTTATGAATGGGAACTTTAATGTTCTCATTCCCTACACTTACATGCCTGATGTACACACGGAGAGCACACAAATTGAGGATAAAAGTCGGTCGCCTTAAAAGGCGGGTGAGCCTAGTAATAATATATTTGTAACGTCTAATATGTCTTATTTTCTCTTATTTTGTCTAATATATTGGGTAATACGAGTGTAATGGTGACTAAAGTGTGTTATTTCATGTCTAGAGGGCTCTAATAATGTTAAAAAACGTATTTAGAAGGTCGTAAACAGGTTTTCTATACTCTAACTGCAAAAATATTCGATTTATAAATAAAGAATCCTACTTCGCAAAAATTCATTTATCACGGTAGAGTCTGAAACGGATTAACCGTAATGTTATTACTGGAAAACGAACAGGCGTTATTGCTCTGTAGTGGGCACATATCCTTTCGGTTTAACGTTGGATGTTTTCTTTTACGGTTTCTGGTGGGTTGGTTTCTTGTTTTTGTTCAAGTCAAGTTTTAAGTTCGCGTGCGTCTCGCGCTTTGACAGTTAAATAGGAGCGCCATGACGAGAGGTGTGTACGTCTGGTGCTTTTGTGATTGAAGTTATATATGAAGATTGTTTAAAAGTTTATAACAGACTTTTAAATATATTTGGATGTCGTATGGATTTTGGTATTTGTTACTGTGTATTTATTTTGTTTTATTTGTGTTTCAAATTTTAATGAAGTGTAAGCGTATACAGTAGTCACATTTTTAAGGATTTTTTTTTTCCTTTTTCCCTCAGAGTGACTGATTTTTTAAAAAAATGGAGCACGTATGTGAGTGGAATGATTAGTGTTTTTAAATGTACCTGTTGTTCTTTATTTCACGATAACTTTTTTAATGAGCGTGGCTTCTTTTTACTTTATTTTAATATTTTTAAAGTGCGTCTCTCGCGCTCTGACAGTTAAATCTTAGTGCTACGACGAGAGAGTTACGGAATAGGCTGCACGAAATGTTTCATAGTGTTTGTTAAGTGCATTCTTTAAAAAATGCTTGACAGAATTCTGTGGCACTGAGCCATGAGTCTTCTGTCTATTGAATAAATTCAAAGTGGTCTTTTTTGACCAACACTTCAACCTTTGTTGGAGAGTATTCAGCATTACCATCCAGACACTGACAGCGACTCGGCTGTGGAGATTCCAGACTGAAATTGCAAACATAATCTGTGCACCGTGGATTCCACTGACAACTACTTTTTGCGGTTCAGTGCTTTTTGCACATTTGTTTTGATATGCATATAATACACGGTTTATTTATTTATGAAGTTCCACACTGTATCAGAGGTTGTCTTGAGATGTTTAAGAGTGAAATGTATGTGTAAAAGCTGAATATACTGTCTCCTCATTCATACAAGATTCCAAGACAAAATGGTGTTTGTTGGTTTTTTGAGTCTGTGCCTGTACAAAAAAAAACAAAAAAACTGATGTATATTGTGTGGACTGGTTTAGGGTTGGGATTCCTGACCTGAGTAAGCTTCCGAGTCCGGGCCTGCCAACAACCAACATCAAATGCAAAAAAGCCTTAATTAATAATGAAATGGTGCTTTGTCCATCAATAGTTCTACGAGGAACCACACAACCCATGCAGCAGAGAAAAATCAAGTGACATTAAAGAACCAGGATTTTTAAAAGTGCATGTAGGCTCTCTCAGTGTGTTAAAGAACAGTTTTATTTTCATAAAGGGTTTCTGAAGAAATGTCCGTACTACTCCACGATAAATCGCTTTCTTCTTCAGGCTCTTTATGTTCTGACAGTCCGTAATCACATCGACATGCAGACCCAACAGCTTCTTTCCCAATCTCTCAGGGGTGGTGGAGACCGTGCGACTATAACGATGGACGAGTTATCAAGTCATCTCAGAGATAACATAAAGAGAACTCGATGAACCAGACAGCGACAGGAATATTTTCTTCAAACAACTAAGAACAAACAAATATTTATACGTTTTGATTACAAGAATAAAAAAAAAAATTCATTACATTTATATAGCGCTATTCTCAGTACTCAAAGCGCTATCCACACAGGGAGGAACCGGGAAGTGAACCCACAATCGGATAAGTGGAAGAGGATGGATTGATGGATGGATGTATGTTTTGCTTATTTAGTTTATAGTCATAATGGCATTGTATTATGATATGGAGGAACTCTTATTAACATAATGAATGTCCATTTCTTTCTTGGGAAGATGTCTCTTTTCATAAAGGCTTCTATACAAACATAACATGATATAATACTTTTAATCCCTTCCAGACTCGTGTAGTCATTATTTAGTTTGATACTCCACATAACTTAGCCGTTTTAATTAATGATAAAAAAGCAGGCTAATCAGTTAATTGTCAATGGAGACTGCGCTGTCTCCGGATAAGAAGCTGACAGACTTCATCACAAGATGAATATACTTCGTATCTCATAAGAACTGAACTGCCTAAAAATCTGTTAAACCAGTGGTTCTCAAACAGGGTGGTGCGAAGATGTGAAAAAAAGAAAACAAGAATAGAAAATCTGAAAAATACATCTATTGAAACCAAAACAAATGAACTTAAACTACATTCTGATGCTAGAAAAATAAATATAGAGTTAGATAAATGTCGATAAAAGTTACGTATGTATACTAAAATATGCATCTTTGATATATCATTAATTAAAAAAGAACAAATTGGTATTAGTGGGCTCCTTTCAAAAACACGTTGGGGGGGGCGCGATTATAACTGTTATGAAAACTCGGGTCGCAAATACTTAAAGGTTGAGAAATGCCGTGTTAAACTGTCAAAGAAGAGAGTCATTAATATTCCTTGAGTCAATTCAATGTATAAAGTACAGTAAAGACATCACTAATCCTGTTGTAAATTAAGTCTGAAATGTATTATTACAGGATATATTACATGAATTACATTAAGCTTTATGTGTAACATTAAAAAAAAAAAAAGCTGTTGGATAAACTTAGAAAAAAACATGACAAACGATTGCATTCAGGTTTTCTAGGTCCTTTCAACTAACACTAGTTTTAAGTCCTACAATAAGTTCAGCCAGGAAATTTCAGTTAACTGAATATAAAAATATGATATGAAGTTGTTTGATTAACTTTTCTTTTTTCCTATTATGAGGTAACTTTTTTTTTAATTAAATTTTTTTTAAATGTTCACAAATTGATTGTACCCTGTGTTCGGATTCAATGGGTTGGAAAATGGATGGATGGACAAATTGATTGTTTCATCATGCAGATAATTTCAGTTTGAATAAGCTTAAAAAAGGTTTATGTAAAGTATTTCCAGAATTATTTAATTAATGTAACTCAATATTCTTACCCTTTCAAACATACCAGTTGTAACAGAAGAAAGAAAAAAAAGCTCAACATCATTGTTTTTGTAATGTATAAAACACCACAACCCTTTTTTTTTTTAGAACAACAATGAAAGTGTACCATGCTGTTGTTAAGGAAGGAAACAAACCCCAGGTAGGACACCAGCCCACCGCAGGGCACACACACAAACACCAAGCACACACTAGAGACAATTTAGGACCGCCAAAGCACCTGACCTGCATGTCGCTACCCGATCTGCGTGCCTACCCGATTTGCGCGCGCAGGCGTATTGAAAGCCTAACGTGCCGTAAAGTGTTTACGCATGCGTTAAACAGATTGGGCAGCACCGTAAAGTGTGTGATGACGTAGCCTTTCAATACGCACGCACATGCAGATCGGGCCGGCATCGGGAACCAGGTAGTGACACACACCGCATGCGCTTAATGAAAAAAAAACATTAAAAACAAAAAAAATCACTTTACGGCACGACCCGATCTGAACTGTGCCGTCAGCACAATTTGACATTACGGTTTATTCATTTTAGTTCCACATTAGTTGACCATAATGAAAATATTCATCCTGCAAAATAAACGAAGCAGCCTTTGTGGTGTAACGTTGATGTCCAATGTTTAATCGCGTAAGAGGAAGCTTAGGTGTGCACACCTGATGAGCCCCAATTAGGGCGAACTACACGCTGTGTACTCTTTGTATTATTTGGCAGGTACTAATTAATATATATATAAAGTATGCAGTGTTTTTATTTTCCCACTCACGTAATAAATCATATAAAGTTTCCTTTCCGTTTTGATCTATTCTTGCAATTTCCCTCTTATGTGCAAATTGTGTTTGTTTAAAAATATTTTTAGACATCAATTATTATTAATAAAATTGCCATTTGTCTTAAGGCACCAGGTTTACAAAACCTAATGTATCCAACCAGTTTTATAGAAATATATGATCCTTTTTCAAAAAAAGAAAAGAATTAACACTGTGTTGCATGGCATTGTGCTGACTGTCCCTGTCCTTAGTGTTAACTGTGACTGTCCACTTGTTAAATTCTTTAATTCGTTCTCAGTTGTGCAGTCAGGTCAGATGCTGAAGAAATGAAGAGCATAAAGCCACCGGTTCAAATCCTCATTTATTCCAATGGCTATTAATCTTACAGAGAAGTTTAACTTTATATCCACAGACTTAAATTAAGGAAGTGCGCTGTTATCACTTGAATCTATCTATTTGATCTTTTTTTTTACAGTAAGTGCTTGTTGCTGTAGTTCATATTTGTAATATGTTTGTTCTTAGTGATGTGTTTTTATTTTTATTTCAAGGCGTCTCTGTAAAACCCGCTGAGAAACCAACTTACCTATTAATATAATAAAACTGAACTGAATTTAACAGCTGTAAAATAAAATATTCTCCACTAACTGAGCAGAATTTAAACAGCATGAAGTAGTTCAGTTTATGATGAACAGCATGTGGACGGAGGGCAGTGGCATTCATTCTTACAGGTTTAATTAACATAACACAGCGCTGTTTGTGTGCAGACTCCTCATCTCATGTCAGTGATTTTATTCACCCATATTGACACAGAGCCAGTTCATTTTTATAACTTAAAAAAAGGAAATACAATACACTTATCGTACATTTTTATTGAAGAAATAAATGGTACATTTAAAAATAAAAGTGAAAAATCTGTGAACAATGTTTCTCAAAAACAAATTACACACACCCATATTTATATGTACTGTATATATACTGTATATACGAGGTGTGGCAGAAAAGTAATGAGACTGGCAACACTGCAAGCGATCTGGCAACGCTGCGCTGTTGTCCTTGATAGAGCACGTGTATCAGTACCCTCCCATAGCTCAGTGCGAGTTTCAACTCCTTCCGTTAACTACGTGATGTCAAACTGTCCAGCTCCGTGCCTACAATACAGCCTGCCTTCCTCACCATTTTGTCCAGGTGTGAGGCGTCCTTCTTCTTTATGCTGCCTCCCCAGCACATCACCGCGTAGAAGGGGGCGCTCACCACAACCGTCTGATAGAACATCTGCAGCATCTTATTGCAGATGTTGAAGGGTGCCAGCCTTCTAAGGAATTTAAGTCGGCTCTGTACTCTCTTGCACAGAGCATCAGTATTGGCAGTCCAATCCAATTTATCATACAGCTGCACTCCCAGATATTTATATGTCTGTACCTGTACAAAAAAAACATGTATATTGTGTGGACTGGTTTAAACTTAGGATTCCTGGCTTGAGTAAGCTTCCCAGTCCAGGCCTGCAAACAACCAACATCAAATGCAAAAAGCCTTAATTAAAAATGAAATGGGGCTTTGTTCATCAATAGTTCTACGAGAACTATTGAGAGTGAGTCCTCCTCCTTTCCGCTTCCCACAGGTATTTGTGTCTCTGTCCTCTCTAACTGCGGTAAACCCAGGTAGCTCCACGTTAGCATCTGGGATGGAAGTTGTTAGCCACGTTTCACAAAAACACAACAAACTGCATTCTCAGTAGGTCCTGACATTTTTCACCAGCGCGGCCAGTTTGTCGATCTTATTTGGTAGTTAGTTCACATTTCCCAGGATCACAGAAGGCACCAAAGGCTTGTAACGCCACTTTCTCGCAAGCCACTTCATTTTTATCTTAGCTCCGGCTCTGCTGCTACGATACGGCCTTCTTACCTCGTCAGGTAAATAGGGAACCACACCGGTGCGGGCATTTGTTCTCAGCGCTTGAAGTTGACTACCTGAATAGATGAGTCTCGGCATGTAAAAATTCATGTCCAAGTAGTAAAAAGTAGTAAAAAGTGTCCAGGGAACGAGTCCGCATAAAAGAAAGTGGTAGAAGTGACCAGTGAAATAGAGAAAAGGGTAGAAAGATAAAGTCGTACATGGAGCTGCTGGAAAGGCTGCCACTCGCGGCGGTGCCTGAGTCATATCTATAGTCATATCATACCCTTGTCTCCTTACTGCAAGGAAGCAGTGCTACTTATTATTATTATTATTATTATTATTATTATTATTATTATTATTTCATTTACATTTACTGTCATTGAGAAAACTTCTTAACAAAAAACAAGTAGAGTCTTCAGATAACAAGTCAGTCAGAATTTAGACTTTATTGCAGAGCACATATAGGAAGCCATTGCAGAACACATTAAGCCATCTCAGTTCATGAAATGAGCCCAGTGGGTTGGGCGTGGCTCATTTTTCTTTCAGTTCTAATCACAAAAACATCTCCGCTTCATACATTTTTCTCATCATTCACTTTACATGTTATTTTCATAATAATGACCTTGTGCGCTGCCTGTTTTCATAACAATTACCACGCCTTGTAAACTTCTTTCCCCTGGTAATCATCAATCTTTTCATAACAATTAGGTCGTACTTGTCGCCTGGCCCAGAGATGACCATCACTCATCATCTTTTACATTCCTCACATTCTCACATTCCTTATCTTGAGCTAACAAAAATTGGTGGCTTTTAAATTAATCCATCCTCATTAATTAATCAATCCTCATTATTAAGTTGGAATCCAGATGACCCACATATGCAAAACTGAACCATAAGGCTAAAATCATAGACAGCTGAGCTGGTAAGCGCAGCACACAACTTCACTGATAAGGGCTAAGCTGCTGATGCTAGAAGCAGGCAGGTGGCCTTGGACAGGCAAGAACAGTTCTTCCTTGACAGCTTGGAAAATGAAAAAAACACAAGCCTTTACTAATTAACCCTTAAATTCTTATATTGCTCAAAGCAAGCTGCTATAAAACGTTTTGCGGGTCTTGTTTAGAAAGTGGACGCCACTTGAGACGGCCTTCCCCTCACCCAAATACTAACCAATGCAATACAATAACCAATAAAATATATGTCCCTGATGTTAAGTCACTATTTTAGGGCTAAAATGATAACAGAAACATGAAACCTACTTATATACCTAATCTTAATTATTGTGAAACAACCAAGAGGCGTCCGCTTTCTAAACAAGAGCCAGTTTTTCTTTAACTTGATTAATTATATATATATATATATATATATATATATATATATATATATATATATATAGTGACAGATAGGGGGCGCTATCGCTCCCTTGAACCCCTGTCCACGACTCCAGACACCAAGTAAAAGTACAAATGATGACTTTATTAAATTGCCACAGTGCACAAAGCACCCTCTCCTCCACTATACTCATACAAATCACAATCAATAACAATAATACAATCCTCCATCTCCCAGACGCGTTGCCACCCTTCCACCCAGCTCAGCTCACCGTCTGGGAGCTCTCACAGTCCTTTTATATTCCCTGACCCGGAAGTGTTCCCAATCCCAGTCCATGTGATCCTGTATCACTTCCGGGTCAGGTAAAAGTTCTTTTCTTCACCCCGGAAGCCCATCGCTCTTCCTTTAACGAACTTCCGGGTCATAGGGCACAAATAAGTCTTTGGTCCTCCCTGCAGCTCCCTCTTGCGGCCCCTGTGGTATCTAGCAGGGTCTTGTATAAAAACTACATAGTCCATGACTCCCTGCTGGTCTTTGGGGCACCTCCATACTGCAGGGAGGGCACCATCTGGCGGCCTGGGGGTATTGGCCGGGATGACAAGCCGGCCAAAGATTACAATATATATATATATATATATATATATATA
>JANRMT010062817.1:11884151-11894306 GCA_026402145.1 Polypterus bichir lapradei | reverse complement strand
ATCATATATCTCACCATATCGGCCGTTTTACCAATTCTTTCTTGAGTAATTTTAATAAAAGTCTCTAAGTCTCAATTTTAGGATATTTTTGGTCCGGGAACGCTTTCTTCATTTCTTCCCCATTTTCTTAACTGTTCCTTGGTGAAACCTTTACGTGTTGAGCTAAATAGATAAAAGATTAACAAAATAAAATAAATATTGTCTTTCATAAAATGGAAATTAAATTTTCCCCAATAAAATCAGATTTAACAGTATAACTTCTTTAAGAATAACAATTTAGTGAGAGCAGCTATGTTATATGGGCTGGAGACAGTGGCACTGACCAGAAAACAGAAGGCAGAGCTAGAGGTGGCAGAGTTAAAGATGTTAAGATTTGCATTGGGGGTGACGAGGATGGACAGGATTAGAAATGAGGACATTAGAGGGTCTCGTGTTGGTCGGTTTGGTGATGGGGCGCCGTGCATGAAAGTTCAGGGATGCGTGCTGCGGATGCCGAGTGGCGCATGCTCCATACATTCCGCTCTATTTATACAGAGGAGCGCCGTTTATGTAAGTGAAGGTGCGTGCGATCTGCCACAAAACCCCCACCAGGTCATTGAACTCCAACACTGGCTCCCTGCTATGGACCCCGAGGGACACCATACCACCTCCCTGCCTGTAGGGCCGTACTGCTGCGCCCTGGCCTTTGGATTCGATTAACTCACAACGCTTCTGCGTTGTGATATGTATGCAACGTGCCGTACAAACCGCCACGAAGGAGTAAAGCAAACACCCTTTCTTTTTAATTAAAAGTCTGAAATATTAAAACAGAGAACATAAAAAGTGGGGCGGCACGGTGGTGCAGTGGGTAGTGCTGCTGCCTCGCTTCCCGGATCCTCACTGCGTGGAGTTTGCATGTTCTTCCCGTGTCTCCGTGTGGGTTTCCTCCCACAGTCCAAAGACATGCAGGTTAGGTGCATTGGTGATCCTAAATTGCCCCTGGTGTGTGCTTGGTATGTGTGTGTGTGCATGTGTGTGCTCCCTGCCCAGGCTTTGTTTCCTGCCTTGTGCCCTGTGCTGGCTGGGATTGGCTCCAGCAGACCCCTGTGATCCTGTAGTTAGGATATAGCGGGTTGGATAATGGATGGACATAAAGAGTGACTATTCAACCTCTGTGATTCCTCCTCCTCTCACAGTAACACAACGAATACCGGGATCAATGCTAAACTGCAACTACATACATATCCTTGCACAGCTCAATATACAAATTAAAAAATAACATACCTGAAATATTAAAACAGAGAAAATAAAAAGTGACTATTCAAGCTCTGTGATTCCTATATTAACAAAAAAAAAAAAAAAACGGTGGAAAGGCTTTTAAATGCTCACATTAACACATAACCAAAATTAAAAGAAAAGCATTCAAAACAACAACTGTATACTGTACTACAAAAAACATATTACAATTACTGTCACATACAAAAAAAAATGAACTCAAGCAATTTAAAATCCATCCATCCTTCCAACCTGCTATATCCTAACTACAGGGTCACGGGGGTCTGCTGGAGCCAATCCCAGCCAACACAGGGTGCAAGGCAGGAAACAAACCCCGGGCAGGGTGCAAGCTCACCGCAGGGCACTCACACACACCATGCACACACACTAGGGACAATTTAGAATCGCCAATCCACCTAACCTGCATGTTTTTGGACTGTGGGAGGAAACCCACGCAGACACGGGGAGAACATGCAAACTCCACGCAAGGAGGACCTGGGAAGCAAACCCAGGTCTCCTTACTCCGAGGCAGCAGCGCTACCCCCTGTGACACTGTGCAGCCCTCATTTTAAAATCCATCCATCTATCCATTATCGAACCCACTATATCCTAACTACAGGGTCACGGGGGTCTGCTGGAGCCAATCCCAGCAACACAGGGTGCAAGGCAGGAAACAAACCCCGGGCAGGGCGCCGACCCACCGCAGGCAATTTTTAAATGATGTAATTAATTTTACCATACAGAGAATAACAGCGTGCTTACCTCCTCTCACAGTAACACAACAAATACCGGGAGAGGCTCACACTGATAACATAACATAACACAATAAACAGAGTAGGGAAAATATAACAGGACCACAACAGGAAAACATATAACACAATGAATGTTATTAGGATTTGGTGAAGCTCCAAACAACTAAACTTCTTATTTTATACAGCTGTTACACAAGCACTGTACAATATTGTTTTACAAACCTTTTATTTTTATGATGATTAATTTGAGTTTTTTTTTTTCCTTTCATTTGCACGTATAATATACCTTAATTTAAATATTGGGCAGGGAGAATTGGTGGATGGATAAATATTAATTGATGATATTAAGTGTGTATTTTTTTCTTTTTTGCAGTCTAGAAGAAAAACAAAAGCAATGTCTTCCGTAGACATCCAGAAAGCTGTCTTTAGCGTATCCAAAGCAGAAGATGTGAGACAAGATACCATTCTTCTGATGAAGCCCTATGCCAACTGGGAAGAGTTTTTAATGCCAGGCCCACTCTCTGTTGCCATCCTTGGAGAGCTGGTCTACATTTCCTCAAAAGGTGACTTCTCCATTAACAAGAATCCACCTGAAAAGGGATATGAATATATCCGCCACCCGGAGTCATTCCGTGCTTGTCTTATGCAGGTGACAGATAGTGGATGGCAGGCTTTTAATGAAGCTCACAAGAACATGGACCAAATCCGACTTCACTCTGGTAATGTGCCCATTTACTTGAAAATGGCTGTAAGGACACTTCTTCAGAACAACCCTGACCGTGCCCGAGCGCTTATTCCAAGTCAGTTGCAAAATATTAGAAATATAGCAAGTGAGTGTACACGGCTGGCGGAGTCAACAGAGAAGAAATTCACAGATGTCATTCTGCTTATTCAAGAAATATTGGAAGCGTGCATTAATGCAAAGCACCTTTATCAAGAAGATTTACAGAACATCAAGCTCAAATTGGAAGAAGCCAAAATGAAGAAAGAATCAACAGACGTGGCCAAAAAATTAGCTGAGGAGAACCTGACCAGAATGTCTAAAGAGCTGGATGAGGCTCATGACCAGTTTAAAAAATCCTTGGACTCGATGCCCACCGGCTGGGAGATGGTTGGGATGACTTTGGCAGAAGGTATCACAGGTTCTCTAAATAGTCTTGTCTCTGGTACGTTATCTATATTCTCATCCCCTAAAAAAATTATTAATAAATTTAAAAGTTCATCCAGTGAATCTTCAAATTCTGTTAAGAGTGATAACCCTTTGGCTGTTAACAATATTTATTCGAAATCCATACAACTGCTTAGATTGTCACAGCAAATGCAAACGTTTGTGGGAAATGATCAGATCAAATGGAAGGAAATCTATGATGAAAGAAATGAATCTCTGAAATCAAACTGGCTTAAGAAACAGTATGAAGATATTGAGAAGAGAGTGAAAGGAGAAGAAGATTGCAAGCCCAAAGAGAAAGCCCTTAACATCTGTAAAGCTGCTATTTCCATTTGTAACATGCTGACAAAATACGCGCCCAAGAAAGTTTGTTCTGATGAAGAAAAGAAGAACCTCTTAGCTCAGATAGCCAATCTCAAAGACAGTTGTGAGATGTTTGACTCCGAGAGCAAGTCCTTCACAAAATCCTCTGCTTTTCAAACTCCTCCACCAAATATAGTACAAAAAAATAATGAAGCGCAGAAAAGTGCCGTTCAGACCGCCTCTGACAATGCAAGATTTAAGATCGAACAAAGCCAGGCCCAACTTAAACAAACGCAAGACATGTACAAGAAAAGTATAGAGAACTTTGAGAAGAACAACAAGGAACTGACGGATATTCTTGTCTCCATGCGGAGTTGCCAGGTAAAGGAGATCGATTTCAATACTGCGATAAAAATGCTAATGAAAGGCCTTGATGCCATGGGAAGAGTGAAGGAGCAGTGGGAGAAAATGGTTCACTTCTTTCAGATGATATCTAACTTAATCTGTACTTGCCTGAACACCTCATTGAAGCAGTTTGTTACATCAGGAGAATTGACTGACGGGATTGAAGGCTACTCATCCAACTCTTTTGTGACAGACATGATCTACACCCAGGCTTTCCAGGCTTCCAATATTGCAAACCTGGTCAATATGATTGCTGGAACATACACTGAGATCTCAGACCAATATCTTATGGATAAAGTCAGCAGCCTTGGTCACCTCATGGCTCTAGATCCCAGCAACCCTCAGCTGGAAAAAGAACGCATATCATTAGCCAACGATTGTGACTCTGCAAAGGATAGCATTCGTAGTCTGGTGCTAAAGAATAAGGAGGAGTTTGAAGGCAGCGTGAATTCACGACTGGAGAAGATCCAAAGTGGTCTGCAGTCAGTGCTGCCTCCAATTTCTACGGCTGAACAAAAGAAGATCCAAAGTAACATCTCCATGGGCTTGAAGAATTTGACCTTAGAAGAGGAGGGTCAGTTTGCCTGAAGGAGTGACAACCTATTGAATATGGACATGCATTTTTAACAGCTCCTTCGGTAATTTAAGACATCATTGTTGCAGTGCATCTCGTTTTTTAGTTTTTTGGCTGACTATATTCACTTTCTCGTCCAGTTGACGAAAATATTCATATCTGCGACTTGAGATAATTTTCCTTTGATAATATGTCTTATCAAACCTTAAGAAAAACGATTCATTTTGTGAAAATGAAACCAACCTCATCGTCATGAGACGTCAAAGTCAAGCTTGTAATACCATTCAAAGTCAAAGCGAATTTTATTGTCATCTCAACTATATACAAGTATACAGACAGATGAAATTGCGAAGCTCGGAAAGAAGTGCACAGAAAAAAGTGCACAGGAAATATCCGCACGCAAAAAAGCGCACAGGAAATAACCGCACACGGTAAAATGCGTGGACGGAAAAAACCGCACATGGAAGAATACGCATACGGTAAAGTGTGCACGCGGAAAAAAGCACATGGCATTTTTTATTATAATAAAATATAAACGATTAACACACACTAATTATCTATTCCTTTTTGTTGTGCGAAAATGCAAATATTTAAATCCCTTGTAACCGAGAATTTGCTTGCCTTTCTGACTGGTCGAAAACTCCATCTCGCTTATTTAAAAAAAAAAAAAAATGTCAACTTGCCTTGCTCGAAAGTTAGGGAAGAATAAAGAAAACTCTAACTGTGTGGCCTATTTATAGGACGACCTTTACTTACTTGCCGTAATCAAAACTATAAAACCCTAATTTGCCTACCTGTGGAATAAGAAGGTATAAAATAAATTCTGAAAACTATTGTAAAGAATAATAATTTCCTAGAAATGGTAATTTAGGCACAACAATGACAGTAATAAAAGGATTAATGACTATTTTATTTAATGGACCATCCAACAGCCCACTACCCCAATTAGCACAAATTAAAACATACAACTTATAAATATGTTTAGTGAACAATTATACAATTTCGTTTATTGCGATGTATAATAACAAAAAAAAATCTTCTTTGCATATCTGCCTTTGCCGTATGCGCATTTTTCCATGTGCGGTTTTTCACGTGCGCTTATATGACTGTGCGCTTTTTTCTGTGCGGATATTTCCTGTGCGCTTCTTTCAGGGTCACCAACAAGATGAAGTGCAAATAATAAATTTAAAATAGAATTAAAACACAAATAAGACGAGACATTGTGCAAAGACAAGACAAAGAAGTAGCAGCAATATTGACGTGTAGTAAGCAATATGAACATTGATGGAATGTATATGCAATCTAGATACATAAATATAGTCAATAAATATGTAATATAATAAATAAATAATAGATATAGATAATACTGAAATTATCAGTGTATGATAATAGTTGTTTTAAGACAAGTCAATGTGGTTGAAGATTTAATTTTGCAGACCATTCAAAATCTTGATACCGATAATTCACGGGCTATGACCATTGAACAAGTCCTCTAGATAAAGAATGTCCCTGTTGAGGAGGTTTTCATGGATGTTGATGATTATTCGTGTGTTCTTAGTATTGTTAAGAAAAAAGTATACCAATTAGCTCTTGTGATGTTGATATAATTGAAGGTAAAAAGTAAAAACTTATTTTTATTTTGACATGCATGAGCCTTACGGATGAATAGGAGTCACCGTGTCCTGACTGTCTGTAGATTTACACGGTCAATAACTAAAGGTGACAAGATTCAGCTTTGAGGAGTCGATCAGTTACTTCAAAATCCCGTCAAATGCAGTGAAGATTGCTATGACATGACGATTCCAGGCTTGAATGTCCGAGATGCACGTTGTCATTCTTTTGCTTAAGCTCTTCTGCATTGGATTTCACTTAGGCATGAGAACAATGGCATCATCATATGTACTAGTCACAGGAATAGCAGTAGAAGTTATATGGTCATATGATATGTGTCCCATATTTTTCATATCACACGAGGGATGTTCAAAAAGTTTCCGCACTTTCACATTTTTGTTGGAAACGGTGAAGGCAGGAGGCGTAGTAATTGGGCATTAAAAAGTTGGTACGACGCTGGGAAAAATGCATCGCAAATGAAGGAGACTATGTAGAAAAGTGATGCCATTTGTTTTTGAAATTCTTAATAAATAGAGTTACAAAAAAGTGCGGAAACTTTTTGAACGTCCCTCGTATTTGTTCTTCTGTTAATCTTCTTTTTCCCTCAGTTTTTAAAAACATTAAATCAAGACGAGAACAGGCCATTCAGCCCAACAAAACTTGCCAGTCCCATCCACTTGGCTAT
This sequence comes from Polypterus bichir lapradei, assembly GCA_026402145.1. NCBI lineage: Eukaryota > Metazoa > Chordata > Cladistia > Polypteriformes > Polypteridae > Polypterus > Polypterus bichir. The sequence goes on along the minus strand of JANRMT010062817.1, from coordinate 11,887,554 downwards.
GTTTGTTTTTACTCATGATTCATTTGCTGTATGCTTTCAAAAAATCACTTGATAAAAAAAGGCTTTTCTACCTAATATATGATATGATCAACAGATAACACATTTGTCAGACAATTTGTAAAATATATTTTATTTAACAATATTTAAAGAACATCTGCAATTATTTGTAATAAATGTCCAAAAATGATTCTGAAAACTTCTGTTACTTTCAATTTCCCCTGAGGATCGATTCATGAAAATGTTTAATGCTATTTACATTTTCTAATTTTGTCTTTTAATTCCGTTATAAAATTCTGTATATTCTCAAAATGCCCAACCTTGTTACAGTTTGGTTGTATTTTCTTTGGAAAAATCAACAATTCTTACAAGCTGCACCTTGCGGCTAATATTTTAAAGATGAAGGCTATTGTTGCATTGAAGATGATGCTTGTCATTTGTTTTTTTGTTTTCGTTTTTTTAAATAATGTGAAATTACTGTTTGTTATTTATAAATTGGTGCCATTATCTCAACAATTTATAGCTTATTCATGTTGGTTGGAAGCCACTTGTTATTGTGTTTTTTTTTTTTTTTACTTTAAAATTTGTTTTATTGTTATCATTATTATTGACTTACATTTCTTTCTGTAGAACTTGGTGCTGAAATGACCAAACAAAATAAACAGTAAATAAATTTTAAAGGAACAATAATTGTGACTTTGCCAAATATTTCTCATTTCATCTGAATACTCTTATTATCTTTTTTGTCTAAGATCCTTTTTTGGCCATTGGGTGGCACAGTGGTTAGCAAACCTGCATTTTAGTTTAAGACTCCCATTTTCAAATCTCTGCTCTTGATGATTTTGTTATTCTTTCTGCTGTTACAAGCACCTTGCAAAGCTTGAGAAACAACTAAGTGACAAATTAGGAGTATTGCTGTAAAATAAAAATGGTGGTGCAGTGGTAGCACTGCTGCCTCACAGTTAAGAGACCTTGGTTTGCTTCCGGGGTCCTCCTTGTGTGGAGTTTGCATGTTCTCCCCGTGTCTGTGTGAGTTTGCTCCAGTTTCCTCCGACAGTCCAAAGCCATGCAGGTTAGGTGAATTGGTGGTCCTAAATTGTCCCTAGTGTGTGATTGGTGTTTGGGTGTGTGTGCCCTGTGGTAGGCTGGTGCCCTGCCCGGGGTTTGTTTCCTGCTTTGCACCCTGTGTTGGCTGGGATTGGCTCCAGCAGACCCCCGTGACCCTGTAGTTAAGAAATAGTGGGTTGGATAATGGATGGATGGATGGATGTAAAATAAATAGTATATTGCTCTGTACCAATTTCACAAAAATAGTGTGACTGAAAAAAAAATAATAAAAATAAAATTAGCTTAAATGGATACTGAAAATGAAGAACAATTGATTCAGATGTATTTAAAACTGTAAATCTCTAGAAATAATCACATATGTTTTGTTCAATTAAACAGTTGCTTTGTCGTATCATTTCATCTCATTTTTTTAACTGCTTTTACTGGTGGGGGTCACAGCAGTAGGCCAAGCTGGAGTACATTTCCTGAAAACGATCCATCATCGTGGATAACAAAAGAAATAAGGACCAGTGTAACCATGTAAAGAACAGGTGAGTTTTGCAAGTGTTTGCGAAAGCTCTTCATTATTCGAAATTTAACAAACGTGTTTACAGTAGTTCTTTCTTGGCTCTTCCCCAGCATCCACATCAGACAAACATTAACCCCACCTAGAAGTAGTAAAAGATGAAGAAGATGACAATGATGTAGTATTATCAGGTGCAAGATATGAATCAATCCTGGATGAGATATCATCAACTCAGAGGACACACCTATGAAGAGAGTCACAATTACTCCCGTCAATGCAACTTTAGGGTCACCAATTAATCCAATGCATGTGTCTTTGCAATACAAGATGAAAAGAACAGAAAACACAGGCTGGCTTGGAGAGGACGTGCAAACTACAGGCTGTAGCTGCAACTCAGTTATATAAAGATTATGTGACACACGGCACTTTGAGTTTACAGACAGGCTTAATGGACTGAATGGTCTCCTCTTGTTTCTTATGTTGGTTACATACATAAATACATGGCATGAAAGAAAAGGCTTATTTAAAAGCAGGTGTTTATTAGTCAATTAAAAGGAAACACCACTACCAGCAGTTTGTGAAGCTGTGTGTCAGAAATGAAGGTGTGCAACACTGTCCTGTCTTCCTTCCTGTTCACCCTCGACACCACAGATTTCCAGCATAATACCAACGCTTGCCATCGACACAAATTCTCAGATGAGTCATCCATCATAGGCTGCATTAATAATAGATAAGCGTCAGAGTACAGGAGGCTTGTCTAAGTCTTTGTCTTGTGTTGGAGGGAGAACCAACTGCAGCTCAACATCAGCAAGTCAAAAGAGCTGATGGTTGACTTACGGTGTGCCAAAGAGCTTTTGAGACCAGGCCATCATTTGGGGGGAGGATGTAAAAGTGGCGCAGATCTACAAGCACCTGGGGCTTCACATAAACAACAATTTCGTATAAAGTCCTTCCTGGCTTCACTCTTAAATACACTTCCCCTTTACTTATTATCAGTGTCAGGCCCACTAACATGCTCATTAGCAAATAACAGATTAAAAAACTAGAACACCTGAAAAGCAGAATAAAAATCATCATGGTAATGAAAATATTAAAAACCAAGTTAAAAAATAGAAAATACCATAAAGTATCTTCATGTGACATGCATCATTGCTAACCATTAAACCTAATAGTTCCTAAGTGACACTTTACTGGCTTGTGGGGGTCCTTGTAGAACCACTGCTTGACAAAGAAGCATTTCATTTTAAGAGGGGCTCTTTGCATTTAAAATTGATTCTTTGGGATTTGAAAAGGTTCCCTATATGTGTATAAAACAAAAATCTTTAATGCATAGTAGACGGCCTAGCAGGATACAACAGATCATGAAAACCTGAAATTAGTCTGTATTATTGTATGCAGTAAGAGTCCTTTAAAATTTAAAAACTCATTGGTATTTCATAAATTTATGAACAAGGTTCCCACCCCAGTAATTCACGAATGGCAGCAGGTTGACTTGCCACATATGTTTGGCACACAGCAGATGCCACAGCTGTCATTTCTCTTCTTCTGCCAATCACATAATTGGCTTCTGCAATTTGCTTAATGCTCGGCAGATGCCGTTGCCCTTCTTTTTTCTTCTGCCATGTTACCTTCTTCCTACCGTAAGAAAGATAGAAACTCTGATAACTTTTTACTACACCCGTGAGTTTCACATCAGAAGCTTTTAATTAAGACCAAGATCAAAGTTTTAGTGGTTCACCAGTGGTTAAGGAGTAATCAAGTGACAGACTGACACAACCCTAAATATTAGATAGATAGATAGATAGATAGATAGATAGATAGATAGATAGATAG